>OV050030.1:84880569-85333069 GCA_920105625.2 Clusia tigrina | reverse complement strand
TTCATCAACAACTATCTTGTCCCCTTCAAAGTAATTCCCCTCAGATATAATACACTTATGCCAGCAATTTTATCAATCAACGAAACACTTCTGAAACGCTTTATTTGGTATCGCCTACAGCTCCTGTTTCGATTTTTCTTTTATCTCCTCAATCGTAGCAAAACGCTTTCCTTTCATCGGTGTCTTCAGTTTTGGAAAGAGGAAAAAGTCAGCGGGGGCCAAGTCCGGTGAATACGGTGGTTGAGGCATGATAACGGTTTTGTTTTTGGCCAAAAACAGCTCCTGAGCGATGTCCATGCGACGTTGTTTTTGCTCAAAATTTAGCAATTTTGGAACAATCTTCGCTGCCGCACGTTTCATGCCTAAAACATCCGTAAAAATTGCTTGGCATGAGCCGAACGATATGCCAACATCATCAGCAACCTCTCTGATAGTGATTCGACGATTATCCAAAATCATTTTCTTCACTGCGTCAATGTTTTCATCGGTTGTTGACGTGCTCGGGCGACCAGGACGAGCATCGTCATTGACATCTTCTCGGCCTTCCTTAAACCGGGTATACCACAATTGAACTTGTGTTCTGCTCATAGTAGACTCGCCAAAGGCCACAGTCAACATTTCAAATGTCCTTGCGCATTTAATTTCATTTTTTACTCAAAACTGAATACAGTTTCTTTGATCCATTTTTTTCGAATAGTACAAAATCGAAGAGCACACCAAAACACGACTAACCTTTTTATTTGTCAAAAACAAACTGACAATCCAAAATGGTTGGTATTGCCAACATATATAACAGACATGTGTACCAACATAAAAAAAAAAATTGCGAACATCGAACATACGTAACTCACGAAAAGATGAAAATAACGGTTATCTGGTTATCTTTTGATCACACCTCGTATATATATATATATATATATATATATATATATATATATATATATATATATAAATATATATATATATATATATATATATATATATATATATATATATATATATATATATATATATATATATATATGTTGATTTCCTTTTATTTGCTTTCTTTCGTTTGATTTTTCTTTTATATTATTACATAATCTGCAGTAAATTTTTATTATCCTATTTTTAAATAATTAATTTTGTTTTATTATGTGTTTCTGGATAATTAGTATTAAATATTTTTTTCAAAATTTTAATGGTGCAGTAGGAAATAGCGTCCCGCGATGTTAAATCGTTTAACTACAGTTTTCGACAACATCTTAAGAACATAGAAAAGGCTTAAAAACAAGTAATTTATATGCTCACTTCGATGTCATCATAGTCACGAATTCTGAAATGAACCATGGAAGAATAAATATATAGATTTTTAAGTGCTTTCAATTAAATAAAAAAAAGGGATTTTTTATATATACCTAACAGGAATAGACACACATATTAAATACCAGTAAATTCGACTAAAATTAAATATAATAGTTAGTGTCGACTATCTCTATCTTCACATGAAAATACAGATCTATCGCGTAATTTTAATATACGCAATTTTTGTATATAGAAAATAATTTGAAATAATATTTCTAGGTTATATAATGAAGTGTAGAAATAGAATGTACAAATGAAGTAAAGATAGGGACGCTCATCGGGATGACATCGTAAATATAAAAATTTATATAATTTGAGAGTTTCAGAAATTCACATACAATTTTCCATATCCTCGATGTAAATCTGTATTTAGAAGAAATCCGTTAAAATAAAAATCGTTTCATCTCCAATCGACAATTTTAAGCGGTTTTGTCCATATGTCTGTCTGCTTCCACTTCATATCACACGATGAAGTAACCAGTCACTAATGAGGTTACAATCTAGATGACAATTTGTTTTGTTTTTTAAAATTACAAACATTATTGATTATAATACATAACAATTTGTTTACAATACGACTTCTTTCAGAATAAATTACAAGTAGCTTGAATCAGATAAATAAGTTGAATCAGGACAAAAGTAAATTTTTATCAAATTACTATAATTGTTATTCACCAGCGTCAAAGATATTTCGCCTTTTGGGATGTATCTGTTGTGCGAAAGAACTCTGAATGTTGGTAGCTTCTATATTCGCATATTGCTGTAATCTCAGTTTGTGGCGTTTAAATCGCGATGGATGTCACTATTGCTAACGTACCAAGGTGTCGTGACAATGCCCGTAAGAGTTTATTTTGAAAACATTGAATGATTTCAATACTGGTTCGACTAGCACATCTCCAGAGTTCAGCCCCATACATCCACAGGCTTTAGAATTGAATTATATATTGTTTTGTTTTGCACATATAATATTGTTTTGTTCTGGTGCTTTACGACCTATCAGCCATTGCATTTTGGGTAGTTTTACGTAAAGCTTCGCTCTTTTCATTTTTATGTGTACCTTCTAATGAAGTTTAGCATTCAGTTATACCCTGATATTTTGCAGTATTAGAATATGGTGACTACCCAGGATGAAAATAGGTAAGTGATGATTTCTGTTTGTGAACTTTGTACGAGCAGATTTTGTGGTTTAGGGTTCGGTGCGCCATATTTTTGTCCAATTTACAATAGAATTTGTTGCTGCTTGTAATTTGGAGGTTGATTCTACGACAAATTCTCTGATTGCTAGAATTGCAATGTCATCTTCGAATGTTTCCATTTTGCTTTCGGGCGGTATTGACAAACTCCTTGTAATGAGGAGGTATACTAGTGGACTAAGCACACTTCCCTGTGGGACACCAACCGACTGTTATTTCCTTTAGGTTTGAGTAGCAGTTTCCTTGTTTAATATAAATATATCTCTCACAGAAGTAAGAATTTCAAATTGTATAATATGTCAAAGGAAAATACGCTTTTAACTTGTTTAAAAGGCCTTTGTGCCAAACTTGCCCAAAAGCCTGTTCTACATCAAGAAAAACAGTAGAACCGACTTTTCCGCCTTCTAGTCCCTTTTTCAATTTTTGCAACAATTAAATGTACTTTGTGCATTTAAAAATCCAAATTGTTGGGTCGGAATGAACTTTTTCGATTCAATCACAGGCTCATGTCTTTTGTATAATAATTTCTCAAAAAGTTTTCAGATTGTTGGCAAAAGTGAAATTGGCCTATATATAAGAAATATTTTGACTTCAACGATTTTCCATGAGATAGGAATATATTTTAGACGAATTTATGCATTGAACTGCTGCATAAGTTTAAAAATTGCCATGTCTGGTAGCTACTTTAGTATTTCAGGAGTGAGAAATTAAACTTTATTCATGTTCCGTAGTTTTTATTAATTCGTCACACTGCTCTTCATTTGGGTGACATGTTTTAGCCATGTGATTTGCAAAAGATTAAGCTTTCTCTTCTTTATGTTTGGATAATTTTCGATTACTAGTCTTTATCGCGCTGACATTGGTTGGCTTCTTTAGGTATTTTGTCAATATCCAAAAAGAGTATTCTGAAAGCTTATCAGCAGCTGATCATGTGTTAAATCAAGTATTAAAGAAGGTATTCGAATTTTAGGTGCAAGAATTACATGTTCTTTCAATAACACTTTCAAATAATTCTAGATTGTTTAAATATTAGTCTTGATTCTTTTTTTATAACCGTTTCGCTTGTAAAAAAAGAACCAATTTGTACATAGTTTGCAGAAACTTTTTTGGTTAGAAGGAAAAGATAAGAAATTGCAGCGTATCACGATTGATTGACCAGTATGTGGGTTTGCCGGTTGATATAAACTTAGAACCTGTTTCTAGAGCAGCTTTATAGAGCTCTTTGGTTGTAGTGATGTGGGAATCCCAGTGGGTGCGCTTTGGATTGAAGTCACCAGTTAGCTTTTTTAATTGTGCATATTATAATCGAATGTTTGGAAGACTGTACATAACATTTATTGAAAATTGCTGATTGTTAGTTATAACTGTAACTGTTGTTCCTGGAACTGTTCTGCTGGTTTTATATTCTTAAGATGTTGTCCAAAACTGTAGTTAAACGATCTAACATCGCGGGACGCTATTTCCTACTGCACCATTAAAATTTTGAAAAAATATTTAATTAAAAATATTTATTTCTACTTATCCAGAAACACATAATAAAACAAAATTAATTATTTAAAAAAAGGATAATAAAAATTTACTACAGATTATGTAATAATATAAATAAAAAAAATCAAACGAAAGAAAGCAAATAAAAGGAAATCAACATATATATATATATATATATATATATATATACATATATATATATATATATATATATATATATATATATATATATATATATATATATATATATATATATATATATATATATAAAGGGTTTTTCAAAAGAAACGCTACAAAAGTAAATCGATAGTGACAGCAAACGACGCCATATTTTTTCTCGCTCTTTTGACATTTCTCTTCAGTAAGGATTGCCATTTCATCCTGCAAAGATATACGAGCCAACAATGAGTCGAAATTATTAAAATTTTGTACCGAAATTCGGAGTCAGTCGCCTCAACTTTAAAAGCGCTGCGTCCAATTTCTGGTCGTCATAATTGTCCTAGCAAATCAGCAATTGAGCGTCTAGTGGAAAAATTTGAATCCACAGGCACAGTAAAAAATGTTTCCGTGCCAGTGAGATAAAGAAGTGTCCGTAGTGTCGAGAATATTGCTGCCGCTGAGGCTTCAGTTCAAGAAAGCCCAAATGTGTCTCTCACACGTCGTTCTCAAGCGTTGGGCATCTCTGTGACGTCGTTGTGGCGAATTTTGCGAAAAGCTCTTGGCCTACATCATTATAAGATCAAATTGACGCAAGAGCTGAAGCCGCTTGACCACCATAAGCGTCGTATGTTCGTGAATTGGGCTGAGCAACAACTTGAAAATGATTCGGATTTTCATCGGAAAATCATCTTCAGCGATGAGGCTGAATGGCTTCGTCAATAAGCAAAATATGCGTTATTGGTTAGACAGCAATCCACTCGTACTCCATGAGTCATCATTGCATCCCGAAAAAATTACGGTTTGGTGCGGTTTATGGGCCGGCGGCGTCATTGGGTACTTCTTCCGTGATGATCAAGACCGGCACATTACTGTGAATGCGAATCGCTACCGTTCAATGATAACCGAATATTTTTGGCCCCAATTGGATAATATGGACTTGGAGGACATGTGGTTCCAACAGGACGGCGCCACAAGCCACACAGCGTATGCCACAATCAATTTACTGCAAACCAAGTTTGGTGAACGTGTTATCTCACGAAATGGCCCAGTCGATTGGCCGCCTCGGTCGTGCGATTTGACGCCGTTAGAATATTTCCTGTGAGGCTACGTCAAGTCTATGGTCTATGCCAACAAGCCAGCGACGATTGATGAACTTGGTACGAATATCGAACGTGAAATTGCAGCAGTATCGGCCGATTTATGCCTGAAAACCGTTGAAAATTGGGTTCAGCGTCTGGACTTCGCCAAGCGTGCCCGTGGTGGCCATGCAAAAGAAATCGAGTTCCATACATAATGACATCGAACGTACTTTCACAGGAATAAAGAATTTCATTGATATCTAAAACCGGTTTTGTTTTATTTAAAAAACTTTTGTAGCGCTCTTATTGAAAAACCCGATATATATATATATATATATATATATATATATATATATATATATATATATATATATATATATATATATATATATATATATATATATATATATATATATATATATATATATATATATATATATATATATATATATATATATATATATATATATATATATATATATATATATATATATATATATATATATATATATATATATATATATATATATATATATATATATATATATATATATATATTAAGAAGCGGAAAGAAAAATTTAATATTAAACACATTTTCCTAGCACTAAACAGTGGCAGCATTTTCAAAATTATATAAAATCACTTAAAATTAATATTCAATTTAGAAAGTAGTTTTTCTTCAAAATTCATATAATGTACTATACTATGGCGACTTAAGATTTGAACGAGTTCTTTTTAAAATGTCTGCTGTCTAACTACTTCTATGTATATACTACTATAAATCAAGTCTTTCGTCATTCTTAGAAGAAAATTCCTTCATTCTAATTTAAACCAAAAATAAAAACCTGTTGATTTTGATTGATATTTGAATTTACAAATAGGCGCATTCGTTTCGCCATTCTATCGGATGAAACGAGCGAATTTTTCTCGCCTCTATAGAAAGTGCTTTCAAATTGAAAATTGCTTGAAATCCAGCGAAATTAAAAAAATCCCATAAAAAATTCCGGTAGGATTTTTTATTTTTCAGTTGATTAAATTTAAAGAAAACAAAAATTAATCTTTGGATTTTGTTTTTTTGTTTTTAATATTATTATTGTATTGATTTAAATAATATTCTAATGATGAGTTTTTATAAACAATATAAACAAACAAATGTTTAAAAAAGCAGTTGAAACAGTGCTACCACTTGTTACCAACACCCCTAACTATTATGCAGTGTGGTGGCCGCGGCTAGCTCGCAGCAACGGTCGTGGTCCGCAACCCGTCACACCGCATCGGGTGGGGCAACACTACAGAACAAAAAAGCATCCAACTCACCATTTTTTTGTTTTCAGCCGGGCATCCTCCACCTCGACGACAAGCGAGCCCGCCCCATTATCTCCGCCTTAGCCTAACATATTAATATACAAAGATTTTTACTTTTACAAACTACTCCACATCTTACTTTTATATACGGACGCCGTTTTTATATTTAAATAACTTAACTTTAAGTAAAATTATATATATATATATATATATATATATATATATATATATATATATATATATACACATATATATATTTATATATATATATATATATATATATATATATATATATATATATATATATATATATACATATATATATAAGTTAACGTATAATACATTGTATTTGTCCACAAACCAGCATACAACGCAGAGATTGTGTCAGCACCAACATTCCAGCGGGATCCTATTGCACTTGGGAACGGGTAAAGGTATTTAGCAACGTTCCCACACTCATCAGCAGTTTATGTCTTTAGTTAAGTTATGTTAAGATCATTATTGTTTGTAAACTTCAGTCCGGTTTTGTTCATAAATAAAGTAAGACGTGTTGCTAATCCAACACGCAACCTTTTTTAAAAATTAAATTAAATTAATATTTTGTTAATTTATATATATAAATGTACGAGTATATAAATATAATTACTTATTTTTGCCTGATGAGGCGAGCGGCAACTTCCCTTTCCCTTTACTTTATTTGCACCCAATAACGAATGTTGTTGTACCACTCACCATTCTGCCTCTTTAGTCTTTAAAAAAAAAAACCAATTTGAAATCGTCTCTTTGATATTTTTTTCCTGACTTTTTGATGAATTCCACATTTTATTGTAAAAACATAATTTCACTAATAGGAAATATTTCACTTTTGTTGCATGTCTGCAGTTTATCTTTTATGAGGTGCACCATATATGTTTTTTAAATTTAAGTTTCAATTAAACTTTCCTTCTCATTACACAACTATTCCTTAATTTACGTTATTTAAATCCCGCGTCGAACCCATAACCGACAAATTTTAAACTTAAAAAGAGGCCGTTTTCTTGCTACCATCGCCTTAAGTCCTTTTCAACCTTTTTTAAAAACTCCGTTAATTTTCCAATTCCTTGGCCTCCTCCGCTATTCCATCATTGACCGTTTCAGCGGTCAGGCCGGTCAGTCAACTCACTTTTAAATTTTGACGAGTCTGACTCAGCGCCACCTCTACCTCAGAATCGTTTCTAGCTTTTTGACTGGCCGCATTCACCAGAAAAGCGGACAATGGGAAACAAGAAAAAGAAGGGGAGAAGCAAAATAAAAAACGAACATACAGACGGTGGCGGCTAAAGAAACGATCGCAACAAAATACACGGGTTGCCAGGATTACAAACTCCGCAGGAACACGTGTGGAAGCGTCGACCTACATTCTATGCTCTACCCTGAGCTAGCTGGGCAACTATACATACATTTATATAAATATATAAATTAACAATACTTCCTTTTCAGAACCACCACAGCGATGATGATTACGAATCCCAACCCCTAGTTGCACGGTAATTATTCACAAAACAAAATTTCTTAATATAACCCTATATTTATTTTGTCTTCCCAGCCATTCGACTCGAAGAATTACATTCACCAATCTACTCAACTAATAAACGCTAACCTACACACCTATACTGTATCGTAAAAAGAGGAACATTTTTATTTATTTTACCTTACAAAACACATAGTAATCATTTATCTTTTCAGACTGGACATCTACATCAACGTAGCAGACTTGGGAGTAAGTTCTTTTATATGTATTTTGACACAATTCATAAGTTCCCTGTAACTAACTTTCCTTCACCTAATTACTAACCATTGCTACCTTATTTCTTACGGGCGTCAACATCAGCTACGCCCACAACCACGAGATTAAGAGTCGCGTGCTCTTACCGGTTTAGATTCTTAGCGTGGAATAATCCCAACATCTCCCCACGTACATTTTCCAGTAGGTTCTAGAAGTTCCACAACTCCTTTACCATGCTATGCTTTTAACCCTTTCTAACCACTTCCCCTATCGAACACAACATTCTGCAACCCAAATACTCGACCTATTGCTCCTCGCAATTTCTTAATTATTCGAATATAATTTATCTTCCAGCCAGTACAATTGCTGCTTTTCTTCGCTTCACATCAGCGGCTCTTGACAAACGTGTTTGTTTTATGTGTTTCGCATGGAACACCCCAACTGGTTTCCCTTGCAAATCCTCTAATAGGTATAGACAATTCCCCAGGGTCTTCAGCACTCGCCAATTTACGAATTTTGCATTTACATTCCGTGAAAAATCACTCAATGAAAAATTTCGTCTATAAACTTCCTTCCCCGGAGTAAAATTAATTCGCTTAGATCGTTTGTTGTACTGCCGCGCTACCTTTTCTTACGGTAAATGCAACCTTTTCTGCACCATATCGCGAATTAGCCTTATTCGGTCTTCTCGTGGTAGGCCGTTCACTTCTCCTTCCTCTAACGCTCCTAACTTCCTCGCCAACTTATAGTCAAGGCCGCTGGGAACATATTCTGTCCAAATAGGCCAAAATAAGGCCAAAATGAGTGTAGTGAGCCTCTCAACGCACAGATTTCAGAGAGGTACCTATCCCACTCCCTATGATCGTTCTCTAAGTATGCTCTAATAGCGTTCAGTACGGACTAGTTGACCCTTTCGGAAGCGTTGGCCTGGGGCGAATAGACTGCATTCCTCATGTGCTGTATTTTATAGCCTTTTTGTGCAACTCTACCCCCGTGAATTGTCTCCCATTGTCTGAGCAAATAACCTCCGGCACTCCGAACTTGTGGAATACTTCTTCCGTCAGGTAGCTAATCACAATCATCGCCGTGGCTTTCCGCATCTTTCAGTTTTCACATCTCTTCCCATAACTGTTCGCAAGGTCTGGTTACTACTCTTAGTTTTTTTACATACCCTACACCCCCTCACATGATTCCTCACTTGTACCACCATGCCTGGCCAGTAATAGAATTCTCTTAATCGATGCAAGGTCTTAGTTATCCCGGTATTTGCTGGCGTTTTTGCTTCATGTGCCTGGGTTATCTAGGTTGAGGTTAAAGCCTCCGGTACCCATAACTTCCAGCTAGATTCGCCATACTCATCACTTGTGAAACATGCACACTTAAAAATCATCCCTTCCTGTAGCTTCAAGTCCGGAAATGCCTCTAGGTGTCCATCTATAAGCCGCACCCTATTTACGTATTCTTCTGACTCAAATTCGGTAGTTTCCAAATGCCTCCACTGCTCGAGACAGAATGTCCGCCACTATATTCTCAGTTCCTTTCCTGTGTTCTATTCCAAAGTCAAATGCCTGCGGTTGTAGAGACGATCTGGCCAATCTGCCACTCAAGTCTTTTAAGGACATCAGCCAAATCAGACTAGCGTGATCTGTTATCACAGTAAACGGCATCAGTTCCACATATGCTCTGAACCGCCGCACCGCTAGAAACGCCGCCAGACACTCCTTCTCTGTCACGCTGTAGTTTAGCTGGCAACTATTCATTTTATACGAATAGTACGCTATTGGACGTTCATGTTCAGCCTCATCTCTTTTGAAGAGCACCGCCCCAACTCCATAATGGGATGCATCACACTGGATATAAAATTGTTTCTCAAAATCCGGTTGTGCTAATACGGGTGCTGTGGTGAGAGCCTGCTTCAATTCTGCAAATGCGACAAGTGCTTCTGGAGTCATCACAAATTTCCCGCTCTTTCTCAGCGTATCAGTCAAAGGTGCCGCTATGTCTGTAAAATTCGCCACGAATCTTCGATACCACCCTGCAATTCCCAGAAAACTTCTGACCTGCTTCGGTGACTTTGGTACAGGAGATCTTTTCACTGCCAATATCGTTTCCTTGTCAGTTTTTAACTTCCCATGGCCTATCACAAACCCCAGATATTTTACCTCCTTACAGCAGAACTTCGATTTCTGTAATCCTATTGTCAGACTCGTATCTGACAGACATTTCGCTACCTCTCCTAATAAACGCACATGTGTGTTGAAATCTGGGGATATCACTAACAAATCGCCGAGATATACAAATACAATATCCCTGAGACGTTGCGGAATTACTTTGTCCATCAGCCTGCATAATCTCTGTGCCACATTGCATAGCCCGAATGGCATTACACTAAACTGGTACAGGGGTCTTCCTGGCATAGTAAAGTCTGTGAAGGCTTTACTCCCTGGTTCCAGTTCAATCTGCCAGAATGCGAACTTGAGATCAATGCTACTGATGAACACTGCCTCGTCTATGCGACTTAGGATGCCTTCTATATTCTGAATGGGGTATGCATTCACGGTCCGCTCATTCAGCTTGCGGGCATCCAGACACAACCGATTCTTACCCAGCTTCCTGACCAATGTGACCCGACTGCTCCAAGGGCTCTCACTTTCTTCGATCACCCCTAGCGATGGCATTTGATCTACTTCAGCATACAATAGTGAATTTAATTTCATATAATTTTTAAGTGAAATATTTTGAAAATTTAAGTGAAATATTTTGAAAAACCGCTGAACACATATTACTGTACGATGAAATGAGCATAATTTGAATTTAATTTTACATAATACCAGTATATAAGTGAAATATTTTGAAAAATCAAGTGAATAATCAATGGCGTTTTTAAGTAAAATAAAAATCTTATGAATATATATAAACAGAAAACTTTCAATAAAATGACAAGATTATGGTGAAATATGTTCATATATCAAGTTGCATTGTAGTAGCATTAGGTACAGCTTTAGAACCCCGAGACTTAGGAATAACATCCGTAGCAAGCAGTTTTTGTTGTTGTTGGTTTTTTGATAAATCTTTGTAGAATTCCTCGTATTGAGTCAGAAATTTATCAATATCTCGATGAATCCGGAGAGCTCGTTCAAGGCTTGGATCAAATTGCAGAAAGTGATTACCCAATTTATGGCCTAATTTGAGTCTTTCCCAGACTCATCTCCATCAGAATTATTGTCAGGAGCATTTGTTCCACTAATCATGTCAGTTAATTCATCCTCATCTAGTTCTTGTCTGCCATTAGTTCTAAAATGTCTGCCTCACCTAAGTCCTCGAAACATTCTCCTCCGATTAAACGCGCCAAATCGGTAATCTCACTATAGTTTTCTCGTTCCGCTAGCATTTTTCAATAAGCGTCTTCAACAACTGCTGGCTTCAGATCCTTCTAACAGGCATTGAGCGTTGCTTGATTGGTGTCAGTATACGAAACTCCAACATGTTCAGAAGAAACAAGGATGTAGATTTTTCCCAAGCATCCATAATTGTAAGGGTCTCATCACTTTCAATTTGATCCAAAATGAACCTGAACGTTTTCGTGTTATACCATGCATTAAAAGTTGAAATTATCCCTTGGTTTAATGGCTGTAATAAAGATTTTGTGTTCTTAGGGAGAAATTTTCGTGTTGCTAATTTTAACCATGACCTGGTGTATTATCAATTAAAAGAAGTGCTTTGAAAGGTAAACCTTTCTTGCTCAAAAATATTTGCCTTCCGGAACGAAAACATTCTGAAACTATTCAGAGAAAATCCATTCAGCCGGAAGATTTTTCATATCTATTCCCTTGAATGTCCGTGGCTTTAGCGATTTATTAATACTAACGGTTTCATTACAAGATCTCTTGAAGCATTCCTGCAAAACGTATAGATATCCTCCTTTTTGCTGCTTTATGCCCACTGTATGATTTCTGAGCTTTGGCCCAAAAGGTTCTTCCTTTTTCCAAAATAAACCAGACTCGTCTGCGGGAAAATTCTGGTCTGGGTTATAGTCATTAGCAGCAACAATTTCAGCGAATTTCTGTGGATATTTTTTTGCAGCATCTGAATCTGCTGATGCTAGTTCACCTTTCAACTTCATGTTGTGTAATGAATTTATGTTTGTAAATCTTTCAAACTGTGTAGCATAAAACTATTGTCTTGGGGTTCTATATGTATTTAATTTTTTATTTGTATGTAAAATATTAAAATGGGACTTTAACTTTTATGCTGTGAAATACAATGAGCAATGAACAGTTTTTATAATAAAATCTCAATATAACCACTTTTCATCCACCCGTGTTCACTTCTCAACGTAAACTGAAACTGGTATGTAGGCGCCAAAAACTAGTATATGGCGTGACAGTTAGCGGCTCTTTTATCAAGCTCCGCGCACAGTGGGAAGGATTGATGAAATTAACGAGGAAATTGTATATGCCGCCCGCAATTCTGAGCCCAGCATGACAAACCAGGTGCGTCACGATAGAAGCAGTACTGTTGTAGCTACAACTAGAAGAGAAAAGGGTTAAGTGTGTGCAAGGAGCTTAATTTGCTTGAGCGTGTTGATTGTTGTCACTATAGGTTAGAATTGGTAAGCGACAGATTTTGGAGATTGATCACTTGTAAAGTCCTGCGTGCGAACTGTGATCACACGCACTAGTTGGTCTGAACCGGGATGAAGCGCCATCACTCGTCCCTTCTTCCATTGATTTGGTGGGAGACGATCATCTTTCTCCAGCACTAGCCCGTTGATATATAAGTTTGGCTCTTCTCGTATCCATTTAGGGCGTGCTTGTAAGTGTGAAAGCCAATCCGTCAACCATTTTGACCAAAATTGTCGAAGTAGTCTTTGGAGCTCAAAATACTGTACGGAGAGAGACTTGTTGTCCGGAGTAGCTGCAGGCGGGGATAATAGATTATCTCCAATTAAAAAATGTCCTGGCGTAAGCACAAGGAGGTCGTCGGGGTCGGACGTTATTGGACATAAAGGCCGTGAATTCAAGCACGCTTAGATTTGAACTAAGACAGTAGATAGTTGCTCGTTCGTCAGCCTGGTGCCACTAACCGTGCGCTTTAAATAGTAATTTATGGACTTCACGTTCGCTTGCCAAATACCTCCAAAATTGGGTGAATGTGGAGGGTTGAAGTGCCATTGAATGTTGCTTTCAGCCAATTTGGGTACGATATCACGTTCCACCTCTTCGATGTACCTTTTGTGGTTTGCTTTCAGGACAGCATCTGCAGCGATGAAGTTGGTGCCACAGTCACTGTATATGTTGTGACAGATTCCGCGGCGTCCGATGAATTTACGTAGAGCCCACAGGAACTGCTCCGTGGTCATGCCTGTAACCGCCTCTAAATGTATGGCCTTCGTAGCGAGGCATATAAATATGGCTATATAGCCCTTATACACTGTATGACCGCGATATTTGGAAGATTTGAGCTCTATTGCCCTCGCTGCATCGGCAAATCTCCCATAAGCTGCGTGGAAATTTTCGGTTTGTTTCTGAAACACCGGATGGAATGTCGAAGATGGTTGCGCACTGTCTTGCGTTCATGAATTATCCAATATGTTTGACGAATGTTGCATAACGTCAACTGTATACCACCGTGTAGCGTGATGGCATGCGCGTGGTCTATTAATAGCCGTGTAAAATGATGATTGCAGGGTAAAATAATTGGATGTCGTTGCCGAAAATGCAGTGTTGAGTGTTTCAAACGACCTTGTACACGTATGATTTTCTGATCGTCCAAAAAGGGGGTTAAACTAATGAGTTTGCTGCTGTTTGGTAAACTCTCCATATTTTTCATCAGATTGAGTTCTGCTGAAAACTCCTCCAGCTGCGCCAATCGCACATGGACCATTTGGCTCTCTTTTAGCTCGTTGGCAGTAAGCGGTCCATGCTTACGCTGTTCCTTGAATCGGAGATTGTGAGAAAACGGAAAAGCCACGCGGTAATACGTAAGAGCCATGAAAAGGATGAATAGCGAAGTAAAAGTGACGGCGTCATCCTTCAATATAATTTTCGCTGCTACTATGACAGGAGCCAAACAGCCGAGTGGATCGAATAACCGCGCGATTGTGGATAAGACGGACCACTTGGTTGCCACAGCTGATAAAGCAAAATAAATGGAAAATGTAAAGGAGTCACGGCTGGGTTGCCACAGTAAGCCGAGCGTTTTGACAGTGGCATTCTCGTTGATCGCGAGAGTTGGTCCGCATGCATGGTGCTCTACTGGAATGGATTCAAGCAGGTCTGGATCATTACTAGACCATTTTCGGAGTTCCATTCCAGCTGACCTCAAGGCGGAAACTAATTGGTCGCGTATTAAAATTGCGCTAGTGATTGAATCACTGCCACAGAGGACATCATCTACATAAATCTCATGCAGCAAAACCCTTTCAGCAAGCGGGAAACGATCTTTCTCATCGTGTGCGAGTTGGTGAAGTACACGTATGGCGTTGTACGGCGCGGACGCTGTTCCAAATGTAACCGTTGTAAGGCAGTACACTTGGATCTGCCCTTCATAATTGCGCCACAGTATCCTTTGATATTGTGCATCATCTCTGTGCATGTCTATGCAGCGGTACATTTTTTGTATATCAGCGAGGAAAACGAATTTATGCATCCTCCAATGACAGCGGGGAGGTCATTTTGTAATGGTTGACCTGTGCACAGTATGTCATTCAGCGATCGACCGTTTGAAGTATTGACGGAAGCGTCATAGACTATCCGCACTTTGGTCGTAAGAATGTCTTCTTTTACGACAGCGTGATTGGTTCAGAAACAGGAACTTACGGTGGGCTTATTGGAAGCCGTGACGGTGGAGTGTTGTTCTTCAGTGGTTGTTGCAGGCGTAATTTGTTGAAGGTGGAAGTAGTCTTCTATGCCGTCTGTGTATCGGGCTCGTAATTCGCGATCTCGCTGCAAATGCCGTTCGAGCTGATGAAACCTACTTAGAGCGATTTTTTTTGGATTTTCCTAACGTCTGGTTAGGATCGTAAAATTTTTTTAGGGGTAATCGTACTAAATATTTACCGTTATCCTGCCGAACGTGAGTGCTTAGGAAGAACTCTTCACATTATTGGTCTTGCGCCGCCATTGGTGTTGCGATAGGTACCTGCTCGCATTCGTAGAATTTCTTCACGAGGGTTTCTAGCTCAATATTAGCATGATGGCAGCGAACCTTTGCCGTGGGGGTGCTGAGGCCTTTACTCGACCAGACAAGATCCAGCCTAAGTGGGTGTTTTGTGCAATAGGTTGGATTGCATTACCAATTCGAATTACTGGCAATAGTATTTGCGCTATCATATCAGCACCGATGATGAGATCGATCCTTTTCGGCTGATAATACGTTGGATCTGCTAGCGTGAGATCATGGAAGTGCGCCAAACTCTGTGGCATGATCGGTTGACTCGGCAGCTGAATGCTGAGTTGTTTCAACACATACGCCGTTTCAATGTGGGCCGCGAAATTTACATCGTGGCAAGAAAGAAGTGTGCAACTAACCGTTGAGCGTGATTGGCTGAAAGAACTTGGACAAACACCGCAGATATCTGCTGAATTCGGAGAGCGTTGAAGTCCAAGTCGTTGGACAGCAGCTTCGGAAATGAGGGTGCCTTCTGACCCTTGGTCGATTAGAGCGTAAACGCGTGAAGATTGGTTGGTAGCTTCATTGTATAAAGATACTAAAGCTGTAGCTAGTAGAATTTTCTGCGATGGAGTTGCAACTGCCACATTCGTGTTGAGTTGAGCTGAGTTTGCAGCCAAGATGGCGTGTGCGTTAGTGACACGCTTTCAAAGGGAGCTGCTGAGGTGGATGCTGCATAGAAGTTGGCCGGTTGCCTTTCGGACGGAGCCGGAGTTTTATCGACGTTTGATGAAACGCGTTGAGTTGATGGCGGTACAGCTGGCCTTGTTTGAAAAGTCGTTGTGTGGACAGGACAACGTATGATGGCGTTGTCCGCATTGAAGGCAGTTTTTACTGCTTGTGCATTTGCTCAAACAATTGAGGCACAACCTTGCATTGTCAACTATGGTCTTTCGCTGATAGCAATCTTTTGCAAGGAAAATTGCTATCAGCGAAAGACCATAGTTGACAAGGCAATTTGCAAGGTATGATGTGTGCTTGGTCACATAGAACACAACCATCTTGATGGGCTGCAGCGACGCTAGTGGGAGAATGGAAAGTTTTGACATAATGTGTCGAGCGTGGAGAAGATTTTGAGGGATGAGAATGTAGATTGTTGGCATGTTTGTCCAATTTGTGCGCAGGAATTTCATTAAAAGCGACGTTACGATTCTCGATTGCATCGATGGTAAAAAGGCGAGTTGTTAAGAAATATTGCAGATCTGCAAAAGTTGGTATGTCAGCCTTAACACCAAAATGACGCTCCCAGGCTGAGTGAGTCTCGGTGGGCAACTTGGTAGCCAAGTAATGCGCAACCCAATGGTCACAATTTTCAATTGGAAGCTTCAAACGTTTGAATTCGTTGATACAAACATTCGCCACATTCAGCATCGATTAAATGTCGTTTGATTTTTCTTTGATTAGACAATCAGATTATATATATATACTCGTATATGTTCATGTGGTGTGAAAACAATATGAGTGGATTATTATATCGCTTGAGAAGCAGCTCCCATGCTATTAGATAATTTCCATCAGTCAAGAGCATTTGATGAATATCAACATCACGGACAGAAACATGTGCCTGCTTTAAGTAGTGAAACTTTTGGATTGAGTTAAGCTCACTATTGAGGTTAATAAGCCTGTTAAATGAATCGTGGAAACCAGGCCACTCCCCGAGAACGACGGCACAGCAATTGGGGAAACTTAATAACTGAGGAGCAACGATTTTGTGTATCGGATGTTGTAGGGTCGCCATTTGATTTTTCAGCACTCCCCTCTTCAGGAAACATTTCTTCTTGCCGTTGACTGAGCAAGCAATAAAGGTCTAAATGCAGTTCTTCAAATTTAGAATCGATGTCATCTTTTAAATATGCGTCATCTGCTTTGATGTTGGAACATATTATAGTTTTATGAGCTCTAGTTTATTGCTTCCAAAATGAAGTGCTCGTTTCAGTATAGCGTCTCGCTAAGGTAGAGGAGTAAACGAAGAAAAGTGAAGAGCGCCCCGCTTCAGCGCGGTAACGACGTGATGATTGTTAGCTTCACTGTGTGGGCTGATAGCAGTGAGGTGTTTCTGTAAGCGTGCAATTTTAGAGCAGCGACCGAAGACTCGTTACACTGCGAACGTCAGCTGCAGCTATGCGTATATATGCCAAGAAGTACAGTTTAGCTGCGACAATACGTTAATTGAACGATGTCCAACTATGTTTAAGGCTGCAGCGCCCTTGATGGCGGTCAAACGTTGCGCAATTAATATTTTTTTTTTGTTAATGTCACTAATATAATGATAATGTCACATAACAACAGTACAAGAGCCCTGGGTCTTTAGGGGTCGCCTCTGTGGCCTTGGCTCGTTGAAAGGGGCCACGATATTATATGACAGAAACTCGATTAGACCTAGAGCCGGTCTTATAATATCATCCCATCTCGCAGCGACCTGCCTTGACCTATTTTGTTGTCAGGATCTGGTTGCGGCAAAGATTAGTTTTAAGAGTATGCACGGATGGTCGAGGTTCGTGATTGCATCTGCTTACTTTCCTTACGATGCTTTGGAGTCGGCACCACCTGGGAAGGTCGCTACTCTCGTAGGGTTCTGTGAGTGGCGCAGTCCTGGTCTCGTTGTTTGTTGCGATGCTAATGCCCAGCATACGATCTGGGGCAGCAGCAAGTGCAATGAGCGGGGCTCTCGACTTTTCGAGTATATTGCCTCCTCCAGCCTGAACATCCACGATGTAGGCAAGCAGCCTACTTTTGTGACTACGAGAAGGCAGGAGATAATTGACGTCACCCTGTCAAATCCAAGGCTAGGATGGTCGATCAACAACTGGAGGGTCCTCGCCGAAGTCTCGTGCTCGGACCACAGATACATTGAGTTTCAGTGTGGCGAGCGGGCGCAGATGTCATTGCCCACCAGAAACCCAAGAAAAACCGACTGGCCAAAGTTCCGGGAGGCACTGCGTAGCAATTACGTGACGCCACTGAAACTTCGCAAGGATCAAAACATTGAGACGGCTTTTGAACATCTCAACACTGCTCTAACAAACCACTTCGAGCTAGCCTGTCCAACTAGACCTCCTCTTAGCCGGACTCCTGTTCCATGGTGGAATCGAGAGCTTCAAGTGCTGAGGCGTGAGTTTAGAAAACTCCCCAACCGGGCCCTCAAGACGAATTTGACATAGAGCGGTTGCAATTAACGGAAAGAACTTTAAGGAATCCGAGGAAAACAAACTGGGAAAAATATCTAAGCAATTTGAATGCAAACCTAAGGCAACTAGATCTAGGCGACTGCATCAGAAACGAAATACAACTAGAAACAACGGTAGAAAGTCTCAATAAAGCAATTATTGATTCATACGAAGACAGCTGTCCAATAAGGAAGGTAAGCTCTACCAAGGAAGTACATTGGTGGAACAATGATCTAAAGAAACTAAGAACTGAGGTTCGTAGGGTATCTAATAGATCAAAAATTACCGGGGATTGGACTGAATACAGAAGGACTCTAACACTCTACAGCAAAGAGATTAGAGAAGCAAAACGCAGAAGTTTCAGAAATTTTTGCCAAAGCATTGAACACACCACTGAGGTTTCAAAACTCTATAAAGTGATTGCCAAAGACAGTAGTATATAATCCACCAACCTTAAAAAAGAGGAAGGTTCCTGCACCGAAAATGAAGAAGAGTGAGTAAAATTACTTCTTGATCACACTTCCCAGGATCCTCCACATATGTGGCAGCAGGGACAGAATATACTGAAAATCTGGGAAAAATAAGCAGGAATGAATGGGTCATAGCAAGCGAAATTTGCACGGAACCGAGGATTAGATGGGCAGTTAACACTTTTAAACCATTGAAATCACCTGGGGTAGACGGAATTTTTCCTGCCCTACTCCAGAAGGGTATAAAGCAGCTATTAGGTCCATTGACGAGAATAGCAAGAAGCAGTATAGCGCTAGGTTACATACCTAAGAATTGAAGAAGGGCAAAGGTGGTACTTTTGCCGAAGGTAGGTAAGAGGGACCCCCTCCATCCGAAATCCTTCAGGCCAATCTGCCTGACATCCTTTGCTCTAAAAACTGTAGAGAAGGTAATAGACTACTACATCTGGACCACGGTTTTAATACGAAACCCGCTGCACTCCTGTCAGCATGCATATAGAGCAGGGCATTCCACTGAAACGGCACTATACCAACTGACGAACTTACTGCAGGATAACTTAGGAAAGAAGGAAACGGCGCTATGCGCCTTCCTAGACATAGAAGGTGCTTTTGACAATACTTCACATGACGCTATCAGAAGAGCTCTTACAAGAAGAGGGGTTGACAATACTCTAGCTTCTTGGATGAGCAATATGCTTCATAACAGGAAGGTAGAAATACCAACTAGTACAGGAAGTATAATCGCTAACACCACACGGGGTTGCCCACAAGGAGGTGTGCTATCACCACTTATGTGGAGTATAGTAGTAGACGAGCTATTGGCAGAACTAGAAAACAATGGTCTGTCATTTCAGGGCTATGCGGACGACATAGTCATCATCTGTAGAGGCATATTTGAGGATACTCTATTTGATAGAATTCAGCTAGGACTTAAACTAACGAAGAGATGGTGCGCCAAGGTTGGGCTGAATATTAATCCAGCAAAAACAACGATAGTACCATTCACAAGAAAGTATAAACTCGCGCATCTTAAACCTATCCGTTCAGACGGTATAGAGATAGAACTTCAGAAAGAAACAAAATTCTTGGGTATCGTCTTAGACCAAAAATTACTGTGGAAAACCCCCATTGAGCAAATTAAACAGAAATCTATCAAAAATTTCATGAAGTGTAGAACTATTGCAGGCAAAAGTTGGGGCTGTACACCAAAAATCCTGCGATGGATATACACAGCAATTGTCAGGCCAATGATAACCTAGCAGACAGTAACTAACAATCTTAGCAAGATAGAAAGACTTGCATGTGTATGTATTACGGGAGCTATGCGAACATGTCCAACGGCATCAATGGAGGTACTCTTGGATCTCACTCCTCTTCATATTTATATCCAGTCCCAAGCGAGGAGGGCGATTTTGAGGGTGGCTGGAAACAGCACAGGTAGTTATCTTAATCAAAGAAAGACAGAACTTCTCGTTAAGCAACTTCATGAAATCTCGATGCCAAAGGACTCTATACTCCCAACGTTCAGCTTTAAGAAACATTTTAAAACTTAACTTAGTAATAACAAAGATTGGGAAGGTATATCAGAAACATACAAGGTAGACCAGTACATGATGACATGGTACACTGACGGCTCACTCACTGACAATGGAGCCGGGGCGGATGTATTTGGACCAGGGAAAAGATACTCTGAACCTTTAGGTAAGAACACCTCTATTTTTCAAGCGGAAGTATAGGCGATAGATAGATGTGCGCACTTTAATCTCGACCGAAACTATCGGAAACGCAGAATAGCAATACTGACTGACAACCAGGCAGCTATCAAAACACTTAAAGCTCACCAAGTTACATCAAAACTGGTGATGGAGTGCATTTATAACCTGAACATCCTAGGCCAACTCAATCAGGTGTGGATTCTGTGGGTTCGGGGGTAGGGATTAATGGAAACGAGATGGCAGACAAACTTGCAAGGTAAGGAGCATCATCTCCATTTGTAGGACCCGAACCATTCTGTGGATTAGGATCGGGTAACATCTCCCGTATTATCTGAGAAGAAGAGGATAGACAAAGAACTGGGAAAAATTACCGGGGTTATCAGATTCCAAATAAGCGCTAGGGACATACAACCCAAAACGCTACGAGGACTGTATGAATGTAACGAAGAACAACTTGAGAATCATTACGGGACTGTTAACAGGACATTGTAGGTTGAATTATCACCTAACAAAACTGGGAAATTTCCCTGATGCTCTTTGTAGGTTCTGCAAGGAAGAGCACGAGACCGCACAACATGTGTTGGGAACTTGCCCCGCCCTGATGCACAAGAGAAGGAAACACCTTCATACTCGATGACGAACTCAGACTCTGTGAAGTAGGATCAATACTTCAATTCATCGAGGGAATTGGCTAAGAGAAATACTCTAGGTCCACAAAGGGGGAACAATAGATCTTATAGGTCGCAGTGCAACATTCACTCAACGATAATAATAATAAGGGTATTTTTGGTAAGACATGGTGTCTTTCCCCTAGTAAGTTTCTATGGATCAATACAGCTATTGTAAGACCTACAAGGCTACAACGTACTGTGGCCAGATGTTGTACCGGAGCATTTCCGACTACTCCAGGCCTGGCACTTGATTTTCTGGTGAATCTCCCGCCACTAGTTGTCTTCATCCGCGGAGAGGCCGTTAAGGCCATCTGCAGAGTGATACATAGTGGCCACTAATATGTGGTGTATTCGATATTGGACGACGGCGCAGGCACTGACATCGATTATGCAATCCTGTCTATGCCCCCGGACTCCATGTCATCAACCGTCATACTAGAAAAGCGGTACAATGTGTTGCTGCCAGAGGCTCGTTCATGGTTAGACCCCGAGAACGAGCCCGCCAAAGACTGCTACTTTATATTCGCTGATGGCCCCAGGACTGAAGAAGGTTCAGGCTCTGGTGTCTTCGTGGAATCTTGTGGGACCCGTCGGTTCTTTGCCCTTGGTCTGCATGCGTCTGTGTTTCAGGCGGAGGTGTATGCGATACTTGAGGCAATGGACTTTGTTGTGGAAAACAGGTGGAATGGTAAATCTATTTGTGTCTGCAGTGATAGTCAAGCTGCGCTCATGGCCTTGGATAGTCCTACCACTACTTCCACGATAGTCAGGTCCTGCAAATCCAGGCTAAATTGTGTTGGAAAACATAATAGTCTGACGCTGACTTGGGTACCGGGACACGCTGGCATTGCGGGTAACGAGACCTCTGACTATTTGGCTAGGATGGGCTCTGAGGCTGTTTTTTTGGCCCTGGGCCTGTTCTGCCACTCCCTTCCGCTGCCATCAAAGCCATTGCAAACAAGTGGGTTGTTTCGACCCACAAGCGAGCATGGCGGGCTCGGAGAGGCTGCGGATGGAAAATTATGCTACCTGCTACCTCTGACCGATGGTCACGGTTCCTTCTATCTTTAGGTAGGAGGGACTGTAGGTTGGCGTGATGACGGGGCACTTTCTATGGACTAGGCACATGGAAAGGATTGGCATATCAGACAGTGCGCTGTGCCCTGCCTGTGGAGAAGAAGACGAGACGGCGGACCATTTCCTTTGCGTCTGCCCTGCCTTTGCTCGAATCAGGTTTGGGATTTTTGGTACTGATGTGCTGAGGTGTGACTAACTTGGCTCCTTGGCACCACAAGATCTACTTGTATTTCTTAGAAGGTCGGGTAGATTTAAAGCAGAGTAAAAGGGAACCTATTTCCTCGCAAGTCGGGTAGATTTAAAGCAGAGTAATAGGGAACCTTAAGTCCAGTACAATGGATATACACTATGTCTGAGTGCTGCGCTTACTAGATTGTTCCTACGAAAAAACGTTGGAACATAAGCGGAAAAAAACCCAGCTCTCATACCAATCGCGCCAATTAAAACCGCGGCGAAAACAGGAGCGCTTACGCAGTACCTAATAATGTACATAGTACATTAATACTGATACAAGCGGCGAATTGAGCTGTTTTGAATTTAACGGCTTTTCAACGAAACCAATACACGAGTGAGAGGAGAAGCACATACGAGTCGGCGATAGATCGGTTGCTTCGGGTGCGGGGAAGAAGACAAAGGGTGTGAGCTTTTTTGAATTTAACGGCTTCTCCACGGAAAGCATACACGAGTGAGAGGAGAAGCACACGAGATTTGGCGATGGATCGGTCGCTTCGAGAACAAAAAGAATGATTAATTATTTTGAATTTAACGGCTTCTCCACGGAAAGAAAACACGAGTGAGAGGAGAAGTACACGAGATTTGGCGATGGATCGGTCGCTTCGAGAACAAAAAGAATGATTAATTATTTTGAATGTAACGGCTTCTCCACGGAAAGTATACACGAGTGAGAGGACAAGCACACGAGATTTGGCGATGGATCGGTCGCTTCGAGAACAAAAAGAATGATTAATTATTTTGAATTTAACGGCTTTTTCAAATTTAACGGTTCCTGTACAACAACACTTCATAGAGGCCATACTCTGCGGCTGGCCTATAAAAGCAGCCACCACCAAGAGCTAGGGGTCTTTTTCCTGAAGCAACAGTCAACGAAGTTACGTAGTTCTACCATCGTCGACATCAGCAGCAATGAAAGGTATAATTAAATGCTATTTATAATTCTGTATTAACGTAGACAGAGCGACAAGTTTATGGTTTTCACCGACTCTCCCTGGGACTTGCATACTAACATAGACAGAGCCAGGAGTTTATGGTTTTTACCGACTCTTCCTGGGACTTGCATATTAACTAAGACAGCTGTAATATTAATTAAACTTAGAATAATAACTTTAATATTAATTAAATTAAGGATTTTTCACTAATACAGAACTAACACAAGAGCAAAAAACCCTCTTGGCAAAGCTTCAATGTAAATACATAAGGATCACATCACCAGCTGCGCCCAGAGTTACCCGTGAAAAACTGGAAGCGGACAGGCCAGAAACATATACTGGTGTAACACTGACTACAGGGAATGCAGATGTACAGAGAACACCACGACAGCGCTCTGTTTCACCCGCATCGAGGAATCAACCAAACAACGGAGCTGCACAGTACGCCATGGTTATTGACCACGTGAGAAAGTGGTCGATTAAATTCGATGGAGAGCGTGACCCATTGGCATTCATCGAACGAGTAGAGGAGCTGTCCGAAGTATACATTCTGAACATACATATGCTACCTCGTACAATGCCAGAACTGTTAAAGGAGCGTGCCTTGCAATGGTACCGCAACAATAACCGAGCATGGAAAGATTGGGTTATGTTCAAAAAGACTTCTTCAGGTTTTTCCTGCCCGCCCGTTACTTGAGAAATTGGAGGACAAGATTCGGCAACGACGTAAAAAATTACGTGAGCCCTTCAAACAGTATGTAGTAGAGCTGCAAAACCTTATGCGACACGCAGGATACTCAGAAGAACAAAAGCTGGAACGCATCTTCCGCAAAAGCCTCGAAGAATACTAGTGGTATGTGCGGCGGAAGGATTTCACATTACTGGAGGAGCTCCTTAATATGGCGGAATACCTGGAGGGCATAAGGAGTGAACGAGACACACCGCTAGTATTACCACCACCGCTCAGGCCAGAGCATACGGCGCCACGGGGGGCACGGAACAGGCATCGTCACATCGGCAAATCATGATGGCGCAGATGGGCGGATATGGCAGACGAGAAGGGATATTTCGGAGGCACTCGTGGCAAGGGATATTTTGGAGGCACTCGTGGTGTACATAAAACTCGGGATTCAAGCTGGTGAATTAGAATTGCTCATAATGCCCAACTCAACAGACGACCTTCTCCTCGGATTAGACTTCATGGCGAGGAGAGGAACAACCATCAGATGCGGAGTTCAAGAAATCACTTTAGGACCCCAGACCCGTGGCGGGTAAATCAGAGATAATGCCCGGTGTACGACTATCCGAGACGAGGTCATCACCGAGAAAGAAAGGATCGACGCGTTCATAGCCTCGGAGTTGAGCAAATTCAATGAGAAGACAGGGGTTACCAATAACACCAAACACAAAATTGTGATGCGGGATGACAGACCCATAAAACAGCGTTATCAACAAAGAAGTGGACGACCTGCTAGCAAAAGGTTGCATAGAGCCATCCCACAGTCCACATTTTTTTTTTTTTTTTTTTTTTTTTTTATCTCCATTTATTTAACTACAATCTGTCCAGCTGGACATTCAGTACTACTTATATTATATTTGGTTATAAACATGTGTATGAATTTTCAGTAACATTCAATACATTAGGTACATTAATTTAACAAAGTTAGATTCTATATATATTAATTTCATTCATTCCTTATTATTAATTTTTAATTTTTTTTTTTATTTTTTTTTATTTTTATTTTTTTTTTTATTTCTAATTTGATCTTAGGTGGTAAATCTGAATGGTAAGTCCGATGGTACATATTTTTTTAGTCTTCGCGCGCTGGCATCGCTGGTTATCAATTCTACCGCTAGGTTGTTAGGATGGACTCTAAGACGTTTGCGATATGAGTGGCTATATTTCATGATTTCATCATTTACTTTTGGGATGTTTAGATCCCGATGAATGATGTCGTTGCTGACATACCAAGGTGCATTAGCACACAGTCGTATGACTTTTGATTGGAATCGTTGTAGGATGTCCAGGTTTGACTTGGATGCTGATCCCCAAATTTGAATACCATAAGTCCATATGGGCTTCAGTATTACCTTATATATCAGGACTTTATTTCCAAGTGTTAGGGCTGACCTTCGTCCAAGTAGCCAGAACAAAGACCTAAGCGTTATTCTAAGTTGTTTCCGTTTGGAGAAGATGTGATAGCGCCACGTAAGCCGCCGATCCAGGTGCACCCCAAGGTATTTTGCATGGTCTGCTTGTGGCAATTGGGAGTTACTTAGTGTCACTGGAGGGCAAGAACCTGCACGTAGGGTAAAAGTCGTTTGCACTGATTTTATTGCATTTGCTTTTATTCGCCACTTGTCTAGCCATAAGTCAATTTGGTTCAGGTTCTCCTGCAAATGCTTCGAGGCTAACACGGGGTTTTTGTTGCAGGCCATTACAACAGTATCATCTGCAAAAGTTGCGGTATATGTGGTAACAGTCAGCGGCAGGTCAGCCGTGAATAGTGTGTAGAGCACAGGTCCCAAAACGCTCCCTTGTGGAACACCAGCTTTGATTGGATGGAGGGAAGTTACGTCGCTGTTAACTTTGACCATGAAGAATCTGCTTTCTAAGTAGGACTTTAATATGGCAAAGTAGTGATAGGGTAAATGCATTTTCAATTTGTACAGTAACCCTTGGTGCCACACCTTGTCGAATGCTTGGGTGATATCCAGGAATGCAGCTGAACAGTATTCTCTATTTTCTAGTGCATTCTGTGTAAATGCATATACTCGATTTATTTGTTATATCGTAGCATGATGCTTTCGGAATCCAAATTGATGGGAAGGTATAAGTTGTTTTGACTCGATGATTGGGAGGAGTCGCTTCAAAAGAAGTTTCTCAAACATTTTGGAAAGTATCGGAAGCAAGCTAATTGGTCTATATGAAGTGACCACTTCTGCCGGTTTCCCAGGTTTGGGAACAAGGATAATTTGAGCCACTTTCCATTGGCTTGGGAAGTGGTCACATCGGATAATCGCATTGAATAGTTGTGCAATGAATTTATAGCCGCAATCTGGTAGCTCCTTTAGGATTCTGCTCGTAATAAGGTCATATCCCGGCGATTTTTTGTCTTTTAGCGTATTCTTGATAATCCCTCTAATTTCTTTTAGTTTAAAATGCTGGATCGGAATATCCATTTGGTATGGGGCATCAAGTAATTCAGCTATTTTTATGTCTTCTTGTGGATATTTGCTTGGAAACGGCGCAAATACTTCTAATAAATGAAGAGCAAATAACTGTGCTTTTTCCTTGTCAGATCTGGCCCATCCGCCATCTTTCGTTTTAATAGGTGGCACATGTGATGTTGGTTGATTTAGTTTTTTTGTAGCTTTCCATAGAGAATAACCTGAAGCCTGTGAAGGTGACAAGCTGCTGAGATAGCTTTGTATTTCTGAATTTTTTGTTGACCGTAGGGCGTTTTTGAGTTGCTTTGTAGCGCAATTGAACCGGTTTTTGTCATAGGGGCTTCTGGTCATTTGCCAAATTCGACGCAGTCTCCGCTTTTCTTTTAGTTGCTCCTTTACAACCTGGCTTACATCACGATAATTACTTATACAGCTGGGCTCCAATGTGGAAGTCCATGCAGCATGCTGAATGGCTGAGTTCAAAAGTTCTACTGCATCGTCTATATTTGTTTTGTTTTTTAAAGGAATATTGGTGACTAGAGTCTCGATAATGCTTTGTCTAAACAGCTCCCAATTTGTGCTTTTGTTGTGCAGACAGATTGTTCTTGCTCTGATCTGAACCTCACAGCTAATTGTTAGAACTATCGGTGAGTGATCTGATGACAGGTCCAGGCACGATTCCATGGAAGTGTTTGTTTTTGGTACACCTTTGGATACAAAAAAGTCCACATAGCGCACCAATTGTCCTGGTACGCAAGAAAGATAGGTGCTGTTGGCTTTGTATAGACTACAGACAACTGAACGCTAGATCCATTCTAGACTCCTATCCGATACCCCGAATCCAACACATTCTGGACCACTTGCGTGAGGCCAAGTACATAAGCAGCCTGGATCTGAAAAAGGGCTACTGGCAGATCCCCATGGAAGAACAAAGCAAAGAATACACAGCGTTCACCGTACAGGCAGGGGACTTTTCCAGTGGAAGGTAATGCCATTCGGCCTTCACTGATAGGCCCCGAAATGGAGCCCCATGCGTTCTCCAACCTTGATGACATCGTTGTTATCGGGCGAACATTTGAAGAGCATCAACAAACTTGGCTGAAGTTTTCCGGCGACTTTGCAAGGCAAATTTAAAACTGACCCGGGAAAAATGTGCGATTTTCCAGACTGAATTGAAATACTTGGGACACATGGTGAGCGATAAAGGCACACATACAGATCCAGACAAAATCGCTGCCATTCGAGAGCTCAAACCCCCACAAAATGTTCGGGAACTAAGACGCTGCCTGGGAATAGCGGCATGGTATCGACGGTTCGTGCCAGATTTCGCAAAAACTGTGCATCCACTAACTACGCTTCTAAAGAAAGAGAAGCACTCCAAGTGGGCAGAGGCTCAACAGGAGGCTTTTGCACTATTAAAACAGAAGCTAACAGAAGCACCGGTCCTTGCCTGCCCTGATTTCACTCAGAAATTTGTACTCCAGACAGACGCGAGCGACTATGGATTGGGCGCGGTGCTCACCCAGCAAATCGAAGGAGCGGAACATGTGATAGCATACGCCAGCCGCCATTTAAACAATGCCGAGCGGAACTATTCCCCAACAGAAAAAGAATGTCTAGCCATCGTGTGGGGAATACGGAATATGCGACCATACCTAGAAGGGTATCACTTCATGGTCATCACCGACCACCTTTCGCTGAAGTGGTTAAACAGCAAAGAGAGTCCTTCAGGCCGTATTGCAAGATGGGCCCACGAATTGCAACAACACACGTTCGAGATACAGCACCGGAAAGGGAAGCTAAATGTGTTAGCCGACGCTCTGTCCAGACAGCCGATTGAAGACGCATATGTCATCACCATCCAAGAGCAAACAGAGACAACATGCCAGTGGTGGCAGAAGTGCAAAGCAGAAGTAGTCGCAGACCCTGTAAAATTCGCAGATTATCATTTGGAAAATGGACACTTGTATCGACACATCCCAAGCCATAACGGAGACGAAGACTGTGTTCCATGGAAACTATGCGTACCACAACCACTTAGGAAACGCATACTCCAGGAGAACGATGATGCTCCAAGAGCAGGACACTTAGGCATCCGGAAGACAATAGCTCGGTTGCGAGCAGATACTATTGGCCTGGACTGTTCCGGGATACTAGTCGTTATGTATGCCAATGTAGCTCGTGCCAACAGTACAAGTGCAGTCAACAGCAACCCGCAGGGAAGCTGTTAAGCCAGATACCTGAAGAACCATGGGATATTCCGTGCGCCGATTTCATTGGACCCTTACCATGTTCCACGCATGGAAATTCCATGATAGTCGTGTTCCATGATAAGTATACAAAATGGACCGAAATGGCTCCTCTCAGGAAAGCCACCACCGAGACTCTACAACGGGCTTTCCGGGAGCGTATTTTATCTCGCTTTGGAGTACCCAAAGTTCTGGTGACAGACAATGGCTCGCAATTCTGCAGCAGGGCATTTTGATGATTTGTCAAAGAATATGGTATAAGGCACCAATTCACAGAGCCCTACACCCCGCAAGAAAACGCTGTAGAACGAACAAATCGTACAATAAAAACTATGGTGGCACAGTTTGCGAACCAACAACAGCGGAAATGGGACGACTTACTCCCGTCTGCGTTTGAATTTGAGAGGTTGAAGCCGATCTCACTCTTGCGGGCTTAGTGGTTGCCCCGATTCTTTTGAGCTCCAAGTTTTCCTTCTCCAGATGCGATGCGGCTTCCTCAGTTTCCCGGAGTTGCCTAGAAAGTATTCTAGTTTTGTTCTCAAGGAATTCCGTATTTATCTTCAATTCTTCAGTATCTTTGAAGACTTGGAAAAATTTTTCTTCCGTCCGACTCTGAATAGTAGCTATCGCTTGGTCTGCTGCTTCCAGAGTTGACAGGTTTCCACTGTCTCTCGCTAATCTCCAGAGTACCTGGGCTTCACTCTTGCTGGTTGCCGCTTCCAATTGTTCAAACAATTTTTCGGCGAACAATTTCACCTCAGTTTGCAGAGACCTAAGCTTGTCTCGAGCCCTGTCCTGCTGCGAACTATGACTATCCTCCTGTGCTTCCAGCTCTTCTAAATCCAACTTGAACTTAGTCAACCAGTCTCGCGTCAAACCGTTGACGTGTAACGCGTAATTCTTGGTGAAGTATTCCTTGTCACCACAACAGTCCTTAAATTTTAACAACTCCTCGTTGTTGCTATTGAATACGTTCAAAAATGCTTCCAACTCCGTTATGCGCTTGCAGTAGTACGCGCTGTTTTTCCTTGCTTTGTTATCCTTCCTACAATTTCTGATCCTCTTCTGAATTGCCTCGCTCTGTAGCTTTTGAGCTTCCAGCAATTTTATCGCTTCTCTTGGCGTTTCCATAGACCGAACAAATTCTTATCTATGACGCCGTAATAAATTGTACAAACTAGTTTTCTTCTCTTTATATTTATAAATTTTATTAATAAACAATTTTCTTTAAAAAAAAAAAAAAAATAAACAAGTTAAGGTAATTAAACTAACAACTTATGTATAACAAAGATATTATTCTTATAGCCTTTCACGTCTCCTGCAGTGTTTTTCCTCCAATTGGCATACCTCTTGCCACAATCTATTGGCTTGCTCCCACGGCATAGGGACCTCCACTGTTTGCTGCTCCTCCAGTATTTTCCTCAAATACGCCAGTCGCTTCCGTTCCCGAGTTTGCTCTCCTCCTCTTTTTCTAGTCCCAAACCGCTTTCCGTCCTTCAGTAACGACATTATATCGTTCAGTTGTCGCTCAGTGCTCCCAGGTTCATTTCCAACTTTTGGTTTCTTTAAAAGCAAAAAGAAAAATAAAGCAATAGTGAGTGCTTAAACTCTCACTCAACACAATTTTGTTTCCATTTTTCCCTAGTATAAAACCGCGGAAATAAACTATATATCGAGATTATACTTATTCTAGTACAAAAATTATACTTTCATTAGCATAAAAATTATACTTACAATAATAATATCAAAAAATTTTTGTTTTTTAAAATATTTCTACTAATTCCCAAGAAGTTTTTGGTTTCGCAAAATTATTGCCGAAAATATTCATACCCAAAGAAAGAAATTTTACCGTAGAACCATACGCATTTTCATTATCGCACAATGATATGCTTGCATGCTTCGTAATTTTAGTACGTAAAATTACTTTAACGTCGCTACGCAAATTGTAGTTTCCGAACTACTTAAACTCGATGCACAACACGTGTTGTAAACATTTCTTGAAATATCTTTACCTGATACCCTAAGCTCAAAATGCCAAATATTAAAATCAAATGTTATATGTTTGTTTTCAAACAACATAAATTCACAAAATCTGAATTTAAACAATAAAAATAATCTAATTATTTCCAAAATAGATGGCATGGCTCAATAGACAATACAAATGTCCCTCACGACAAACAAACTCAAAACCCCTACCAAAAAAATCCTCACAGCTAGGATGAACATACATAGACCGTCCGATCATACTGACGGTTTATGGTTGCCATACAAAGCTGCGTGCAACAGCGCAAACGCGCCTATAGGTTGCGACTTCTCTAACCAGCGCTACGGCGCCTTCAGGGTCGCAGAAGTATCTACTTATTTTACGCCACTATACACTCTACTCACCATTATTTTTCCCGATGACATCCTTTTTTCCACAGTGTCCTTAGATGAGGTCCTTCGAATTCATTGCAGGATGCCTCTCTGCTTCAGGGTTCCTTGCCCTGGGATTGCTCCAATAGGTCCTTTAGACCGGCTGCGCCAAAATGTTGGGGGTCTCGAGTCCTTGCTTGGCTGGGGACGTCCTGTCGCAGTTTTTCGGGCGCGTGGCTGAAAAATCAAGAGCCCTAACGTAGAATTCAAACACTATAACTTTTCAGTTTCAAAACACAAGAGACCTTTATTATTACGAAACCTAATACTTCTATACTATTTTTTAAACATCTATCTCAGTCTGTGAACTGACCTTTCTGGTGTTCCAGTTCTGCACCTGCTAATTGGTGTCAGTTGGTCAAGCCAACTGACCCACTTCAAAAGTGGCGACGGTGCATTACGCTGCCCTCGTCGACTGGACTGCGGAACTGTAATACCCTAAAAGCTTACATAATAATGTTGCACAGATCACATTAACTTAAAATACTTAGACCCTAGAAGTATGCCTTATCATAACACCGTTTTAGCACATGCTAATCCAACATAGTGTGGCATCTATTAGGAGTCGGTGGTGTGAGTAAACTACACGTAGGTAGTTTGGTTCTAACTCACAACAATCCTTTATATTTCATTGATTCAGTGCCAGCGTATGTAACAACAGAAACGAGGTGCTAAATAAAAATTTCAAAGGCTCTCTGATGACCTAGTAGGCAGTACTGTCGTATCTTCATTGATGGCTTCAGAATAGACCATGATCCTCATGCTTGTCTTTCAAGCGGAAGTATTGGCGACCTTAATGGCGAGGAGCTATGTGGTGAAAACCAAATGTATTTGTGTCTGCAGTGACAGCCAGGCTACGCTGAAGGCATTACTCGGCCCACATATCACTACCAAACTGTTTTGCAAATTTTAATTAAACTATGTCAAACAGAAACAAAACTAAACGAAAACCATGAAACCGCAAGCCATACAATAAATAAAGTAAAAATCCCACAACAGACCCCAACAACACTGTGCCCCTCGTATAAGGGTTTTGGTAATACACTTTCACTCATTAGGATTTCTTTTTAATTTAAAATCAAACGATTTCAAATACTTTCTATTGTTAGATACAATTGCTTAATGAATCTCTTTTCAACTTCTCTTTTCGTTGCGAATTATGCTGTTGTTGTTTTTTGACATTAATTATATTGTACAACAAAATTAAACTTTTTCCAAAAAGGTTCCGCATCTATTGGCAAGAGAATCCGATAAACATGGTGAACAATTTCATTAGACATGTGCATCTATTATATGTAGAGCATTCTTTTGAATGCTGACTTATTATGAAATTTTACTTAACATATTTTTCATACAAACTAACCCCCTAAAATCCGGCTTTGTGTGACATTTTAGCACCAATTCTGAATAAGTACGAAATTATTTCAGGCGTTCAAGGTGAATTTTGTGCTTTGATGTATTCAGAGACTTTAAGTAGAATTTTATTGCAAATATTTTTGTATTTTATGGGTATTTTTTGCCCTTTACAAAAAAGGGACAAAAAGAGCTATACATTGAACAGTTAGAGGGTTAAAATTATCCACATAAATGTTCATCTTAGAATTTTACATAAATCTACTAAACACATCCTATACCTAAAATATAAGGGTCACATGGTTTCCAATACCGATTGATTATAATAATCTGGAAAATTGACTAATATAAATAAAACTGAGACGTAAACTTTCAGAACGCCAACACACGTATATTTTTTTTTGGTCCCCTCTGCCAGATTCCGTTGTCGGAACCTTAAATTATTATTTTTTTGTTTTGGTGTTGTACAGTGTTATTAATTATTTGGGCTGTTATCTCAAACGCTGGTGTAGTACTGATGGATGGTACACCTCTTGTTGGACGCCTGGCAAAGATTATTCCCACGAGACGTCAGAATTCAGATAAATCAACACGCAGCCACAGGTAAAGCATGTGCTGCGGGAACTGAGGACTGAAAAGGTAGTTGCTGGCGAAGATTGTTAAATATGAAAACATTTTGTGATTTAATTTTAATTATTATAACTATGTAAGTATTTTTCACAAAAAAACTTCAAGTCAAAAATATATGAAAGCTGCGTGTATTAATGAATAAGAAATATATCATAAAAAAATATAAAAGCGGTAGAAAACAAAAAAAAAGGTAGAAGCTAACTATCAAAATTTATAGAAAGTAATACATAATACATGTGAACACTTAAAAGAAAGTGAAAAAGATTAGGGTTGCTGTGTCACGAAACTTTCAGTCGTTGCTCCAATATTTCTCCCCGGCAAATATAGTTAATTGAAATTCATTATGTCCACTGCTAAAGGTAATTGTTGAGCTGGCTTGTATTTCCTTCTGTGACAAGTCCAGATTTGATGAAGTTCTTGTGAGGCAAGCTGTAACGAAATGCAATTTATTACTAAAGTGATTGATTGTTTTCATTGTGAAAATTGTCTGGTATAGGCAATGGATACAGTTTTGCTACATGTCTTTTGATAAGCCCTTTTTGAATCTTCAGTGTGACGACGCGAACTATGTTATCAGTGCCTGCATTGGTTTCTGCGATTCTTCCTAGCGCCCAGCGATTGCATGGGAGCCTTTCGTCCTTAAAGAGCACAATATCATTGATTTGGAGATTTGTCCTTGAGTGCAACCATTTTAGACTTCTATGCAATCGTGATAGTTATTCGGTGCTCCAACGGCGCCAGAATTGTTGAACGAGAAATTCGCATTTGTTCCAACGATCGATAACGCTGAATTTTTCAATTTCTGTTGCAGGTGGTGCTAGCAACGAATCACCAATGAGAAAGTGCCCGGTGTGAGAACCAATAAGTCACCTGTATCATCACAGGCACAAAGGTCTGAAAATAAGGTAAGATTCGATTTGAACTACAGTGTCAGAGAGCTCTTCGAATGTCAACATTTGTTCACCGTTCGTTCTTTTCAAATGATGTTTCATCGACTTTACCCCGGCTGCCCACAATCCACCAAAATGCCGTGCGGAAGTGGGATGAAATGCCATTTGATTTGATGCCCACTGAGAAACGGTATGATGGTACTTTCAATGTAGGTTTGATACGATGTTTGATTTTCTCGGAGTTTACCATTTGCACTAATAAAATTAGTACCATGGTCGCTGAATATGTCACGACATAAGGCTCTTCGGCAATAAATCGCTTTAACGCATCGATAAAGCCGTTTGAAGATAAATCTCTCACTGGTTCGAAATGCACCGCTTTGGACACTACGCCGATGAAAACTGCTATATAGCCCTTTATTGAATTACCACCTCGACCTTTTGATGGAAAAATGTTGATTTGGCCAGCATAGTCTACACCGACCGCAAAAAAAGGTCTGACAGAGCGAACGCGTGCTGCCGGTATATTACTCATCATTGGTTCATATAATTTAGGCTTCCTTTTATAGCAACTTATGCAGCGATGAATGACTAACCGTACTGCATTTCGTCCATTGATTATCCAGAACCGATTTCTTATATGGTTAAGAGTGATTGCTGTGCCGCCGTGTAGTGTAGTAAGATGGCTATAGTTGATTAATAAAGCTGTAAATGGATGTTTCATAAGCAAAATGTAAGTATATTTTCCGCTTCGAAAAGGGCAGTTAAAGGCGAACCGGTGGCAGTAAGCTATGGCTCGTATAAGGCATAAGGTATGATGAAAATCTGTTAATGGTAGTTCCCTGTTGGTGTCGTTCGTCGTTGACAAAATAAGCCTTTACGGTTTTAACTTCTGTTTCTATTAAAGGTAACAATAAGGTTGCATCAACTGGAGTCAATGGCTAATCATTATCGTTCTCTTGAAGCCAATTTGGGTTTTTGTGAGCGCTTAAAATTTTTGTGTAAGTTTTATATTTCACTGTAAATTTCCTGTCTGTTAGATAACTTTAATTAAACCATCGTGCCAGACCTTATCGAATGATTGTGCTATATCAAGAAAAACCACAGCGCAGTATTGCTTACATTCGAATGATTTTTTATGACAGAAACTATTCGTTGCACTTGTTCTGTTGTACTGTGTCTGGCTCGTCAACCAAATTTCTTTTAGCAGCAGTTTTTCAAATAATTTCAATATAGGTGGTAGAAGGCTTATAGGTCTATAAGAATCCACTTTGGTGACGTCCTTGCCTAGCTTAGTAATCAAACTGATCTGTCACAATTTCCATATTGTTGGGTAGTTTCCACTGTGTAGAATTGAGTTGAAGAAATGCAGTTGATGAAGGTGCACTACCGCTATTTTTGGTAGATCAATAATCATCTTCGGGTTAATTTGGTCATGGCCCGGCGCTTTCTTGGGATTTATCTTATGCTTTATAGTATATAAAATGTGTTTAAGCTTAAAAACAATCGGATGACCCCGGTGCTTTTTACTCGTATATGAATTGTCGTATGTGAATACTTTCTTCAGGTTGTTTGCAAATGCTGTCCCATTTTCCTTATCGCTTCTTGCCCATTTGTTGCCAGGCAGTCAAATGGGCGGTTCCGGCTAGATTGGCCTTTTAAGATGCTTAGTAGCTTTCCACAGTGAGAAGTCTGTATTTTCATTTGGTGCAAGATTCTCCAAGAAATTTTCAAATGCATTTTCTCTACGTTCTTTTAGGACAAATCTTAATTTCTTAGTGGATTTTGCTAAGAGTTGTTTGTATGTTGGAGATCTGTGTTCTTGCCAGAGTCGTGTGAGTTTCCTTTTGTCATTAATGAGCTAATTAATGCTAGCATTACCGAAGTGATTTGTCCAAGTATTTTTTTTACGGTTTGATGCTGCCAGTTTAACGGAAACAGTAAGTAATTTTGGTAAGTTTTTTATCGCTACCTCTATATCTTCCTCATTTTTTAAATGTGTCTTCAGATTTATGTGCGAGCTTATGTACTTACGAATGTTTAACCAGTTGATGGTCTTTTTGCTATAACTTTCCAATATGGGGGTGCATTTTGTTCCGTTAAAATCTATTGTAAATATTGTTGGTGAATGATCAGAGGATAGATCATATGAAGATACTGCGCTGAGTTGGTTTCGCTTTAGATGTTTAGATACGCCGAAGTCGATTATATCTGGTATTTTTTGTTGGTTCACCGGAAGATATCACGTCCAATCCCATGTTTGCCACAACAGACTGGAGCTTCCTGCCTCTCGGCGTGATCATCCTAGATCCCCATTCCGTATGTTTCGCGTTGAAATCGTCTGCTGCTAAGAATCTATGACCAAGAGAATTGAGAAAATCTTTGTAATTTTGTTTCGAACTAGTGAACTTTGGTGGACAATATATGGCGGCAATTGTTATGTTGCCCAAAAATTGTTCTAAGCAGATAGATGTGCTTTGTAGATAGTCTTCACTAACATCATCTGGGTTGTGGTGTTTAATCCTGCTCTTAATAAAATTTCCAGTTCCCCCACAAGCTTTTCCTTTGGGATGTTTGGTGTCGTAGAAATTGTAGTCGTTAATTCTGAAACAGCTCTTTTGAGTCAGATGCGTCTCGGAGAACAGCATTATGTCTATCTGAATGAATTAAATTTGGGGTATACGTTTTTGTTTCATTGCTGTAAAAACCGGACAGCCCCTATAAATCGCAGTATGGTTACCGCCACAGTTACATTTTTTTTACTTTAGTTTTATCTTTACTCTTGCTACAGGTGGAAGATGCGTGCAAGTCACCACAAATTACGCAAACGCTTGGTAGTGTGCAGAAACTTTTTGTATATTTTTGGCAGTTAAAGCAGTGTATGGGTCTACTTCGCTTGTGAGGTTCCTCGACCGTGATCTTTCTGTGCGATAGATACCAAAGATCGTATATCGGACGAGTGTCATCTTTTTTAATTTGTGGTTTTCAGGCTCTAGTTCAACTCTGAATAGCGGTTGTGGTATTTTGTTTTTATTTTTAATGTTGTATACTGATTTAGCACGAAAACCAATTTATTTCAGACATTCTTTGATTTCAATAAGACCAACATTGCTTTCGATGCCTTTAGTGATTAATATTTGCGGCTTTTAAGCTGGTAGCTGCTTTTATTGCCATCTAGTCTTGTAATCAATTTCCTATAGTTCGACTCACTTAAATCTGTGTATTGGTTTCATGTATATTGCCATTTTTTAAGGGCATAACATGAAATTTGCTTTCACCAACAATGCGTGTTAATTTGTTTACTAAAGCGCTATTATTTCTTTCTCTGAAGTAAATTGGAAGCTAGTTTATATATTTTGTTCATTGTTTGCACTTCAGTTTGCTGATCTTCATTATCTAAAAGTGCAAATTGAGTTTCGTCCGACTCACCACTCTTTTTAATTTTAGCAGAATTTAGTCCGGTAGTAGGGCTTATTTTGCGTTTCACTACGGTTATATATCTATCCATTCCAGTTCGTGTTTAGTTTTTCAGTTGTTTATGTGGAGTACAATCTTTTGCTGCGTAGCACTCTATTCTTACGTCGGTCGAAACCCTCGACTTGGGATATATACTCGTATATATATATATATATATATATATATATATATATATATATATATATATATATATATATATATATATATATATATATATATATATGTATATACATGTATATATATATATATATATATATATATATATATATATATATATATATATATATGTATATATATATATATATATATATATATATATATATATATATATATATATATATATATACTCGTATATAATTGTATTGTAGTAGTTATATAATATAGTAGTGTAGTATAAATATTCTGCCCCGGGCTTGATCTCTAATGTGCTTCTTTCTAAAAATGTGTTTCTCGTCGAGTCGAAAGCTATAATAGCTAGTACTCATTCCTCAACCACCCCTTACAGTCATGATTAATTATGATGTAAGATATAATAATAATAATAATAATAATAATAATAATAAAAATATATTAATGTATTATTTCACCGGTAATTCATATGTATTTAAAATGGTGAGCTTACAATAATATAAAAACTCTTTCAATTACAAGTATGTTAAGTGAATACAGTTTCTTCCGTCAATAATAACAATTATAGTTGCTCTTTATTTTCAATTTTGTATTAATATACATTTGAAAACCTCAATCTTCCGTTCTTTAACAAGCATTTTTTGAACCAGCCTCTCCTTCTCTCCCACTGTCTCTCTATCCTACTCTCCTATTATCATACTCTCATACTCTTCCACTCTCATATGAAGGTCTGCAGGAAAATAATGTCTACTCTGAATATGATTAACACGTGGTGCGAGGCCAAATGGACGATCGCCAACCTTATTAAGACCTCCTACGCTTAACTGGGAAGAGAAAGATCCATATTCTAGTTTTCTGAACGCACAAGGCAGTCATTATTCAGCTATACAGAGAAGTGAAATACTTATGGGTAGTTCTTGACAATAAGCTGCTCTGAAAATCTCACGTTGATCTTAAGACATTGAAAGCACTGCCATCTTTTTGACAATACAAGAGAATGAAGTCTGGTGCTCTCGAAGGTCCTTTGGATTAACAAGGTAATGACCAGGCACATTATACTCATCAGTAGTTTGGGGAGAAAATTATCTCTCACTGGGATGAAATCTGATATATCTAGATTACAGAGGAACTATGGCTATTTGTAGCACTGGAGCCTATCCCACAACTTCTGGCCCTTATCTTGATTCTCCCGCAGTGGATGTCGTTACTCAATAAGAGGTTCTAAATTCGGTGCTCGTTTTGATTTTGAAGACATTGATGGCAATGACATAAATGCTGTTATCCTTTATATTCCATTAATTCTGTACCAGCGTATGCAATAACAGAAAGGAGGTGCTAAATAAAAATTCCAGAAGCTCTCTGATGATCTAGTAGGCAGTGCTGTCGTATCTTCATTGATGGCTTCAGAATAGACCATGATCTTCATGCTTGTCTTTCAAGCGGAAGTATTGGCGATCTTGAAGGCCAGGAGCTATGTGGTGAAAAGCAAATGTATTTATGTCTGCAGTGACAGCCAGGCTACGCTGAAGGCATTACTCGGCCCACATATCACTACCAAACTGTTTTGTAAATTTTAATTAAACTATGTCAAACAGAAACAAAACTAAACGAAAACAATGAAACCACAAACAATAAATAAAGTAAAAATTACTCCCACAACAGAATTAACCGCTACTAGTAAAAAAAACAACTACTTCAACCAGCTTCTCTCTCGAATCCAACAACAGCAATAAACAAACCAGTTTTAATAGTTTCCGAACACACAAAGAAACAAAAAATGACAACGCTTCAAACACCTCTACTTCTAACACTTCCTCTCTTATTAAAAAACCATCTCTTAACCATTTTACAAATTCTTCTGTTGAATCTAAAAACAATAATACACCACCCATTTTTAATTCTCTTCGAAATATAGATAATTATCCATCCAAAACAACACACAAAAATCTTCTTTCGTCTGACGATTTTTTTTATATTCTCCATTTGGTACACAATAAATAAACCTTAAACTCTTACAGTGGAACATAAAAGGATTCGTAAACAACTACCACGAATTACAATTGTTAATAAGAGACTTTAACCCGGAGATAATTGCGCTACAAGAAACACACATCCCGTTTTCAACAAATAAGACAATAGTTCCAAAACAATATTTAGGGTTAGTTTCATAACTTGACCACCAACACTACTTCTAAACAAGGCATAGGTTTGCTCATAAAAAAAACATCATGGCATCATTTTCAATATAGTCAATATATCTAAACTGCTCTCCGAAAAATTTACATATCATTACACGCTCCATAAATACACCCTACATTACAGTCGGTAACTTTAATTCATGGAGAACGCTATGGGGATCAAGAAATTCCAACCAACGAGGAAGAATATTGGGGGATCTTATTTTATGTGAAAATTTAATAGTCTTAATTAATGAGTCGCCTACGCATGTTTCTACTCATAAAACCTTTTCACACATAGATCTCAGCATATGCTCCTCACAAATTGCTACTAAATGTTCTTGGAAAAGAATATTTCCACGGAAGCGATTACTTCCCGATCTTCATAGAAATAAATTTTAAATTCAATATAGAAAAAAGTAAAATAAAACCAAAATTTTAAATAGACCTGATGCAAAAATACAAAAAATCATCCGTAGTGCCGCAAATATAGCAATACCCCAGTCTAAAGGAAATGAACTACATTTACTACTACTTCTACTTTTCCTTGGTGGAGTACCCACTTGTCCAACCTGCGAGAGGAAAAAGTAAATTCATGGGACAGATATAAGAGGCATATAAGTATACCTAATCTGATCTTATGCAGGAAAGCCAATTCTGTATTCAGAAAAGCAATCAAAACCTCCAAAGCAGATTGTCTTGAAAAACTCACTGAATATATAAACCCGCAAACCAGCCCCAAAAAAATCTGGTCCAACATTAGAGGCCTTGTAGGAGGCAAGCACTTTGAAAAAATAAAAACAATAAAAAATGGTGTGAACCTATTGTCCAGATCCGCAGACATAGCTAATTTCTTCGCCACATCATGGTCTAATCTCTCCCAGAACCGTAACTTTCACCCACATTTTAGAATTGAAAAAAACACAGCTCTTCAAACTCAATATAAACCCAAAAAATTATCTACCTCAACCAAACAAATATAATCAAATATAGCCATACTAGAATTCGAGTCCGTCCTATCCAATGCTAAGAGCAATACTCCTGGTTTTGACCGTATATCGTACCAAATGTTGAAACACCTACACAAACCCTCAAAAATTAAATGCATAAATTTACACAATAATATCCTTGAACAAGGCATTTACCCCCAAAATTGGCGAACAGCTGAGGTTGTTCCCATCCCAAATCCCAATAAAAGCAAGTATGAGTTTAATGGTTTCAGACCTATATCCCTATTACCTTGTACCGGAAAAATACTCGAGAGAATAATAGCTAAAAGAGTAATTTAGTTTATATCAAAAAGTAATTTAACGAGGGGTAGCCAAGTAGCTTTTAAGCGAAAACAAAGTACAATTGATGCACTCCTTCACTTTTGACATTACGTTACAACTTCACTTTACACCAAAAACCAATTCACCGTTTTAGCTACTGATTTCCACAGAGTATTTGACCGCATAGGAATACATGTTCTCCTTCTACATCTTGCGACTTGGGGTAAGGAAAGAAAATTTTTAATATTGTCAGAGCTTTCTTATCAAACTGAAAAATAAGAGTTAGGATTAACACAGAACTATCAAACACATACCTCCTCTCCAATGGCATTCCTCCTATCGGTTGTCCTATTTATTATTGCATTCGACCAATTCAGTAAATTACTCGATAGATACAAAAATATTCAACACACACTTTATGCAGACGACAACATTACATTATTTTCTAAAAGAAAAGATCTCGATACTATCAAATCTAATATCACAAAAATACTTAATGAAATTACAAATTTGGGCAACTTCTCTGGCGCCAAACTATCTGTTAGTAAATGTAAAATAATACATATATGTAAGAAAACCAAATGTAATTGTTTTAGCCTTAAATATGATAATGTAAATATTGAACTTGTAAAACATCTGAGAATTCTTGGTGTTATTTTTGATAATAAGTTTAACTTTAAGGAGCATTGTTTACAGTTAAGAAAAAGTCTAGCTACCCGCCTCAACATTATTAAATACATAATATCCAAACACAGTTTAATACACATTTCGACATTAATTAACATCACCAGAGCTCTCATACTTTCAAAAATAGATTACGCATTGCCAATTTATGGATGGTGTTCTCAAAAAAACCTAAAATCTTTGGAAGCCCCTTACAACACAGCTGTTCGCAGGAGCATCAGCGCCTTTCCAACGTCACCTTTAAAAAATATATTCGCTGAAGCTGGGCTACCATCTATTCAACAGCAATTATCGTTGTCAACATCAAAACTCATCCCTAAACTCGTCATTACTAACAACAGAGTACTGCACAAAGACATAATGGAGGTTGTCTAGCACAAACGACAATATAAAATTAAATCCATAATTCGTAGATGTGTCCAATTCCTCAAAAACCTTGACTGGGATAGAAAAGTCTGTCAAACTAAGCGACAAACTGAACCACCTTGGAATATAAAAGATAGCTCCTTTGCATTGAATTTATTCCAATATCCAAAAACAGTCACCGATCCCAAAGTTCATAGACAACTTTTTACAGAAACGGGAAGTGCATATATAAACAAACGGATAGACGGATCAAAAGAAACTCTTGTCACATCATTTGCTGTAGTCCCCCACAGCGGAAATTTAATTACGTCAGGATGTCTTCCTCCATTTAGCTCTGTATTTACTGCCGAAGCTTTTGCTGTTAAATGTGCTATCGACTTTGCTCACAAAAATAAAGGAAACTTCCTCATATGTACAGACAGCAAATCGACTATTCAAGCCAATACTTCAATAATGATAGCAGCAAGACCATAAATAATACCCGTAACTCGTGTATTAAATACTCCAAGAAAATAAAAATTATGTGGGTCCCAGGACATTCGGGGATACCAGGTAACGAACTTGCAGATATAGCTGCTGTAGAGTCAATTACGGCTCCAAACTACCTGTTCCAAGTCACAGAAACTAAAGACTTACTACGACATATAATATCTCTCCATGTTGCCACGAACTATTGCACTTGGAAAAAATATAAACACTTTTACACCACCTTCAACACAGACGGAATGAAACCATATCTAAGATATATTTTCCAACGCACCTGTGTCTTTTGTCTGCCAATGGTCCGCAGTCTGTGATCAGGTGCTGTGAGGTTTAGTCACTTTCTCCACAGAATTGACAGATGGCATCTGAAGATATACCCAACTTGTTCAAATGGTAGTTGAGTCTACAATATCCGCTTAAAATGCCTGTGATGATTCTTAATTTACTCCGAGGCATATTTATTAAGTCCTTAGCTTTTTAGGATTAAAATCTCCCAGGAGAGCTTTCAAATGTCTTAATCCCGGAAGAGTTTTCCAGGTTTGACTTCGTTTTGCATCTGTACACTTCTTCAGCGGACCTCCAATGGTATTGGATGATAGTCCACAGAAGGGTTCAGGCTAAGCTATCATCATTCTCATTTCCCTCTACTCCTATGTGGCCTGGTACCCACATTAGAGATAACTTGTTCTCTCGAAATAATTTCTTGTATTCTGGTAAGAGATTTCCTAGCAGAGTCTTGAATTACTAGAGGTAAGGGTGTTAGATCTAGTATAACTTCCATTCCGTGCCATTGACACGTGCGTAAAGCAGTGATAACAAGGCAGGCAAGGCGTTGCACTTTACTTAATGCAGACTTCGCTGTCTTAAGTCTGACTCTATTTGACCAGGCTACAGAAGCATATGTGATGATTGGTCTCACCATCATGGCATACATCCAGCGAATGATTTTTGGGTTACATCCCCAAGATTTACCAGCAAGCCGTCTACATATCATTAAGGAAGCTGTAGCCCTTTTGGTGGTTGCTGTCAGAGGAGCCATCCACAATAACTTTTTGTCAAAAATGACTCCGGGGTATTTGGTCTCAGAGGTAATATCGACCTCTGTACCATTTAGAAGAATAGGTTTCATATATGGTAGAGATCTTTTTCTAGTGAACGGCACAATGGTGGTCTTTGAGGCATTGATTTTCAATCCTGTTCCCCTGCACCATTCACTAGCTGCTAATAAGCCCGTCTGGATAATATCACAAAGAGTGGATTCAGATTTTCCTCTAGCTATTATCACAATATCGTCCGCATATCTTGGACATGATATGCCTAGATTTGTGAGTTTTAAGTTGTTTAAGATCATCTACTACTGTGCTCCACAAAATGGGTGATAATACCCCACCCTGCGGGCATCCTTTATTGACTTTAACTTTAAGAGATTTGTCACCTGGTTCTGCTTAAGTCAGTCTACTGTTGAGTAAACCTCGTATCCAATTGAAAGTGGTGTTGACGCCGTTCAGCTCTTCTTCTCTTTTTTTTAACTTAAGCTTTATTATATATATTAGACATACATATTTCTTAGTAATAAATGAACCAGCATCTAGAACAAACGTGTTGTACCATTTATTTACTCCGCCGCTAACGCAACAAATGGTCCTTCAAGCCGGATATGTAATAATTTACATAGCGAATAAAATTTTCGAATGTTAAGATTCAAGTGTTTGAGTTTTAGAAATAATATTAAAGCAAACGCATATGCAATTAAACGCATCGAATGGTCCGCAATTAAACGCATAACTAACAATTCCTTCAGATATATGTTATTAAATCGCAAATAAGTTTAAATAAATTTTAATATAAAACTCAAGTGCTTAGTGAAAAACGCATTAATTACAAATTAAATATTATATTATATATACTCGTACATCGTATAAAATAAAATAAAATCGCTAAAGTGATGCATTTAAAAACGTGTCAAGTATCAAAGGTCATATAGCGGTCATTATACACACATTTCTAATTCAGCATATATCGTCAGAATGGCACAAGTAAAAAAGAGAGATTCAGCGCGTAAATCTATAAAGAGTTACTTGGAAGCAAGCAGAGACAAAGACTCTACTTACGATAGGCAACAATTAGAATCCTACATCAAACTTTCAAGAGAGCAATGGGCACGTTTCACAGAGGCTCAAGAGAAGGTAGAAGAGACGTGCGGGCCTGCATTGATGGAAACAGAAGAAAATGAAAGAATGCTGGGAGAGCTGTGGTACATAACTGCTTTACCAAATTTCAAAAGAATGCTGGAGAACGAAATAACACAAAATTTTGTTCAACAGTCTACGCCATCACAGCAACCCGCTGACCATTCAGCTTTAGCTCGTAATATAAAACTCCCTACATTTGATCTTCCACGTTTCTCTGGAGACGCTACAACCTGGCTAAGCTTTTATGACAGTTTTAACGCCATTGTAAATAAGCCCGATACCCTTACTGGCAGTCAAAAACTGCACTATTTACGCTGCTGCTTGTCAGGTGAACCATTGCAACTAATATCCAATTTCAAACTTCGGGATGCTAATTACTTTGAAGCTTGGAATCTCTTACAAACACGTTATCACGTCATGCGAATCATAAAAGATCACAACTTCAGTGCTATATTCAGTGTACAAAAGGTCAACTATGATCCTGCCGCTGCAATTAAGAGTGTGCTTGATCCTATAATGCAAAATGTTCGGGCACTAAAATCTCTTTTGATGCCAGTTGAATATTGGGATTCTTGGCTTATACATGTAATTGTGCACAGGTTGGCGAATGAAACGCGCAGACAGAGGGAGCATTCTCTCACTAACGACAACTATCTTGATTTAAAAGACTTACAAACTTTTTTAGAAGCTCGTTGTCGCTCATTGGAAGTGTTGATTCCACATTCATCCAAACAAACCAATGAAATTCCAGCTCGTACCAAAGTTGGCAAAATGCCCTTTTGTCATGTTGCTCAGGCAGAAACGATTACAGACAGAATATGCCTTTACTGTTTTGGTCTTCACAAAGCATATCAGTGTGCTCAATTTCGCAATCTTCCAGTTTTTGTTCGCATGACAATAATTCGCGATAAAGGTGCTTGTTTTAATTGTTTAAGTATAATGCACAAAAGTGACAAGTGCAAGAGCGCTCAACATGCAGATCATGTGGTCAGCGGCGCCAAACACTATTACATATACACACCACTGATAGATCCCACGCCTCTTCGACTTTGTCGCACGCACCCAATCCGCAATTTAATGGTTCCTCCAAAAAGGGGCATGCAATAACCATACCTGTAGAAACTACACCAACACAAGCTGCATTATCAGCAATAACTGAAATGCAAAACGCATAAAACCAGTTTTCTACCACGTACACTTCCGTACTTCTAGCTACCGCTGTGGTTAGAGCAGTCGATAATGATGGCAAGCACCACCTTCTACGAGTGCTTTTTGACACTGGGTCTCATTCATCGTTCAAAACCGAAGCTTGTGCTCAAAAATTGGGCATAAAGAGAAGAAGCAGTGACGTCATTGTCACAGGTATAGGATGCTCGAAAGGCACAGTGAAAGGTGTGGTCTCTGTTCAGCTGGCACCATTAAAGGAAAATAAATTATTTCCAATAAATACACTAGTTCTCAGAAAGCTCACTGGCTTATTGCCTACATCGCGAGTAAACACATTTTGTTAGCCGCACATTGCTGGTCTTAATATGGCTGACCCTTATTTCTACGAGCCAAGTCACATAGACATTCTGATTGGTTCTGATGAAATGTCGACCTTATTGGAACCTGAAATTAGACAAGGCCCTACTGGTACTCCCGTCGCACAAAAAACTGTGTTCGGTTGGGTTCTCTTCGGTAAGATTAATAATGAATGCCATCCACATAAGACTACATCTTCCTTTTGTTCGAATGTCGATCTTACAAAAGCTACAACCAAAGCCTGGCAGTTAGAAGAGTTTACCGAGAAGCGTTATTTTACTCCTGAGGAGTCACTTTGTGAAATGTTGTTCGAAGACACGCACAAAAGAGGTGATGATGGCCGTTTTATCGTGACTTTGCCGATTAATCAAAATAGTAGTCTGGGCGAGTCTAGAGTTCAAGCTTGGTTGCGTATGGAAAGACGGCTTAGTTTGAATGAAGAGCTTCACAAAAACTACCACGCTTTTCTGCAAGAAATGCTGGAGCCTGCTAAAAATGTGTATTTTTCGGCTAATTTGGGCACACCTCCCAAAATGCTTACCAAACGCACTTTATTATCAGACTCGTGTCGATTATTTGACCCCACTGGAAAGGTAGCCCCTGTCACCGTAGTTCCGAAAACCTTATTACAGCGTCTTTGGCAGTTAGACCTCGATTGGGATGACTTGGTACCCGAAGACATCGCTACATTTTGGTTAGAGCATCGTGAGGGATTAAAAACTCTTTGTAACTTAAAGATTCCAAGATGGCTCTGCACCGGAACTGAAGGCTCAGTTACAGATTTGCACTGCTTCGCCGACGCCTCAGAGATTGCTAATGCTGGAGTAGTTTACGCTCGAACGACACACGCTGATAGTACGGTAACTATTGGGCTGGTGAGTTCGGAAACAAAGGTTGCACCTTTATGCATTATCTCTGTAGCAAAACTGAAATTGTGTGCTGCAGCATTAGTCTCCGCTTTGGCAAAATATGTCAGTCAGTCATTTGGGCCAATTGTCAACCACATATATGGGTGGACTGATTCCATGAACGCTCTCGCCTGGTTGAAAAGCCATCCCAGTCGATGGTCAGTCTTTCTTGCCAACAGAGTGGCACAATCCTAAGCCATCATCGCACCAGAGAATTGGTCTTACGTTGCTACAAACAGTAATCCTGCGGACTGTGCATCCAGAGGTGTGCATCCGTCGAAATTGGCTAGGCACAATTTATGGTGGACAGGGCCGACATGGCTTTCGCAAGGACTTTTCGGCAAAAAGGACTGTCCAGCACCTCCAGCCAAAAATCCATCAACTGATTTAGAACTTCGTCCAAAGAAAGTACTAACGCATACTTCTTCCACAGCTTCTATTTGGGAATTGTGCCACGCATATTCTTCATTTACACGCTTAAGACGCATTACTTAAAGAGATTTATATTCAATTTGCAGCAAAGAATAAAAAATAATATTCATTCATGTATACTAGGTCCTCTAAAAACCACAGAGCTTGTAGAGGCTGATACATTTTGGGTTAAGCAAATTCAAGCAGATGCATACGCTGATGAAATAGAATGCTGTTAACAACTAAAACCAGTAGCCAAACAGAGCTCTATTGTCAGCCTAAACGTGTTTTTAGACAAACAGTACATTCTCCGAGTAGGTGGTCGCCTAAGCCATGCAAACATCTCGGTTGATGCAAAATTTCCTATTGTACTGCCTTCAAAATCGCACCTCGCAACTATGATTGTCGGGGATATACATAAGATGCTGCTACATGGAGGACCTCAACTAATGCAGTCTACACTACAGCGCCGCTTTTGGATCGTAGGGGCTCGAAATTTGGTCAGAAAGGTGTATCGCGGCTGCGTTGTATGTTCGCGCCAAAGCTCTGCTTCGCAACACCAGATGATGGCTAATCTTTCTGATTGCAGAGTGATTAGTGGTCGCCCATTCTTTCGTACAGGCGTTGACATGGCAGGACCCTTCCATCTAAAGTTTTCGAAAGGTCGTGAAGCAAAATCTACAAAAGGGTATGTAGCAGTTTTTATTTGTATGGCCACTGACGCCATGCATCTGGAGCTTGCTGGAGATTTGTCGTCTGAAACTTTTGCAGTCGTACTTAAACGTTTTTTGTCGCGCCGTGGATACTGCTAAACCTTTTTTTCGGATAATGGCGAAAATTTTGTGGGAGCTGAACGTGATTTGCGGGAAGTTTTTCAAATTGCAATGGAAGACGACAACCTTCGACACTACATCGCTGATTCTAACATAGAATGGAGTTTTAACCCACCACACGCGCCACACATGGGTGGTTATTGGGAAATAGCAGTCAAATGATTAAAATTTCACATGAAACGTGCTCTTCTAACATTTGAAGAGTTTTACACTGTTCTCACTGCAATAGAGGCATGTGTTAACTCACGCCCATTATGCCCACTTTCAACGGATCCTGGTGATTTAGAAACGCTAACTCCGGGGCATTTTTTGATAGCAGAACCCTTAAAAACTTTGCCAGAACCAGACTTAATTGACTTCAAAGGTACTTTGAACAAAAGGTGGCAAACTTTGTCACAAATTCGTAACCATTTTTGGCAAAGGTGGCGCAAAGAATACTTAACAACGCTTCAAAAACGGGCAAAATGGCTGCGTCCATAGAAAAACGTGGAATAGAACGACTTGGTTGTCATCAAAGATGAACGGATTCCTTCAGCAAAGTGGCGATTGGGTCGTGTTATTAAATGCTTTCCTGGAGATGACAGTGAAGTGAGAGTGGTAGAGCTCAGAACTGCGAATGGGCTATTGACGCGACCAATTACTAAATTGGTTCCCATTCTAACAAACAATAATTGAAACTTTTAATTTTAAGCGCAACTACATTTTTTTAAATTTTTTTGATCCAAACACTTTGTTCACAAGTTTTTGTATAAAATCTGCAATTGAACTTATAAATACCATTTCTTATAACACTTTCTTCTAAAGGCAAATGTACCTACTTTTGAGAATTTCAAATTAATCTATGCGATAACTTTTAAACAAATAAATATGTCGCTGTTAAACTTTTAAATAGTTCAAGGTGGGCGGTAGGTTGACGCCGTTCAGCTCTTCTTCTCTTCTTTTTAAATTAAGCTTTATTATATATATTAGACATACAAATTTCTTAGTAATAAATGAACCAGCAACTAGAACAAACGTGTTTTACCATTTCTTTACTCCGCCGCTAACGCAACAAGTGGTATTATCTATTCCTCTATTATTAAGAGCCCTAATCATATATTCATGAATAGTGTTGTCAAAAGCCCCAGCAATATCGAGAAAGACACAAAGTGCCAATTCTTTTTTATCCAGTGCTGCCTGAATAAAATCAGTCAGATGGTATAGTGCGGTTTCCATCGATTTTCTCGCAATATATGCAAACTGACAAGGATGTAAAGGCTCCCTTTTCAATACGGTCTCAAGGAAATGTATATTAACTATTTTCTCCATTGCTTTTAGTACAAAGGATGTCTGAAGGATTTCGGATGGGCCATATCCTTCTTGCCTACCTTGGGGATAAATACCACTTTCACTGTGCGCCATGCTTCCGGTATGTCCCTAGTGATATTTACCAGGCGCGGAATCAGTGCCTCACCACTCCTTTGGAGAAGGATCGGGAAAATACTATCCGCACCCGGCGATTTATATGGCTTAAAAGAGCTGATGGCCCATCTCAACCTCTCAGTAGTTATAATTTCTTTGGCCACCTTCCAGCCAATCTTGCTTGCTCTTCAAGGAAGAGCATCCATCTGCAAAGATGGCGGTAACTGGATCGAGCTCCCAGGAAAGTGCACACGCAGCAAAAGGAGAGTGCAATCCTATTCATTTGCCGTGAACGTCCCATCCTCAGATTTCAATGCCAGCTTTAAATCGACTTTGTTTTTCGCAAGAGCACTATGGAGTCGTGCTACTTCAGGAGTCGATTCTACACTTTCAAAAAAGGATCTAAAACTAGTCCTTTTGGCTTGTCTGATCTCTTTGTTAATCTCCAGAGTACCTGGGCTTCACTCTTGCTGGTTGCCGCTTCCAATTGTTCAAACAATTTCTCTGGGAACAATTTTACCTCAGTTTGCAGAGACCTAAGCTTGTCTCGAGCCTTGTCCTCCTGCGAACTAGGACTATCCTCCTGTGCTTCCAGCTCTTCTAAATCCAACTTGAATTTAGTCAACCAGTCTCGTGTCAAACCGTTGACGTGTAACGCGTAATCCTTGGTAAAGTATTCCTTGTCACCACAACAGTCCTTAAACTTTAACAACTCCTCGTTGTTGCTATTGAATACATTCAACAAGGCTTCTAACTCCGTTATGCGCTTGCAGTAGTACGCGCTGTTTTTCCTTGCTTTGCTGTCCTTCCTACAATTTCTGATTCTCCTTTGGATGGCCTCACTCTGCCTCTTTTGCTCTTCCAGCAATATCTTCGCCTCTGCTGGTGCTTCCATAGACCGAATTAATCCCTACTTTTAATCCAAACTCCAAGAACCAAGTGTTACCGTATTCTAATTTTTAAACCTCACTTGAAAATTCCCTTAGAAAATCCAACATGACTACCCCAAATGTAAACATATTAGTATACCAAATTATAATTTATTCGTAATCTCATTTACTTTATTTCCCAAAAGTACTACCCGAAAATCTTCGTATTCAAAGAAACATTTTACCACAGAACTATACTCATATTCATTTCTGAACATCGCTTTGTTAAGCTGTTTCGCTTTTCCGTGCGTAACATTGGTGCATTTTCGCTGCGCAAATTGTAGTTTCGAAACCAAACAAACTTTGATGTGACAACATATGTTGACGGCACCTCTCCAAATATTTTCACCTACCCTAATTCAAATGCCAAAAATCTAAAACAACCATTTAAATTGTTTCACAATTTATTTATTGACTTAATTCATAATTAAATAGGCAAGTTTTTGCTAAACAAAAATGTAAATAACACTTTATTTACAAAAATTCTTACAGCTAATTATAAAATCCAGTGTTTGCTTGTTCCAGTCTGAATCTTTCCTGCCATAGTCTGTTAGCTTCGCTCCAAGGCAGAGGCACTTCCAGATTCGCCTGTTCTGCCAGAAACTTCCTTAGAAAAGCCATCCGCTTTCTCTCCCGTGCTGCTTTTCCACCACGTCTATGCCAATAGGGGTGCGTGCGCGGCACCTCTGCAATGGGCCTCTGCTCAATCCTCCGACTTCCCGCACCCGTTACGCCTTTGGTACTCTGGTCATTTATTTCCTGATATTCAAAGAAAATAAATACCCAGTTTTACTAAATGAATTGAAATTTGAATTATCCTAACCGCAGCCACGAAACACGCTGCCAAACAAAATACACGCGATGCCCCAAAAAGTGAACCTAACTTTATTCCGGTACTTGACACGGACAGAAAAATCAAACGTTAATCCCGCGAATGAACATAAGAAGCACCAACCACTATTATGAATGCGTAAGCTCTATACCGTGGTACGTTCTTTCCGAACCAAACCAACCGGTATGCACGAGTTCGCAACACAACAGGGATTAGAGAGGAACTTTGTTTCCTTTAAACAAAACTTCACATGTTTCACGCCCCCCGAGAATGCTGAAATAAACGGTTATTATAAAAAGAATGAACCTGATTTCAGTGGAACAACCCTATGCAACCTGACCGTAAGTAGAAAGTTTTCTTTTTAGATCTACCTATTGTCACCTAACCGCAGCGGCTAATCAGCCCCAATGCTGCGGGTGACGTCCTGTCGCAGTTCTTTCAGGCGCGTGGCTGAAAACTTAAGAGCCCTAACGTTGAATTCAAACACTTATTTTTTTTCAGTTTCAAAACACAAGAGACATTTATTCTTACCAAACCTAATACTTATATACTATTTTTTAAACATCTATCTCAGTCTGTGAACTGACCTTTCTGGTGTTCCAGTTCCGCACCTGCTAATTGGTGTCAGTTGGTCAAGCCAACCGACCTACTTCGAAAATGGCGACGGTGCATTACGCTGCCCTCGTCGACTCGACTGCGGAACTGTAATACCCTAAAAGCTTACATGAGAACGTTACACAGATCACATTTACTTAAAATACTTAGACCCTAGAAGTGTGCCCTATCATAACACAGTTTTAGCACATGCTAATCCAACATAGTGTGGCATCTATTAGGAGTCGGTGCTGTGAGTAAACTACACGTAGGTAGTTTGGTTCTAACTCACAACACCATCATGGTATAAATCCAGCGAACGATTTTTGGGTGATATCCCCAAGATTTACCAGCAAGCCGTCTACATATCATTAAGGAAGCTGTAGCCCTCTTGGTGGTTGCTGTCAGATGAGCCTTCCACAATAACTTTTTGTCGAAAATGACCAGAGCTAATATCGACCTGTGTCCCAATTAGAAGAATAGGTTTCTTATATGGTAGATATCTTTTTCTAGTGCACGGCACAATGGTGGTCTTTGAGGCATTGATTTTCAATCCTGTTTCCCTGCACCATTCACTAGCTGCTAATAAGCCCCTCTGGATAATATCACAGAGTGGATTCAGATTTTCCTCTAGCTATTATCACAATATCGTCCGCATATCCTTGACATGATATGCCTAGATTTGTGAGTTTTACCAGAAGATATCTACTACTATGCTCCACAAAATGGGTGATAATACCCCACCCTGCGGACATCCTTTATTGACTTTGACTTTGACAGTTTTGTCACCTGCTTCAGTCAGTCTACTGTTGAGTAAAGCTCGTATCCAATTGGGAGTGGTATTATCTATTCCTCTATTGTTAAGAGCCCTAATCATATATTCATGAGGAGTGCTGTCAAAAGCCCCTCAATATCGAGAAAGACACAAAGTGCTATTTCTTTTTTATCCAGTGCTGCCTGAATAAAATCAGTCAGATGGTATAGTGCGGTTTGAGTCTATTTTCCCGCATTATATGCAAACTGACAAGGATATAAAGGCTCCCTTTTCAATACGGTCTCAAGGAGATGGATATTAACTATTTTCTCCATTGCTTTTAGTACATAGGATGTCAAACTGAAAGGCTTGAAGGATTTGGGATGGGCCATATCCTTCTTGACTACCTTGGGGATAAATACCACTTTAGCTGTGCGCCATGCTTCAGGTATGTACCCAAAGGCAAACACTTGCCCTAGTGATATTTACCAGGCTCGGAATCAGTGCCTCACCACTCCTTTGGAGAAGGATCGGGAAAATACCCTCCGCACCCCGCGATTTATATGACTGAAAAGAGCTGATGGCACATCTCAACCTCTCAGTAGTTATAATTTATTCCTTGCTCTTCTAGGAAGAGCATCCATCTGCAAAGATGGCGGTAACTGGATCGAGCTCCCAGGAAAGTGCACACGCAGCAAAAGGAGAGTGCGAGCATTTGCCGTGAACGTCTCATCGTCAGATTTCAATGCCAGCTTTAAATCAACTTTGTTTTTCACACGAGCTCTATGGAGTCGTGCTACTTCAGGAGTCGATTCTACACTTTCACAAAAGGATCTAAAGCTAGTCCTTTTGGCTTGTCTGATCTTTTTGTTATAGATCGTCAACTCTTTTTTATATTCTTTCCAGTCCCCCGTACGCTTAGCTAGATTTAATAGCCTACGCACCTTAGTACGTCTAGTAGACAGACTAGAGTTCCACAAAGGAACATTCCTGCTGTTTTTCTTTGTTCTTAGAGGACAAGATAAAACATAGGATTCGGGAATGATTTCATTCAGCTCATTGACGCCCTCCTCTAGCCCCACCGGATTTTATTTTTTTTCCTTGGATGTTTGAGGATGAGAGTAGTGAATGCACTGAACTATTGAAGAATTCCCAGTTAGTATACCTAGAATTTCTAAAAACTACCGTTTTTGTGACGATACCTCCTATATCGAACTCAATTATGCTGTGGTCCGACAGAGAGGGTTCGTCCGAAACTTTCCAATTGTTAACAATATCAGTTAGCTCAGGATTACATAAAGTTAGATCAAGAACTTCCTCCCTAATTACATTTCGAAAAGTGGGTGTGTTAACCTTATTCAATATATATAAATTAAGTGATAATAAAAATTCTAGAACTGACTCACCCCGTGGTGTCACTGCTACCCCAGATGGTATTGTGTGCGTTTGAGTCACAGCCCACGAATAGTGGAATCCTTTTGGATAGGCAATACTTCGCCAGCTTATAGACTTCTTCCGGGATATCTCCCGGAAAGTAGGCCGATGCAACGACTAGGTCGCGAGAGACCCCATCATTTATGTACTTTACCATGATGGGTGTCAGATCTCGCGACTTGAATTCTGAAAGGCAAAAGTAATTAATATCATTTCTAATCAGGATACAGGTGCGGGGAATGTCAACATTGGCATCCCATATTACCTTTGTAAACTTACTAGAAAGGCCCCTAATTTGACCTTTGTAACACCATGGCTCTTGAATGAGGGCCAGCCCCATGTTGTTCTTGGCAAACACCCTCTTGAGGACAGCCGAGGCTGCTCTGGGATGATGGATGTTTGCTTGAGCCACTTTCAGTCTCGTCATCTTATGGAACAGGTTGTGACGGGATGGTGTGGAGACATCCTCTAGACTGTGTACCAGTGAAGGACAGTATGCGGCCTCAGCCCCTATCTCAACACTGGGGGCCCTGGAAGAGATTTCCGGGGCCTCTTCAACGCATATCCCGAGCTCTTTATTAGTTGCATGGACCCATAATCTATTTCCACGGACAACAACTGTCCGTTGCCCTCGTCCTTGCAACTCCATACTCTCTAGAAATTGGTGTTTAGCCCAATATTTTGCCGGGAGAGAAACTTTAATGACACAGCTACCTCTTGTCCACTACTACGAGGGAGGAAGAGGAAGAATGTGTGTGATTGTGGGATGTTGTCTCCCACTCTGGCGATCAAACTGATGCCCTCTCTCACTGAAAGCTGCGTCACGACCCCTTTCAGCCATTCCACCGAGTCCGTCGAACAGCATTCGATGCTCAGGAAGCCAAGCTTGAAGTGGATACCATCGAAGGAGAATTCTTTGGTCCACTCATCAACCAGCCTCTCAAGCAACATCTGCTCAACACTTGTCAGCTCCTCTCTAGTCAGGATGGTATTCGGATAGTCCGCAGCAACAACAGCCATCTTGATGACGGACGCCACCCTAGCGTGTAGCTACCTGCTGCCTTGAACACTCCACGACTAGGTGGGCCTGACGGTGTCGCCGTCTTTCTCTTTTTGGCTGGGTCAAGATTAGGAGAAAAGGTGTTTAGTACCCTTTTCTGCAGGTTCTTGTTTACATTCGGTTGTGATGTTGTGCCAGCCGAATCCTTTACAACCCTGTGCTCCTTTGCCTTGGCAAGAGCATCATCTGGTTGCAAACCCTTAGACAGGTGGTTGAGGTACCATCTGACTTTAGCTCCTTTCTTCTCGGTTCGTCCAAACCCCCAGGTTGACCACTATCAGGAAGAGGGATTCCTCTCTTGGCCATCTTGGAGGTTTTCTCCGAGGGAGGTTGGGATGGATTACTCCCTTTGTCCCCCAGTTTTACTTCCAGTGTCAACAATCTCTCCTTAGTGGCGATGGGAGTTTGTTGAGTTGGTCCCATTTTTGCCCTGGCAGCAGCAGAAGTGGATGGCACATCATCGGAAGCAAGTTACCGCATTCCTGCACCACCCATCCCGCCTACTGTCATTGGGGGTCCCATAGGTCCACCCACTGTTTTGGTCACGGATGAAGGTCTCCGTTCATTGACCGCAGCAGCATTTGATTGGGGCTTAGCGGTGATCTTACCCCATTAAAAATTGCTTCATCAAGGATTCTTTGCTCCATCTGATTTGCCAATTGAATTGCGGTGATGTCCCGCGGAATTTTTGGTTTCATTTTTTTGCTTCTTCATGAAGATTCTTTTTGCGGAGAATATAAAGACCACTCGGACAAAGATCTGCAATATCCGAGCTAGGCTATTACTACCGAACGCGTTTTATTCGGGGGCTCCGTTTATGTCTAGACGATTTAAAAGGGCCTGTAGCCTGGCGGATCATCAGCAAGGGTCGCATGACACATTGATCTAGCCCTTACCTTCGAACCATAGTCAAGGTGTATTTCTCAATGCTGTACTATTAAGGAGTATCAAATTTTGAGCGCTACATCCTGACCTAAGCTAGATCCAGCACCATCAGACAATTGATACCATTGTAGACCTATTACCAGCCGGTACCCTCGGGAAGGGTTCAGTAGAAGGATTTTCTACCGGCCTAAAAAACAAACAAAAAAAACACATACTATTTCATGAAATGAAATACTTTCTCAATTTTATACGTACATGAATATGTGTTATTAAGAAATTTAGAATTTATTTGATTTCATATTTTACTGATTTTTGTAAAGATGGAAATATTGGTACTCATATTTGTAGTGATTTTTTAGTTTTTGTTGTATTATAATAATAAAGTCCTCTTTCTATGGAGTATGTTGGCCACTCATACCAGGCGAACAGAAATCGAAAGCAGTAGCAGATTTGAAAGTTGAAATTATTTTTTATTTTGCAAACGTACAAAATTGCAGTCCGCTTAAAGAAAGCTTACATACTTGCAAGGCTCTGCCTAAGAATATCAACGTAATAAGAAGTCCCATCAAGAAGAAGAACAAAATATTTGATTTTCTCCTTCACGTCTACAATTCTTGATAACTACAGAATCATGAAAATACAGAATTTTGAATTTTGTTGTGAATAATTGTACACACACGGGCTTACATACGTATGTATATTTGCATTGCAAAATAAAAATAAAGAAAAAATAAGCACGTGTGTATTTACATACATTTATACATATATAATTCTGGTAGGTAGGGACTTCTGAAGGGTGCGAAACGCTAAATAAGAGCAAAGAAGACTTTTTTCAAATTTACATATCAATTTCAAATTAAAGAATAATTTGAACTTTCAGTTGATATTGTGAAGTGTGATGCTGTTTGCGATTTCTGTTCGCCTGGTATGATTGGCCAACATACTCTTTAGAAAGAAACTATTTTATTTATTATTTTATATTATTATTATTATAATACAACAAAACTTTCAAAGCCAGTAAAAATTGGACTACCAATAATTCCAATTTTACAATTTTAGTGCAGATCATAATTTGTAGTGTCGCCCATTTAACTCGTAAAGTGAAAGAGAAAATCAAATATTTTGTTCTTCTTCTTGATGGGACATCTTATTAAGTTGATATTCTTTGGCTCTGCGCTTCTAGCTTAGTTTCAAGCTTGGAAAGCGCCGCATTTTGCTTTATACGCACACCACAAGAAATGTTATTCCTTTTCATTGTGCTTAAAAATATCAGATCTGGAGGAAAGTGAATCCCCCGCACAAATTCTGAATATGCAATGAAAGAGAATCCCCCCGCAATAATTCTGAGCTGGCACTTACATACATTTATACATATATTATGCTATATCTGTCAGGTAGCGACTTGTGAAGGGACCGAAATGCCAAAACAAACAAAGAAGATTTGTCCACATTCGGAATAATTTGGAATTAAAGAACAATTTCAATTTTCAATTTATGATGTGAAGTGTGATGCTGTTTTCGTTTTCTGTTCGCCTGGTGTCAGTGGCCGACATAATCAATAGAAAATACAATAATTATGAAGCATATGAATATAATTTACATATTAAAAATATATAAATATCCCATAATTCTATATATGTGAAATTTTTATAAAAATTATATATTTCTTTATTTATTTTAAACAATCAAAGAATCTATATTCCAAATAAAAATTGTAAAACACGCACAAATAGCACGTGCATTCATATTTATATTAATATACCATCATAACATATGTATATTAATATACCACAACAAATGCTTTAAAAATTTTATAAGCATACATATTCGTACATACCAGAGAAGACAGAGAAAGGAAAGTCTTTTTTGCTGCCAGCGTCCGCGCGGACACATCACGATTTTGAGTGGATTCACCTTGACTTTGAGTGGATTCACCTTTTTGTGATCTATGCCCAATTTCACTTTATTTTGACATTGGCAATCGTTACAATTTGAAAATTGTCTTGTGGCAACGAATAATTTGCTGCTTTTGCGTCTTTCCCAGCAGCCGTGTCCGGAGATATGATAGCACAAATACATATAATGTAAAAGTTATGTTAATAATATAGTAATTTTTAACTAATTAAAAATTTACTTCATTTTCTTACATAAAGTTGGCTACGAGTGCCTTTGCAAGCATCCAAAAAAAATATATGTTTATTTTACCAGACATGCATACCAGCAGGAGTTTCGGTAGTGCCATTCACAATATTTATATGATTCACTTCATACAGAAAATGTATAATGTCATAGAAATATATATTATACACAAAAATAATATATAAACAATTATAACACAAGTTATAATTTCAAATTTGTATAATAAGTATTGAATAACTTCGCTAATAAATCTTTGGACAAGCAAAAGTTCACATCATTTCATATGCTTGAAGATACATATATATATATATATATATATATATATATATATAAACATCTTGCAGGAAATAAGATGATTTAAACGACTGCCTCTCCAAAGATTGAGTAGCGAAATTATTCAATTCTTATATAAATTTGAAATTTTAACTTGTTAGAATTAACGTGTTAAAATTGTTAAGGGTAAATTTAAATATATCCTATGATACTAAGAAACTAAAAAATATTTCTATTGTTTTGTTGGGATAGTAATCAGATTTGGTATTTTACAAAATAAATTTTATATTTTCAAAATTAATTTAGTCAATTTTCCAGCTGGGATTAATTAGTGGTCATGTACAACGTCCGTCTGCTTTTTTTTCGCTGCTTTGCCGTCTGACGTTTAAGTTTCCTTTCTCTGTGTTCCCTGGTACATACGTACTATATACGAGTATAGGTCGAATGTTGCGTATACAAAATTGTTCATGAAAATTTTTACGGAAAATGTTGTTTTAAGTTCCAAGGAACATGTATACAAGTCTCAGAAACAAGTTTTCCTCCCTGCGATTTCACTGGAAGAAATGTTGAAAAGGGAAATTGGATGTCTCTATCATTTATGTTTCTGACTTAACTCAATGGAGCAGTTAATTAAACGTTTCTTCCAAAACTTTACTGTTAAAATTAAACTATATTATAGTATTGCTTTCATACACGGTACTGAGCAATTCATTATATTGTAAGAATTTTGCCAACATATTGCGTTCTGCAATGTAGTTAAGATTTTGTACGCTACATGGGATTTGTTCTAATTAGCTGATTGGGAGTTTGCGAAATTAATTCTTAATAATAATAAATAAAATAACGTAATTATATAAACTATCAAATCTATTTCGATGCAAGTTAGTGATTAAAATAATAATCATATTTATTTCAAGTATATTAATATACAAAAAATAATAAAATAACAGCACTCGCTCAAGGCCATCAGCTGGTTGATACAATAAATTAATTATAATGGTTACAATTACTGGTTCAATATATCGAGAATTGAAATAAATAGTTTATATTAAATTAAATTGGATAAGTTACATAATGCAAGAAAATTAGATATAAGACTTATATTTAAAAAAGTTATGTCAGCTAGATGCTTTGATGGAACAGATGTGCCAAAAATCCTTTGCCTTGGATAGGTAAATTCAGGGCAAATGTCTAAAAGATGTTTGACTGATGTGCTAGGAGACTTGCAGAAACTGCACGCCGGATCTCCAGATTTAAGCAAGTGCCCGTGAGTGATCTGCGTGTGCCCCAAACGAAGCCTTGTGAATTTCAAAATATCTGTATGCTTAGATCCAGTAGGGAAAATAGGTTTAACCTTAGTTGGGTTAATAGTCGAGTAATGGTGTACATAATTATTCCATTTCAGTAAGGACTTGTTTTGTAGGTACTGTGTTATAAGACGTTTCAAGTCAGCTTTCTCAAGAGCGTCAAAATACAAAACAGGTGCATTGTGGACACTTTTTGCAACAGAGTCAGCAAATTCATTGCCTTGAATACCGCAATGGCCAGGTATCCACATCAATTTAAATTTATTTTCTTCTTTTATGAGCAAATCTCGAACGTAGGTTACGAAAAGGCTCTCATTTCTGAAGTTTTGTAAGGCATCGATGGCAGATTGGCTATCAGTACAAATACAAAAATTACCTTTGGTTTTGGAGGCTATAACAGCAGCTTGATATATGGCAAATATTTCACTGGTGAAAGTGGAACAGAGACTATACAATAGCCCTTTTTTCAAGATCACTAGGTCTTCCGATACTACCGCGAATGATGTTGAAGAGTTATTTTTTGAGCCATCGGTGTAGATAAATTTGAAAGCTTTGAAGCTTAGCTTCCGTTTATACTCCAGAAATAATTATTGATAAACTTGTGGGCAAGTATTTTGCTTCTGATAATCCTGAAAACAATTTACAAATGCCGAGTCCGATAGAAGCCAAGGGGGATGTTTAGAACAAGCTTTCCGAACAGGTTTAACTGGCAGATTCATTTCCTTGGCCAGGAACAACACACGATGTAACGTAGAGGGCCACTTTGGGGGAAATTTTCGATTTGCAGCATTAAAGATGTTTTTGTAAAGACCATAATTATTGCAAGATAAGGTTTTGTGTATAAGACTAGCCGTCATGTATTCCACCCGCTCAATAAGGCTAGGGAGTCCAGATTCAGCGAGAATGTTGTAAACAGGAGTGGTGGTGACGGCACGTTAGCTTTTCCGAAGGGCAGCATGATACGGAGCACAAAGAAGATTTAAGTTGCTTTTGGCACAGGTTCCATAAATTGGCAGCGCGTAATCGATCAGAGATAAAAATAAGGCTTTAACAATATAACAAAGTGTAGAAATGTGTACAAATGATTTTTTTGATGAAAAGTATTTTACAATATTAAGGCGTTTAACTAACTTATTTCTAATGTAATTGCAATGAAATTTAAAGGTGTATTTACAGTCATCGAAAACCCCTAATATTTTCATTTGGTTAACATTGTTAATATATACATTATAATAACCATTGTACTTGTCTATAATTTTACTGATTTCATCGAAGATCCGGAAAGCTTTTTAATATTGTTCTATATTTCTTTGGGAGAAGATGACGGATTTATGGAACTAGTGATCTTCTTAAAGCTTTCTTTTTTAGCTTTTTTAGCTTTTTTAGCAACAAGTTTTAATTTGGCATTAGCTGCTTTATATACCATGAGGTTCTGGTTGGACCGAAAGTGTTTAAAGATGTACCATGCATCTGGCTTTATTGTACGCAACTCAGCGAGCTCCTTATTCCACCAGGGGACACATTTTTTTGGAAAGTATGGTCGGGTTTGAGGAATGGATAAAGTAGCTGCAGTCAGAATAACCTTTCTAACTAAAGCAGCTTCTTTGTTTATGTTACGGCTAGGGATGTGGAGTCGATTTAGTTCGTCACACGACAATTTGTATTTTTCCCAGTCAGCTTTATCAGCTATGAATCTAGGGTTATACGCAGACATTTTTCTCCTGTCACAGTTTAGATAAAAAACAATTGGGTAGGGGTCGCTGCCATAGAGATTATCCAAAATTTTCCAAGAAAAGAGTGGACAAATACTAGTTGAAGATGCCGTGATATCCACATTAGTAAATGTTTTGTGTGTGGAAAAATGCGTCGGAGATCTATCATTTAAGACAGTTAGGTCTAGAAGAATGGAAGAACCCCAGAGTGGGCTCCAAGCATTGACATCCCCACAAAGAACAAGCGGTTGAGGCAATGCAACCAAAATTGATTTAAATTCACGCAAATCGAAATCTTTATTAGGCGGAAAATAAACAGATATCACTGTGAAACTAATATTTGCCTTTATTTCGAAAGCAATAATATTTAAATTAGTTTGAATTGAAATTCTTTTATGGTAAATATTTTTCCTTATAAGCACCCCAGTGCCATGCTTATTCGTATGGTTTGTATTATGAAAATAAGCTAAATAAGGGGAAGGAGGGTAAACATTACTAAGACAGCCTAGATTAGTGTCTTGTAAGGCGATCAGATCAGGTTTTAATTCTGAAATAAGCAAAAGAAGCTGATGATAATTATTAAAGAATCCATTAATATTCCATTGCAGAAAAGTAAACATAACTAACTAAAAAAAAAGGACCCAAAAAAATTTTATTTATATACCGAAATTGGTATTCATTCATTGCCTTGAATACCGCAATGGCCAGGTATCCACATCAATTTAAATTTATTTTCTTCTTTTATGAGCAAATCTCGAACGTAGGTTACGAAAAGGCTCTCATTTCTGAAGTTTTGTAAGGCATCGATGGCAGATTGGCTATCAGTACAAATACAAAAATTACCTTTGGTTTTGGAGGCTATAACAGCAGCTTGATATATGGCAAATATTTCACTGGTGAAAGTGGAACAGAGACTATACAATAGCCCTTTTTTCAAGATCACTAGGTCTTCCGATACTACCGCGAATGATGTTGAAGAGTTATTTTTTGAGCCATCGGTGTAGATAAATTTGAAAGCTTTGAAGCTTAGCTTCCGTTTATACTCCAGAAATAATTATTGATAAACTTGTGGGCAAGTATTTTGCTTCTGATAATCCTGAAAACAATTTACAAATGCCGAGTCCGATAGAAGCCAAGGGGGATGTTTAGAACAAGCTTTCCGAACAGGTTTAACTGGCAGATTCATTTCCTTGGCCAGGAACAACACACGATGTAACGTAGAGGGCCACTTTGGGGGAAATTTTCGATTTGCAGCATTAAAGATGTTTTTGTAAAGACCATAATTATTGCAAGATAAGGTTTTGTGTATAAGACTAGCCGTCATGTATTCCACCCGCTCAATAAGGCTAGGGAGTCCAGATTCAGCGAGAATGTTGTAAACAGGAGTGGTGGTGACGGCACGTTAGCTTTTCCGAAGGGCAGCATGATACGGAGCACAAAGAAGATTTAAGTTGCTTTTGGCACAGGTTCCATAAATTGGCAGCGCGTAATCGATCAGAGATAAAAATAAGGCTTTAACAATATAACAAAGTGTAGAAATGTGTACAAATGATTTTTTTGATGAAAAGTATTTTACAATATTAAGGCGTTTAACTAACTTATTTCTAATGTAATTGCAATGAAATTTAAAGGTGTATTTACAGTCATCGAAAACCCCTAATATTTTCATTTGGTTAACATTGTTAATATATACATTATAATAACCATTGTACTTGTCTATAATTTTACTGATTTCATCGAAGATCCGGAAAGCTTTTTAATATTGTTCTATATTTCTTTGGGAGAAGATGACGGATTTATGGAACTAGTGATCTTCTTAAAGCTTTCTTTTTTAGCTTTTTTAGCTTTTTTAGCAACAAGTTTTAATTTGGCATTAGCTGCTTTATATACCATGAGGTTCTGGTTGGACCGAAAGTGTTTAAAGATGTACCATGCATCTGGCTTTATTGTACGCAACTCAGCGAGCTCCTTATTCCACCAGGGGACACATTTTTTTGGAAAGTATGGTCGGGTTTGAGGAATGGATAAAGTAGCTGCAGTCAGAATAACCTTTCTAACTAAAGCAGCTTCTTTGTTTATGTTACGGCTAGGGATGTGGAGTCGATTTAGTTCGTCACACGACAATTTGTATTTTTCCCAGTCAGCTTTATCAGCTATGAATCTAGGGTTATACGCAGACATTTTTCTCCTGTCACAGTTTAGATAAAAAACAATTGGGTAGGGGTCGCTGCCATAGAGATTATCCAAAATTTTCCAAGAAAAGAGTGGACAAATACTAGTTGAAGATGCCGTGATATCCACATTAGTAAATGTTTTGTGTGTGGAAAAATGCGTCGGAGATCTATCATTTAAGACAGTTAGGTCTAGAAGAATGGAAGAACCCCAGAGTGGGCTCCAAGCATTGACATCCCCACAAAGAACAAGCGGTTGAGGCAATGCAACCAAAATTGATTTAAATTCACGCAAATCGAAATCTTTATTAGGCGGAAAATAAACAGATATCACTGTGAAACTAATATTTGCCTTTATTTCGAAAGCAATAATATTTAAATTAGTTTGAATTGAAATTCTTTTATGGTAAATATTTTTCCTTATAAGCACCCCAGTGCCATGCTTATTCGTATGGTTTGTATTATGAAAATAAGCTAAATAAGGGGAAGGAGGGTAAACATTACTAAGACAGCCTAGATTAGTGTCTTGTAAGGCGATCAGATCAGGTTTTAATTCTGAAATAAGCAAAAGAAGCTGATGATAATTATTAAAGAATCCATTAATATTCCATTGCAGAAAAGTAAACATAACTAACTAAAAAAAAAGGACCCAAAAAAATTTTATTTATATACCGAAATTGGTAATAATGGAAGCTTTATTCATCAGATGAGTCTGATGCATTAGATAATTGAGTAAGAGAAAGAACTCTGTTAATAGATGGAAGCGGGTTAAAAGTATTATTTGTAAAAGAGTTGTCAGATAGGGTTTTGTTGTTATTAAGAGGGCTATTTGTATAACTTTGATCAAAAGTGAAATTTATATTTCCTTTTGATTTTTCAAGAGTAATACTCTCTTTATTAATTTGTTTATTAGGTAAGCTGTGTCTTGAGTAAAGAGTTGTTTGATCTTTGGTAGAGTGCTGTGGAGTGATGGAATCTGAAGAGGCATTTGAGGAAGATGAAAGTGGATTGTTGTTGTTAATTGAATTCGATTTTTGTATACTTGATGTTTGTTGTGTAATTTGTTGCTTAGTTTGAGGGCATTTTGCTATGGGAAAGTCGGAAAGTTGTTTTTGTAGAACAGGAGAGGAAGGGTTTGATGAAGAATTAGTAATTTTGCCATTTGTGTGTGAGTTGTTTATTGGATTGTTAATAGAATTTTTAATTTTATAGCTGTTGTCGATGTTATTGTTTATTGTTGTTGCAGTAGAACTGGTATTGTTGCTATTTGCGTTAGAGTTGGACGTTATAGCAGTGTATGAGCTACTGGGTGAGCTAGTTGGAACTTGTTGTTCTTTGTGGATTTTAATAGCATCCCGCATGGAACACTTTTTAGTTGATTTAATTTTTGTAATCTCTTTCGCTTGTAAGAATTTGGTACAGTCTTTGGAGGAGGAGGTATGAGGTTCTGAGCAGTTAGCACATAGTGTGCGTACGCAATTGGAAGGGGTGTGTGGGGGAGAGAACAGTTTACACAAAGAGGAGACAGCTTACGGTACTTTATCGTGTGACCAAGCAGCTGACATGACTTGCAGCGCATGGGAGAGGGTATGTATTCTCGAAAAAATGCTTTGCACCATGCGATATCGATTTTACTTGGTAATTTGTAAAGATTAAAGGTTAATATCAATACCCCGGAAGGGCGAAGATTACCTTCTACATTTTTCTGAAATTTGTAAACTGATACCACTCCTTGGACGCTTAACTCATCAACAATTTCATTCTCTGCCACATTGTTGAGAAATGGGGCGAATATTGTGCCTTTCACGTGGTTGAGAGATCCGTGTAGGGAGGCTGATATGGAGCATATGGTCGCAAACTGCTTTGCTTTGATGAATTTGTTGGCGGTTTCATTCTTTTTAACAAGCAGCAATAATTTTCCATCTCGCAGAGTGGATATTGAGTGCACGTCACTGCTAATTTGCTTAATCGCTCGATGAATGCCAAAACATGAATAAGTGGACAGGGGTTTTGAGGAGTCCGTTGATTCAATCACAACAAATTTGGGGTTTTCTATTTTTGCTTCGGGAAGCAACGGAAAGTCGGATAAAGTGGCACTTGTTCCTGATTTTCGCTTCTTTTTTTTGGGTCCAGTACCGAGCAAGGTAAAGCGATTTGCCTCAATGTGCGGTGGCCCCGGGGCCATCCCGCACGTGAACTAAATATTACTAATATGAAACGAGCTTGTAGGCACAAAATATGAATGGGAAGAGAGAAAAAAAAAACTAATTGAGCGAATAGCGGTTAACGGAATTGACTTTATGTCAAGTAATCAAAACACTCCGTATGCGGATAATAGAATAAACGTCTTATCGGCGAGAGAGCTAGTCGATGAGTAATTAAAATAATAATGAATTGTTCAATGCAGGTACGCTTTCGCAGGAGCATTATACGAGTATATGCATTTTCATCCACAAACATCCGCATATTTCATAAATTTAAATACTGCTTTTTACATTGGAATTTTATAATTTGATTAACACTTTGTAATTTGTTTGGAATATATTTTGTGTTGAAATCAAAATTCCCTCAAAATTAGTAGAATTTAATTGTAGACTTCGATCATATAATCTGGGGTGCATCGAAGTCATTTTAAGTAGTAACGCCAATATCGAGGTCGACAATACGCCCAATTTAGAATATGTACAAAATTCTTTAATAGGTATATTTCAACATTTAATTTACTTTATCTTGTGGTTTCTTCAGTTAATCCTAGCATCGAAGAAGACGTATTACAAAATGAAAATAACGAAAACGAGTTAAAAAAACTAGAGTATAACGGTTTGGAGAATTTGGCTGGCTTTATTTGCCATAGGACTGTACCCTCTCATGTGTGAACCATTTAAGTGAAGGTGGGCTAAGTAAGCTATCAAATTTTTTAATGGAAACGCTGAAGTCACGCGCTGCAATTTGGAAATTAAATAGAAAGGAATGATTGCTTAAAAGCAGATATTTGCAAAAACATTTGACGGAAGCAAAGGACATTTGAGCAATTTAAAATGACAAATCTTATTTTTAGATGTAAAATATACTTTAGAATAAGATAACTTAAAACAGAAATTTCTCAAAATACCAATGCACGAAAAAAATTTTTTTTAAAAATTTCGTTTTTCACTATCAAATAATTTGAAAAGAAAAATAATAAATTGTCCCACTGTTATGTTTACACAAAGTAGTTTAAATCTGAAAGCTGGAAATAATTAGCTAATAGGAACACAGTTATCCTAACGTCATTTATGCTACATGCGCAGAACATTTCAATTTTCTCCGCGGGACGAGTTTATCTTTATTTCTATCATCCTTGTGTGTTACACATATTTAAATTAAACTTAAATAAATTTCAAATAATCATCACAATATATCTTTCAGGTCATCAGGCATCACAATATATCTTTCAGGTCACAGTGTATAACACACTTATATAAATCTAATCTAATCTAAGCAAACAAAAAAATATACAATTGGTACAAGGAAAAAAAACGTGCATTTGATTTCTCCTCTACATAATATAGTACTTCTTTATTGTTTTGTTTAATTTTTTTTATTCATTTCTTTTAATCAATGTATTTACTAATGAACAGTAGCAGAAAAAAGTAGAAATATTAATATTATTCTCAGAAACGAGTAAAATGCTGGGAATCAAAAAATTGAATATAACACCATATCATCCACAGGCGAATGGCTCATTGGAACGTAGTCATCGACCTCTGGCCGAGTACTTGCGCAGTTTTGCCAAGGAAGACGTCTCGAATTGGGATCAATGGTTGACTACTGCAATGCATATACACAACAATACTGTGCATGTATCAACGAAGCAAACTCCGTTTAGAACACTCTACGGATTTGATTTCAACATGCCAGCAAATTTGAAGCGCAAATGTGCACTGTACAATGCTGTCGACCCCAATAAAGTGCAAAAGTATCAGGTACAACGAGCTCACGAATTGGTTAGAGAAAACTAGGATTGTGCTAAACGAGTTGCCAGGGAAGCCCAGTAGTTTTTCAAGTGGGTGACCAAGTACTAATGAAGAATCATGCTAGGAGAAAGAAATTCTCACCTGTTTGGATACGTCCGTATGTAGTAGCAGAGATCCGCAGCCCAGTTACGACAGTCGTAACAATTAAGGGCAAGCATAAAAAGCTACATAATAATTTATTTTGTTGTTCCACATGAGACCATACAATTAAAGACATGTGTTAACGGTGTTTTACGAGTGTAATCCCAAGAATAACAACGTAAACAAACTGATATCGCGTACGTGTGTATATCAAATAGCACAGCTCCGACTTTCAAAGTCAATGCCAGCAGAAGTGTGCCAATTAGGCACTATAGCCGAATGAAGCACCGTAGAGAAAAATATTTTTTAAATATTAAATAATAAAGAAGGGTTCATTGAACGTAATTCCACAATAAAATTATAAGACAGTCGTGGGTAAGAAATATAAAACTAAACTTAAAATATATACATACATACATACATACGGTAGTTTATGCACTGAAATTCGACGAGTAAGCCTTAACGCCAGGCAACGGAACCGCTGGTGAAGTAAGTATATATATATATATATATATATATATATATATATATATGTATATATGTGTATAAGATACAGATTGAATGTACGAACGTATATTTTTAAAAAAAGTAAGTATATAGAGACATACGATGAGAAATTGGGAATTTGCAGATATTTACATACTACAGCAGGCTACATGTAAATATACATAGATTTTTTCGGTTTATCGCGTAGGAAATTAGCGTGTGGGGAATTGAAATGTATATATATATATATATATATATATATATATATATATATATATATATATATATATATATATATATATATACATATATATATATATATATATATATATATATATATATATATATATTTATATATATATATATATATATATATATATATATATATATATATATATATATATATTGAATTAGATCAATATATTTACAAATTAGGTAGTAACGTCGGCAATTAATTATAAAATAAATGCCTTGAACGTATGTATGTATTCATATAAGAGCAGGTTACATGGTGCAGGGAAATACACTTGTTAATGGATATATACATACCAGGCTAGTAGTAAATTGAAATATATAGAGTAGTTCAATGCAATACAAAAATTTAGTCATGCAATGGACAATTTTTTCACATGAACGGGTTTATCTTGCCTTTACTCGCTTATGTAAGATGGGCAACTAGTTTTGCGCAGAATTGATATACAAATATTTTTTTTGGCGGCATATAATTTAATATAGTAAATAAATGTTATGTATTAAGCAAATTATTGTAAAATATATATTCATTAAGAAAGATTTAAATTTTTAATGCCGCTAACAATTTTAAAAATTGTATCATAGTGAATTAATAATATTTTTTAAGAAAATAGTGTTTATTACTGATTTATATTTTGGTTGTTAAGACATATTAGATATGCGATATATAGATTTAAATAATACATAAAATTTACTGTTTACGATAGGAAAAATAGCCAGTAAGAATAATTAAAACTCGGCAAGTCCGATATATGTATAAACGTATTGTTTTTAGGTATTCAGGCGTTGGTGAACAGACAAGGACGTCTGGATGGTTCAATATTATACAGCATTCACCTGGAAAGGACTTCCTGCAGCATCGAAGACAGAATAAGAGGTTAACCAACATCCAGGAGACCGGTAGATGAAATTCAAGAGCAGCGAACAAAAATCTGACTGTATAAGAAGAAGTAAGAAGACGTAGAAGATGATCATTTCATCAGTTCATCGAGGGATTTCACTCCGACAACGACGGCCGTCATCCGAACCAACAGGTAGCAGAGGTCGCAGTATAATGTAAGATTAGGTATAGAATAGAATTGTGTTATTGCTAGTATAATTTATATAGATGTTTGTATATACGCGAGTGAGAAACGAATCAATGAAGGACCAACATATAAAAAAAGGGAAAAGAAAAAAAATATAAATAGATAAAAATAAAATAACAAAAATAAAATTTAAAAAAAATACAAAAGAAAAAAAAAACTAAAGGAAGAAAAATATATAGAAAAGAAAAGTATACAACAAATACAAAAAAAATTTTAAAAAACCATGATAGAACCCAAATAAGGCGAAATCGAAGAAATGAGTCTTAGATATTGGTTTACTTCCTGGATACTTTTATTATCGATTAGTTATTACATTTTTCCCTTATGTGTATAGTTATATATTTTCTTCTTCAGTTGGCTAATCGCATGGTGGGGAGGTTTTGTGTCGCGAGTCCCAGTGGCGTAGATGTCTGGTGCGAGTAAATAACTTGTTCAAGTAGTCGTCCGGCACGAGTGTAACTTGTAACAGGTAAATATGTACGTTCGGCGTGAGTGAATAACTCGCTCAAGTCGTCAGAAGCGTCAGGTCACTGCTATTGCGCTCCGTATAGATTATGCGTTCACGCCTCCGCTGTTGTTCGATCAATAATAGAGTTCTTGCTTGCGCTGTTGTTCGATGAAAAAGAGTTCTTACTTGCACTGTTGTTCGATGAAGAAAACTTCTAGCTTCCACTGTTGTTCGATGAAGAAGAGCTCTTGCTTGCGCCGCTGTCTGATTAAAAAGAGCTCTTGCTTGCACTGTTGTTCGATGAAAAAGAGATCTTGCTTGCACCGCTGTTTGATGAAAAAGAGCTCTTGCTTGTGCCGCTGTCTGATGAAAAAGAACGCGTTCTTGCCTTTGCTGTTGTTCTATGAAAAAAGAGTTCTTGCTTGCGCCGCTGTCTGATGAATAGAGACTGAGTACCCCGATGCTGCTCCTTATATAGCGCAGCGGGTACTCGCACACAATACGTGGCATGTTGTCACTGGCTCTCAGAATGGCGTCTTCTCGATAGCTGCCATATGTTTCAGCACCGCGTGGTTCACCTTCACGTGCTTTCACTTTGTCTTCTCCTCGACAGCTGCCTCGTGGTCCTCCTCCGCATGGGTTTTCTCCACGTGTTCTCCGCCGCGTGGGTTTGTTGGTAGGCAGTGGCGTGATGATAAAAATGACTCACCAGTGTCGGGCAACTGGTAATCTCCTCATTTTGCGAGTGGTGCCGATATGTTACGTAGGAGGATAAATCATTAAGATTTATGGTCCTTACAATGACGGAAAAAATCTAATTGATGAATTTTTTACCTTGTCATAACAATTTCTTGACAAACTGTATATATTTATTAAAAGTGTTGGGCTAATGCGGAAGATATGGGGCGGCTCGCTTGACGGAGGGGAATAGGCAGGCGTCTGGCTACAATTAAAAAAAGGAAGAATGGTGAGTTATTGTTAGTAGATAGAATAGGTATTATACGTATTTAATTTTTTCTTATTGTTTCTCCCCCAGATGCAGTGTATCGGGTTAAGAACTAGGACCGTTGCTGTACATGTTGAACATTCTCTTGGGGGTTAATCCGACCAAGACTACGCTGGTGCTCTTCACTAGGAAGTATAAAATTCCTCAATTTATCGCTCCAAAACTAATGAGTTTAGATATTAACCTTGTCGAGGCAAAATATCTGGGTGTGAGCCTAGATAAAAATCTGAACTGGAAGGCTAATATAAGCGAAATCATTAGGAAGGCTCAGGTAGCTCTGTAATCTTGCAAAAGAGTTATAGGTAAAAAATGGGGGTAACAGCCTAAAGTAGCCTATTGGATAAACACAGCTATACCAGTCCTTTTCTATGGTGTGCTTGCTTAGTGGACAGCCCTAAGTAAGTCCACATACAATAGGCAGGTAGAAAAAGGTACAAAGAACGGCAGAAGTATTTATAAGTAGTGCCATTAGAACGACTCCAACGGCAGCATTGGACGTTATGGTCAATCTGCTGCCTGTTAGGCTTTTTGGCGAAAAAATGGCTGCAAACTCAGCTATAAGGCTAATAGCTACGCATCAATGGGTTGCCAGGAATGTAGGTCACGCGTCTATTTTAAGACATTTTGAGGGTATTCCTGACTCTTTCGATTACATCAAATCAATTGATGCCATCAATGAAATGTGCAGGATCTCCATTCCCTTCAGGGATGAATGGAAGGATGGCATCCCCCTCATGTAGAAGGGATTCACGTCTACACAGATGGATCCAAGTTACAGAGTAGGGTGGGAGGTGTTGTATTCTCAGAAGATTTGGCCATTAACATGTCCTTTAGGATGCCCGACCACTACAGTGTTTTTCAGACAGAGGTCGCGGCTATAGAGGCAGCACTGTCTAGAAGAAAATATCTGGACCTTGCGCTCCCTGGATTCGGCTATTATCACCTCAAAAGCCGTTAAGAGCTGCCGCAAATCTTTAGATGAGATAGCTAAGCAGACCCGTCTTCATCTGTGGTGGGTTCCCGGTCACAGGGATATTCCAGGGAACTGTAAGGATGAACTTGCCCGTGAGGGTACTACCATACCGATTGAACCAGATAGGTCGAACTTCGGTTTTCCTATTGCCACAAGTAAGCTCTTAGTAAATACAATATACTAAGGCACAGCGGGGAGGCGCTGGTCTGAATTTTCAGGATGTAAAATAGCTAGACAAACCTGGCCAGAGAAAAATGAATAGCGCTCTAAGGACCTATGGGCTCTAAATGGACAGAGCATAGGTTCTTGAAAAAATGTATCAGTTGGATCACAGCTGACTGCGGCAGTTCCTTTATCATTCTACCTGTTATTTTTTATGTTTGGTGAGCTGAATTGTTGCCATTGCTTTCTTAGATCCCTTTTCTACTTAACTAGTGACTCGAAATCAGTAGTCCTAATGGTTGAATTTTTTACTTTGCCTTTGTTTCTCAGGAGTGTGGCTACTTTAGACCCTAACAGCATCAGATGGTTAAGTTTGAACTGCAGAGTGTATATCCTGTGCATTTTTGAGATGAATACTTATGATTTTTTTATACTTTAGCCAGTTTGTTAATTTATTGGATTGGGCTGAATGTGATTCCGTTATGGGAATCACATTCAGCCCAAGTAGCCCAGTAGTATTGGGTTGAATTAAAATTGTTGTTGCCGAGTGATCAGAGTATAGATCATAACATGGTTCTGTAGTTAAATTTGTCCTTTTAAGTATTTTTGTTATTCCAAAATCGATTAGATCTGGAATTTTACGTCTGTCTGCGGGCCAGTATGTTGGTTTTCCGGAAGACTCTATATCCAAGCCAAGACTGCTAACCGCCGACCAAAGTTTTCTACCTTTCGGTGTAATGAGGCGGGAACCCCTGTGAGTATGCTTGGCGCTGAAGTCCCCTACAACTATAAACTTCCTTCCTAGAGTTGCAAAAAAGTCTTTATATTGTTGATCGGTTATATTGAATCTAGGCGGGCAGTAAATCGCTGTGACTGTTAGGTTGTTTATATACTCTTCATTGCATATAGATGTAGCGTGTAAGTAGTATTTACATAAACTATTTAGAACATAGTGCTTTATTCTGGATTTTATTATAATAGCGGTACCTCCACGAGCTCTACCTTGATGATGATTTGTGATATAGATATTGTAATGTGGAATTCTAAAGCAATTTTTTTGTATGAAATATGAGTCTCTGAAACAAGCATAAAATCTATTTGGTGACTATATAGGAATTTTTTAATTTCAAACGGTGCTGGCTTACGCCGTTTGCATTCCAATGACATATTTTGATTGAGCTCATGTCTTGCGTAAGAGGGCTTGTAGCAGCAAAGATTGATTTCTAATAATTTCTTGCATCATGTTCTGCATCATGACCATGAACTGGTTAATAGTTTGGATAAATGATTTCAGAGAGTCCTCTATTGAATTTAGATTACTGGCTTTATCCTAATAAGTTGCTGATTCGTGTGTTGAACTGGCAGATGTCTCCCAGAGAGGGTTATTGTGGAGATTGGCGCTTGAACAGTACAGGATGAAGTGTGGGCCTTCATTTCTTTGATATTTTTACCCATATTGTCAAAGTATTTTTGTTTGACTGAATTGTGCACAGCGCAACCTCTATAATTTCCAGTATGGTTGCCCCGCAATTGCTGCATTTCTTAACAGATGTATCTTTTTTCTATTTGGACACTTTGATAAAAGATGTAAGTCGCCGCAGATGACACAAACACACCGTAGGGTACAGTATGTTTAGACTGCCCAAATTCTTGGCAGTCTGCGCACTGAATCGGCCCTTTCCTTTTATGGGGTTGTTCTACCGTTACTTTCCGGTGCATAAGGTAACGTAAGTCATAGATAGGGTGAGATTCTCCCTTCTTTAATATCTTAGTCTCTGGTTCTAAATTAATCCGAAACAGTGGCTGATGCACATTATTCCTGTTTTGTCAGTTGAATATTGATTTAATTGTGAAGCCCGCCTCATTTAGCGCCACTCTAATTTCGTCTGTGGGTACATTCGATTCAAACCTTTTAATGACTACTGATAAACCATTGATACTTTTTAGCTGGTAAGTGTAGTAATTTTGCTTATTCTTGTCGAAAAAGGTAACAGCTTTACATTAGTTTATTTTTGATTTGTATTTTTGTTTAATGAATTTGGCCCTTGGTAAGGGGAACGACATGGAATTTATTAGCGCCGATGATCTGGACAATACTTTTTATTAGGTGGTGGCTTATAAGCTCGGATTGGGGCCATCCGCTCCTCTGCGTAGTTTAGTAACGCAAAACGATTGTTGGATGTTAAATTTTCAGTGGTTGATTTTGAAAATTTAGATATTTTATTTGGTTTGCCAGATTTTGGACTGCGTTTCCGTTTAATAGCCTCTATGTAGCGGTCCAACCCAATTTGAATTTTTGAATTTTTCACTACTGGGTGTTGTGTTTTCGCTGATGGAATCGGATGCATATTTCCTACCGGGTGCTGTGTTTTGGAAGCGCGTTGAGAACACGCTTTGGTTTTTTCCATTTGTGTATTGTCGTGAGAGTAGAGAGTGGTTTCAACCAATTACTGCGTCGCTGATTGTGGGGGAGATCGAGTGACAAAGATCCGTTTAGTTTGACTGCTGCCGTGCACTGATTTAAATTTCTTTCTGGCCGAGTTAATTTAAATACATCAGCCTGTACTGAGGAGGAGCTATGGGCAGAGTTCTCCGTTTTTTTGGTGACATCGGTTGATTTTGTTTTAATATCACTTTGAAGTTTCACTTTCAAGTTTACGGAGAGAGCGCCCGTTTTAGAGACGGCGTTCGGTGCCACGGGGGGATCGTGTCACGGCAAATTTGCGCGTTTTTGTTTGTTAATTGCTTGCATTTTTTTTTGTCCTTTCTAGTCGACGTAAACTTAAAATTAAATAAAAAATTTAATAATATTGTATGCACTTATAATTGTGTCCTTACGTTCAGATTTGAAATTAAGTTAAATTTTATTTATTTGACACTGTAAAATGTAGTCACATACATACATGAAATAATAAACTAGATCGTTTGTTGAAGGAATGGAAAGTGTGTATAAAAGAATAAAGGAAAATAGAGAAACATGTACGTTGCATTCAGGGTTGCCAAGTAATATTTCAACACTCCTCCTAAACGTAAATGTGTATTTAACAAAGATAAAGTTTATGACATATTCATTTGACTAACAAATTTCAAGTGTTTAATTTTTGACAAGTTCTTAGTAAAAACGTCAGCCGTCAATTCATCAGTCGGCCAAAACTTCAGTTCCATCTCGACATGGTATATGGTGATAAACGTACATCTATGATTCGTACGATTGTCATATACTGGATAAGTCGCCAGCTTCTGCGCACCTTAATTGTCCACGTTTAGAACGTTTGGAACGTCTTTCCAAAAACCGATTTGTTTTAATAGTCTCCGCAATTAAATTGCTTCTTTTGCTGCGTTCGATGCTGCCATATATTTAGCCTCTGTGCTGCTTAACGCAATCGAGTTTTGTTTCTTCGATAAACCAAACCGCTGTTCACACCCCTGTGCTACGAGTTTTGTCTTGTAGCGCTCTATTCTGCCATGCTTATTTCTCGTTAATGTGAAAACCCATTTTCTTTTAATCGCCTTCTTGCCAGGCACTAGGTAACTCGATTTCCATCGCCTTTTTCCTTTGGTCACATTTGTAGCTGGAAAGTGCTTCATTGACATCTTTAGATATATTTTCAGCTATTATGTTATTAATCATATTATATTGCTTCATTGGGCATCCATGTGTACTGTTGCGAATGATTTTGGTCTCCACCGACAAACTCTGTGAGCCTCCAATTCAGAATTGGTTCTCTCCCCCTGATTGATGGTTCCGTAGTTAATCTCGCTATCAGGTGCACTGTCTCCATCAGCCGTATCGTAATAAAAATCGTTTCTTGCTAGACCTTATACACCATATTTCTCTTGCATATCATCTTGCTGTTTCTAGTCTATGTCATCGATGAAGAACACCATCATATTAGCATTTTCTCTACCCTGTATGTCGTTGTTGGTCGCAAAATTTTCGTTGAAAAGTACATCCCTTTTCACAACAACTTTATGTGTCGCCTTGTAATACACACGATATGCTTTGGATTCCATTGAATACCCAACCATTATGTACTTCTTTTCTTTAGCTTCAAATTTAGCATGATGTGTTTTATTTAAAGCCACTGCAACTGCACCAAACGTTTTTAGATAGCTGACAGATGGGTTTCTGTTGTATCAAACTTCGCTCGGAGATTTGTGTGTTAACAATTTCGTAGGGAATCTATTTCTTATGTATGCTGGCTGTTGATATTGCATCTGCCCACAAATTTTGATGTAAACCTGCGTATAACAGCATGAACCGAGCCATTTTCACCAATGTTCTATTTGCGCGCTCCGCCACACCATTTTGTTATGGAGTATGTGTCACTGTTAACTCACGTCGTATACCATGCTGCTTTAAATATTCATCAAAATCATTGTTGACATATTTTCTGCCATTATCGCTGCATATCGCCTGTATTCTGCAATCTGTTTGTCGTTCAGCATACATCTTGAAAGTTTTAAATTTGTCCAGTACCCCATCTTTCGCTTTTCGAATATAAGTAAATACATATCTGGATTTATCATATAAGAAGGTGATAAAATATCAAGCACCACCAATCGATTTTACATTTAAAGGTCCGCAAACATCTGTATGTATTAATTCCAATACAGTTTTTGATCTGCGTTCTGACTTCTGATTAAAAGGTAGTACATATATTTTCCTTAATATGCAAGTATTGCAACCCATTTGATCGTTGTTTGTTTTCATCTTCATACCGCGTACAATTCTATTCCGATCCTACTCATGCATACTTTGGTAATTCGGATGTCCATATCTGTAGTGCCAGATTTCATGATTACTCATCGCATACAAATTCTCTGATTTCAATTTCACCACATATAAATTATGTTTCTTTACTGCTCTCAGAATAACCACTTCTCTTTCCTTCATATGTGATATCATATCGCCTTTTCCTATCACCGTTATCGATTCATTCGCTGCAAACAAAATTTTCTCTTCATGTTCTTCATACTGCTCGAACAATCGCGTATTATTACAAGTCGAAGTCGCTCCACTGTCCATAAACCAACACGACTCGCTGGTTGTATGTGTGTCTGTCATAGCAACTATACCCAAGGCTGACTCCATGCGTTTTTGTTTCTCTTTGCATTTATTTGCAAACTGCCCTCGTTTACCACATACAAAGCACTTTCCGTTGAATTTCTTCATCTCCTTTTTGTTCATCTGCCTGTTAACCGATGCGATTTGAGTTGAATACTTGCTGTGTCATCGTCTAACGGATCTTTATGCTGCTTTCGTCTCTACCCTTCTTCTAACCGTTTCAATTTCAATGCGGTATATGTAGGAAAACTATCTCTCGATTCCATAGCAATGACGAAATTCTCGAATGATTTTGGTAAGCTAGAAAGCAGAATAATACTTAATAAAATTTTGTTGTAGTATAACTGGGCTTGTTTAACGCTGAACACTCTAATGGTCGTTTGAGGTCCACGCTGCAATCTCCTTTGGCATTTCCGGCTTCTGCTCACCTACCACATTCCAATTCCTACTGTGCACAAGTACGCTTCGCATTTGCAGCGTCTCATAGTTTGACTCATCAAGCTTGTCGATCATGTACAACGATGCCATGTTGACCGTTTCAATTATATACAACCCATTCAATTATATTGGGCCCATAACCTGTAGAAATGTGAAACTAAAGTACAGGGTTGCCCAAATTCGACGGACCCATGTTTTTGTTAAAAAAATCAAAGAAAAAAATAAAAATTTGGCGGTTGGCAATCTTAATCATTTAATTTGTTCCAAGTAGATCTGTTTACATCAATTTTTTAATATGATATCTCTCAAATGGCCGCCTCTGGCGTTGATGGCGTATTGTGCCCTTTTTGCAGCATTTTCCATCGTTTTCGCCAACATTTCGGCCGGAATAGCGGCTATTTCTTCACGAATGTTGTCCTTGAGCTCTTCTACGGTCGTTGGCTTGTTAACGTAAACCTTTGACTTCAAATATCCCCACAAGAAGAAGTCAGGCGGCGTCAAATCGGGCGAACGCGGTGGCCAGTCCAAATCACCACTTTTCGACATCAAACGGCCCGGAAACAAATTCTTCAGAAAATCGATTGTTATGCGGCTTGTGTGCGGTGGAGCGCCGTCTTGTTGAAACCAGAACTGCCTCATACGCTTTCGACGAATAATTGGCATCACAAAATTGGTCATCATGTCGCGATAACGCTCCTGGTTGATGGTAACAGCATGGCCATTTTCATTTTGGAAGAAAAACGGCCCAATGACCGTTTTCGCACTAACGCCGCACCAAACTGTGACTTTTTCGTCATGAAGAGGCACTTCTTGAATCTCCTGAGGATTTTCAGTGGCGTAAATACGGCAATTTTGCTTATTTACGGTCACATTCAATGTGAAATGGGCTTCATCGGACATGATAATTTTGTTCCAAAATTGCTCGTCATCTTCGGCCATTTCGATGACTCTTTGGGCCCATTCCAATCGACGAGGCTTGTCCGCAGGCAACAATCTTTGCGTCAATTGAATTTTGTACGGGAACAAATGCAAATCAAAAATAATCCGTTGTAAAGTGGACCGAGCCATGCCCAACTGCTGAGAACGGCGTTTTTGGGATGTTCTTGGGGACCTCTCAACACTGGCTCGTACGGCAGCGATATTCTCGGCCGATCGCCTTGGTCGACTTTGATTTGGCCTCTTCGGATTAGGAAGAGCCTCACCAGTCGAAAATTTTTCGTATAAACGCTTAATGGTGTTCTTAAAAGCCGCACTTCTCATATTTTTTAAGTTTTTAAAAGCACGTTGAGTTTTCACAATTGACTTCTTCTGTTGAATGTAAATTTCAACTATTTCAGAGCGCTCTCGTGACGTGTATTGTTCCATGGTAAAAATCTGCTTGGACTGACGCTTCAAACGCGGTATGTCATTAAGCGATCTGACATCTCTGTCAAAAGTTATGGCGTTGCCAGATGGGTCCGTCGAATTTGGGCAACCCTGTACGTCTGTACAGTTCATTGTTTATTAAAGGAAAGGAAAGTGTGTATACAAGAATAAATTAAAATAGAGAAACATGTACATTGTCTTGACGGTTGCCAAGTAATATTTCAACAATAACCTGTTTATCCTAATTATACTTTTTTGTTTTCCTACTACAAATTCCTAAAATGGGAATTTGAGTACGAATCAACTCTTTCTTGAGAGCAGAGGTCACGTACGCTGTTAGGGAGCCAATTTATCTCTGAGAAAACAACAACAACAAAGCTTAATACACTGGGCGCTGTTGATGTTGTTGCTTATATGGGAAACTTTGATCCTGATTTTCACCCAGTTAATGACAATATATGAAAATAATTAATATATTCTGCAAATTTACATGACAGTAGTTTTAAAATAAAAAAAAAATCGAGTTAATAGGGAGCTGGTAAAAGGGAGCACAAAAAGCTCTTTCGTATTAATATATAGATGTGTTGGATATTTTTCCGTTTATCCCCAATGATGAATATACTTTTTATGCAATACTGAAATTTTAAAACAATATATTGTTAAAAATTCTTTATTTCTAAAAATAACTTCCCGGTTATAACTTTTAAAGATCTAATAAGTTCTAATGAAGGTCTACGAAAAGAGTGCAGTGTTATGTGTTAACTACATAATGAAGATAAAGTAAGATGAAAAAATTTGGTTTACAATCGCACATGCGTGCAGAAGATACACTCCAAAAACTAATAAAGGATACTATCTTTGTGATTTTCGTAATTATATTATCTGCCATACACGATGTTTTGCCTGTAACAGAAATAAGTAATTTTTGATAATGCAATAAAAAGTAAATATTCGGACTCTTGCGTTTTTATATGTACTGTTTCTTTGACAATAGACTTTAAAGTTTTATGAAAAGAAAGTAAATATTTTGAAAATCATGTGATACTAGTAAAAAGTTTGATATTTACAATTCGTTACAATTTGCGTAATTTAACGAAGACGAAACTTAAGACGAGACAAACAAAATTATACTATAAGAATATAAATCGTTATATTTTAGCATTAGTTGTAGCCATTAGATAATGAAAAGAGAAGTTTTTAGAATTTGCCAATAAATGGCTACACAATATATGAAAACAGAATTACATAAGATTGTAAAATGGTACAACTGTTTTATGTTGTATATTCTGAAAGTAGTTTCTTGTTCTAACTAAAATTAAATACTTACTTTTTTTAAAATTCACATCCAAAGATGAATTTGTTCTATATTTTTTGTGAATAAATATTTAATATTATACAATTTATATAAATTTTTTGAATTTATTATGTGTTTATTAGTATTAGTTAGTAGAACCCTCCTCTCCATAGATGTCATGTACAATAAACAGCATATCAATTTATTTGAAAATGAATAACAGAAAATCCATATTATATTAACTATTGTAAATTTGTGTACCTTTGACATATATTTTATAAACAAATGGAGCAAAAAATCATGCTAGCAATTTTTCAAATTAGAACACATAAAGTGGTAATGATAAACAATTGTAAAAATGAGCAATAAAGTGTATTTGAAATTTAAAATGTTTTGAGAATTTAATTTTATTTATTTGTCAATGTGCAACAAAACTTTATATTTTGAAAAAAGTTAGTTTATAGAGTATCCGATTCTACCGACATTATTTTCTGCCGGAGATCTTTTTGCGGGGCCCAGAAGCATTATTATTACTTTTTACACATTTCATAGAAGGTAAGCTTTATATAATTGCTGTATTTTATGCGCACCGTAATGGAGCAAAAATTATATTTTATTATTTATTAGCTGTAGGTCAGATATTTACGGCGGTGTGGCTCGCGAATGGTTGCACCTGCTATCACATGAGATGCTCAATCCACAATACGCACTATTTTAGTATAGTCGGGATGATTATCACATGTTGCAAATCAATCCCGATTGAGGCGAGAAGCCTACAATTATTTTCTGTGATTTTTTTCCTTAATTGTAAATTAATTATTTTTTATATTTTGCTAGCTCCAATGCGGATAATTTATAGTGTTTTCACTTTGTTGGTGGTATTCTTGGTATCGCCATATTAATGGTCATGGTTTTGATGGTGGTTTCAAGAACCCATTTTACAAACAGTTACTAAATAAACCTTAAGATATTGATGGTGTGGATCCGGACTACACCGTAGTCTGACGTAGATGCTGTAAGTGTCAAATTAAACGGTTAATTTTAAAATTAGTTTGAAGCCACATTCTTTTCAGAGAAAGCAAAATCAAAGGCTTTATTCAGTCAACTTTTGGTGAGGAGACAACAGTTTTGGCTCGTTGCATTAAAACCTTCCTGCACTTCAATAACTGTTTCTGAGAAGAACAAAGTGAATACGTAAAGTGAAATAAAGCAACAATTTTTAGTTTTACAAAAAGGTGATACAAAATTATAAAATTCGTCACTTATGTATTTTAATGTGAATTTTTCATCTCTTTTTAAAAGGTTTTTGTTAACCCCCTTTTGCGTCCGTTCGATGAACTCGACCTGGAATTAGTTATTGGTATATATCTGCATTATTGTTAATAGCTAGCGTAATAATACGAGACTTATACACTGCATTCCAAATACACAGCCAGTCATATGGTTTTTTCAGATGAGTGATAAACAAAATTTGCAATGTAGAATAAATTTATTCAAAAGTATCGCTTAAAATGATGAATGTAGAAACAAATAAACTAAACTGGCATTTAAATTATACATATCTACAATTTGAAAATCCACTTAGAATTAACTCTTAAATGATAATACAAGTCTGGAACTCTTTTTCGATTCTACAAGTATACAAATTAACCAATAACCTTGTAAAATATGCTTCTCAAAATTATATAGAAGTCTTTTAGTTGTCTACACTTTCATTTCGAGGTTACAATTCTGAATGTTCTGATAAAAATAAGCAGCTAATATTTAGCATCTATAAATATAACTATTCACATTTACACTTATGAAACGATATACGAGGGAAGAATGCATTTTAATTGTTCAAACCCATCTCCAAACTTGAGAAAAGATAATCAACAAAAATCGGGTGGGTATTGGGAAATTATTTCGATACAAATAACCGTCCCGTCGCTTGCCGCAGTTAATAAATTCATGTTTTGAAAATCCATGTTCTATTCGAGTTCACAGGTTGGTGTAAGCTCTGCGCTGGTGAAATGTTTGTGGCATTCTTTTTTGAAAATGCTCGGGGTGCTGCTGTAAAAGTCAATGATGAACGTTATCGGCCCTCTAAGTTTCCCGCCAGCATCATATCTTGTTTCAGCGATAGGGAAAATCGTGACGGATTACACCGCTGGATTTTTTCTGTGGAGTTATGACACGTTACGGAAATATGAAATACAAAACGATTTATGTTGAAGAATAATAGAAAATGTCCCAAAAAAGAGTAGCGTGCGGCCACTTGGCCTTTATTAGTTTTAGTATTTAATGTCAAAGTCTCAAAATTACACCATATACATTTATATATATATATATATATATATATATATATATATATATATATATATATATATATATATATATATATATATATATATATATATATATATATATATATATATATATATATATATATATATATATATATATATATATATATATATATATATATATATATATATATATATATATATATATATATATATATATATATATATATATATATATATATATATATATATATATATATATATATATATATATATATATATATACGAGTATATCTATTATATACACAACAACAATTTTTTAATTAAATTCTTGCAAAAGGGTATTAAAAAAACTTATTTATTTATTTTCTATTGTGTTAAAATTAATTACAATTCAATTTCTAAATAATTATATAAGCTTAAGCTGCTATCGGCTTATGGTGATTGAGATTTTATATAAGAAAAAAGAAAATTCAATTGTATTGTATCAGATTTTCAATTCTTAGTTGTCGTAGATAACTATATATTGTATAAATATTTTCATAAGAGGGGTATGAAAGAATTTTGAAAGGATGCTTACTTTGGAATAATAAAGTTCGTGTGTTGGAAATGGAGGCACAGGCAGAAAGAATATGTGAGATGGTGAGAAGTGAATTATTGCAGAAACAACATCGGGGTTGAGGTTCATTTTTAAAGAGATGCATGGTGTGTGACCCAATCGAGGTCGCGTGTAGCATTTGTTCATGGTAATATATGTTGTGTGAGTAAAGATCAGAGGGGCTCTTGCAGGGCTGATCATTTTATAATGGTGGTATTATATATATATATATATATATATATATATATATATATATATATATATATATATATATATATATATATATATATATATATATATATATATATCTCCTTGCGTAATTTAACGAAGACGAAACTTAAGACGAGACAAACAAAATTATACTGAAATAAAATTCCAACGAATACGATGTGCAGAAGTTGATTTATTCCATGAGGAGAGTACTACAAGTCGTTATAGATGCTAAATATTAAAATAAATAAATAAATAAGTTCTGATTTGTAAAAACACTTTCTTGACGCAAATTTTTTGACCACTTTTTGTTTTTGTTTTATTAGTTTCTTTGTTGTTAATAATCATTACTAAATACATTAATTAACTGAAATGAATTAAAAAAATTAATCAAAACAGTAAAGAAGTACTATATTATGTTGTAACGACACGCTGGGTCTCTTTAATATTCTACAGCTGAGATAGACTCAGCGGTGTCCAGGGTTCGTTGGCAAGAAATGAGTCTTCGATATTGGTTTACTTTGTGGATACTTTTATTGTCGATTAGTAATTACATTTTTCCCTTATGTGTATAGTTATATATTTTCTTCTTCAGCTGGCTAATAGTATGCTGGGGAGGTTTTGTGTCGCGAGTCCCTGTGGCGTAGATGTCTGGTGCGAGTGAATAACTTGCTCAAGTAGTCGTCCGGCACGAGTGTAACTTGTAACAGGTAAATATGTACGTTCGGCGTGAGTGAATAACTCGCTCAAGTCGTCAGAAGTGTCAGGTCACTGCTATTGCGCTCCGTATAGATTATGCTTTCACGCCTCCGCTGTTGTTCGATCAATAATGGAGTTCTTGCTTGCGCTGTTGTTCGATGAAGAAGAGTTCTTACTTGCACTGTTGTTCGATTTAGAAAACTTCTGGCTTCTACTGTTTCTCGATGAAGAAGAGCTCTTGCTTTCGCCGCTGTCTGATTAAAAAGAGCTCTTGCTTGCACTGTTGTTCGATGAAAAAAAGATCTTGCTTGCACCGCTGTTTGATGAAAAAGAGCTCTTGCTTGTGTCGCTGTCTGATGAAAAAGAACGCGTTCTTGCCTTTGCTGTTGTTCTATGGAAAAAGAGTTCTTGCTTGCGCCGCTGTCTAATGAAAAAGAGACTGAGTACCTGCTGCTCCTTATATAGCGCAGCGGGTACTCGCACACAATACGTGGTATGTTGTCATTGGCTCTCAGAATGGCGTCATATGGTTTGGTCTTCTTCTTCTTCTTCTCAATAGCTGCCATATGTTTCAGCACCGCGTGGGTCTCCTCCACGTGTTTTCACTTTGTCTTCTTCTTCTTCCCGATAGCTGCCATAGGTTTCAGCACCGCGTGGTTCTCCTTCACGTGCTTTCACTTTGTCTTCTTCTCGATATCTGCCTCGTGGTCCTCCTCCGCATGGGGTTTCTCCACGTGTTATCCGCCGCGTGGGTTTTTGGGTAGGCAGTGGCGTGATGATTAAAATGACTCCCCAGTGTCGGGCAACTGGTAATCTCATCATTTTGCGAGTGGTGCCGATATGTTACGTAGGAGGGTAAATCATTAAGATTTATGCTCCTTACAATGTACGGAGAAAATCTAATTGATGAATTTTTTACCTTGTCATAACACTTTCTTGACAAACTCTATATATTTATTAAAAGTGGGCGGCTCGCTTCACGGAGGGGAATAGGCAGGCGTCTGGCTACAATTAAAAAAAGGAAGAATGGTGAGTTATTGTTAGTAGATAGAATAGGTATTATACGTATTTAATTTTTTCTTATTGTTTCTCCCCCAGATGCAGTGTATCGGGTTAAGAAGCAGGACCGTTGCTGTACATGTTGAACATTCTCTTGGGGGTTAATCCGACCAAGACTACGCTGGTGCTCTTCACTAGGAAGTATAAAATTCCTCAATTTATCGCTCCAAAACTAATGAGTTTAGATATTAACCTTGTCGAGGAGGCTAAATATCTGGGCGTGAGCCTAGATAAGAAGCTGAACTGGAAGGCTAATATAAGCGAACGCATTAGGAAGGCTCAGGTAGCTCTGTAATCTTGCACAAGAGTTATAGGTAAAAAAATGGTGGTAACAGCCTAAGGTAGCCTATTGGATAAACACAGCTATGGTACGACCAGTCCGTTTCTATGGTGTGCTTGCTTAGTGGACAGCCCTAAGTAAGTCCACATACAATAGGCTGGTAGAAAAAGGTACAAAGAACGGCAGAAGTATTCATAAGTAGTGCCATTAGAACGACTCCAACGGCAGCATTGGACGTTATGCTCAATATGCTGCCTGTTAGGCTTTTTGGCGAAAAAATGGCTGCAATCTCAGCTATAAGGCTAAAAGCTACGCATCAATGGGTTGCCAGGAATGTAGGTCACGCGTCTATTTTAAGACATTTTGAGGGTATTCCTGACTCTTTCGATTACATCAAATCAATTGATGCCATCAATGGAATGTGCAGGATCTCCATGCCCTTCCAGGGACGAATGGAAGGATGGCATCCCCCTCATGTAGAAGGGATTCACGTCTACACAGATGGATCCAAGTTACAGAGTAGGGTGGGAGGTGTTGTATTCTCAGAAGATTTGGCCATTAACATGTCCTTTAGGATGCCCGACCACTACAGTGTTTTTCAGACAGAGGTCGTGGCTATAGAGGCAGCACTGTCTTGGCTAATGAAGAAGAAAATATCTGGACATGATATTTGCATTCTGTCCTCCAAGCCAAGCAGCTTTGCGCTCCCTGGATTCGGCTATTATCACCTCAAAAGCCGTTAAGAGCTGCCGCAAATCTTTAGATGAGATAGCTAAGCAGACCCGTCTTCATATGTGCTGGGTTCCCGGTCACAGGGATATTCCAGGGAACTGTAAGGATGAACTTGCCCGTGAGGGTATTACCATACCGATTGAACCAGATAGGTCGAAATTCGGTTTTCCTAGTGCCACATGTAAGCTCTTAGTAAATACAATATCCTAAGGCACAGCGGGGAGGCGCTGGTCTGAATTTTCAGGAAGTAAAATAGCTAGACAAACCTGGCCAGAGATAAATGTATAGCGCTCTAAGGACCTATGGGCTCTAAATGGACAGAGCATAGGTTCTTGAAAAAATGTATCAGTTGGATCACAGCTGACTGCTGCAGTTCCTTTATCATTCTACCTGTTATTTTTGATGTTTGGTGAGCTGAATTGTTGCCATTGCTTTCTTAGATCCCTTTTGTACTTAACTAGAGACTCGAAATCAGTAGTCCTAATGGTTGAATTTTTTACTTTGCCTTTGTTTCTCAGGGGTGCGGCTACTTTAGACCCTAACAGCATCAGATGGTTAAGTTTTGAACTGCAGAGTGTATATCCTGTGCATTTTTGAGTTTACAGTTATATTGGAGATGAATACTTATGAATTTTTTATACTTTAGCCAGTTTGTTAATTTATTGGATTGGGCTGAATGTGATTCCGTTATGGGAATCACATTCAGCCCAAGTAGCCCAGTAGTATTGGGTTGAATTAAAATTGTTGTTGCCGAGTGATCAGAGTATAGATCATAACATGGTTCTGTAGTTAAATTTGTCCTTCTAAGTATTGTTGTTATTCCAAGATCGATTAGATCTGGAATTTTACGTCTGTCTGCGGGCCAGTATGTTGGTTGACCGGAAGACTCTATATCCAAGCCAAGACTGCTAACCGCCGACCAAAGTTTTCTACCTTTCGGTGTAATGAGGCGGGAACCCCAGTGAGTATGCTTGGCGCTGAAGTCCCCTGCAACTATAAACTTCCTTCCTAGAGTTGCAAAAAAGTCTTTATATTGTTGATTGGTTATATTGAATCTAGGCGGGCAGTAAATCGCTGTGACTGTTAGGTTGTTTATATACTCTTCATTGCATATGGATGTAGCGTGTAAGTAGTCTTTACAGAAACTATTTAGAACATAGTGCTTTATTCTGGATTTTATTATAATAGCGGTACCTCCACGAGCTCTACCTTGATGATGATTTGTGATATAGATATTGAAATGTGGAATTCTAAATCAATTCAATTTTTTTGTATGATATATGAGTCTCTGAAACAAGCATAAAATCTATTTGGTGACTATATAGGAATTTTTAATTTCAAACGGTGCTGGCTTACGCCGTTTGCATTCCAATGACATATTTTGATTGAGCTCATGTCTTGCGTAAGAGGGCTTGTAGCAGCAAAGATTGATTTCTAATAATTTCTTGCATCATGTTCTGCATCATGACCATGAACTGGTTAATAGTTTGGATAAATGATTTCAGAGAGTCCTCTATTGAATTTAGATTACTGGCTTTATCCTAATAAGTTGCTGATTCGTGTGTTGAACTGGCAGATGTCTCCCAGAGAGGGTTATTGTGGAGATTGGCGCTTGAACAGTACAGGATGAAGTGTGGGCCTTCATTTCTTTGATATTTTTACCCATATTGTCAAAGTATTTTTGTTTGACTGAATTGTGCACAGCGCAACCTCTATAATTTCCAGTATGGTTGCCCCGCAATTGCTGCATTTCTTAACAGATGTATCTTTTTTTCTATTTGGACACTTTGATAAAAGATGTAAGTCGCCGCAGATGACACAAACACACCGTAGGGTACAGTATGTTTAGACTGCCCAAATTCTTGGCAGTTTGCGCACTGAATCGGTCCTTTTCTTTTATGGGGTTGTTCTACCGTTACTTTCCGGTGCATAAGGTAACGTAAGTCATAGATAGGGTGAGATTCTCCCTTCTTTAATATCTTAGTTTCAGGTTCTAAATTAATCCGAAACAGTGGCTGATGCACATTATGCCTGTTTTGTCAGTTGAATATTGATTTAATTGTGAAGCCCGCCTCATTTAGTGCCACTCTAATTTCGTCTGCGGGTCCATTCGATTCAATCCTTTCAATGACTACTGATAAACCTTTGATACTCTTTAGCTGGTAAGTGTAGTAATTTTGCTTATTCTTGTCGAAAAAGGTAACAGCTTTACAGTAGTTTATTTTTGATTTGTATTTTTGTTTAATGAATTTGGCCCTTGGTAAGAGGAACGACATGGAATTTATTAGCGCCGATGATCTGGACAATACTTTTTATTAGGTGGTGGCTTATAAGCTCGGATTGGGGCCATCCGCTCCTCTGCGTAGTTTAGTAACGCAAAACGATTATAGGATGTTAAATTTTCAGTTGTTGATTTTGGACTGCGTTTCCGTTTAATAGCCTCTATGTAGCGGTCCAACCCAATTTGAATTTTTGAATTTTTCTCATTCCCTACTGGGTGTTGTGTTTTCGCTGATGGAATCGGATGCATATTTCCTACCGGGTGCTGTGTTTTGGAAGCGCGTTGAGAACACGCTTTGGTTTTTTCCATTTGTGTATTGTCGTGAGAGTAGAGAGTGGTTTCAACCAATTACTGCGTCGCTGATTGTGGGGAAGATCGAGTGACAAAGATCCGTTTAGTTTGATTGCTGCCGTGCACTGATTTAAATTTTTTTCTGGCCGAGTTAATTTAAATACATCAGCCTGTTCTGAGGAGGAGCTATGGGCAGAGTTCTCCGTTTTTTTGGTGACATCGGTTGATATTGTTTTTATATCACTTTGAAGTTTCACTTTCAAGTTTACGGAGAGAGCGCCCGTTTTAGAGACGGCGTTCGGTGCCACGGGGGGATCGTGTCACGGCAATTTTGCGCGCTTTTGTTTGTTAATTGCTTGCATTTATTTTCTTTTGTCTCTTCTAGTCGACGTAAACTTAATATTAAATAAAAAATTAAATAATATTATGAATGCAACTTACGCTCAGATTTGAAATTAAGTTAAATTTTATTTATTTGACACTGTAAAATGTTTTTAGATAGCTGACAGATGGGTTTCTGTTGTATCAAACTTCGCTCGGAGATTTGTGTGTTAACAATTTCGTAGGGAATCTATTTCTTATGTATGCTGGCTGTTGATATTGCTTCTGCCCACAAATTTTGATGTAAACCTGCGTATAACAGCATGAACCGAGCCATTTTCACCAATGTTCTATGTGCGCGCTCCGCCACACCATTTTGTTATGGAGTATGTGTCACTGTTAACTCACGTCGTATACCATGCTGCTTTAAATATTCATCAAAATCATTGTTGACATATTTTCTGCCATTATCGCTGCATATCGCCTGTATTCTGCAATCTGTTTGTCGTTCAGCATACATCTTGAAAGTTTTAAATTTGTCCAGTACCCCATCTTTCGCTTTTCGAATATAAGTAAATACATATCTGGATTTATCATATAAGAAGGTGATAAAATATCAAGCACCACCAATAGATTTTACATTTAAAGGTCCGCAAACATCTGTATGTATTAATTCCAATACAGTTTTTGATCTGCGTTCTGACTTCTGATTAAAAGGTATTACATGCATTTTCCTTAATATGCAAGTATTGCAACCCATTTGATCGTTGTTTGTTTTCATCTTCATACCGCGTACAATTCTATTCTGATCCTACTCATGCATACTTCGGTAATTCAGATGTCCATATCTGTAGTGCCAGATTTCATGATTACTCATCGCATACAAATTCTCTGATTTCAATTTCACCACATATAAATTATGTTTCTTTACTGCTCTCAGAATAACCACTTCTCTTTCCTTCATATGTGATATCATATCGCCTTTTCCTATCACCGTTATCGATTCATTCGCTTCAAACAAAATTTTCTCTTCATGTTCTTCATACTGCTCGAACAATCGCCTATTATTACAAGTCGAAGTCGCTCCACTGTCCATAAACCAACACGACTCGCTGGTTGTATGTGTGTCTGTCATAGCAACTATACCCAAGGCTGACTCCATGCGTTTTTGTTTCTCTTTGCATTTACTTGCAAACTGCCCTCGTTTACCACATACAAAGCACTTTCCGTTGAATTTCTTCGTCTCCTTTTTGTTCATCTGCCTGTTAACCGATGCGATTTGAGTTGAATACTTGCTGTGTCATCGTCTAACGGATCTTTATGCTGCTTTCGTCTCTACCCTTCTTCTAACCGTTTCAATTTCAATGCGGTATATGTAGGAAAACTATCTCTCGATTCCATAGCAATGACGAAATTCTCGAATGATTTTGGTAAGCTAGAAAGCAGAATAATACTTAATAAAATTTTGTTGTAGTATAACTGGGCTTGTTTAACGCTGAACACTCTAATGGTCGTTTGAGGTCCACGCTGCAATCTCCTTTGGCATTTCCGGCTTCTACTCACCTACCACATTCCAATTCCTACTGTGCACAAGTACGCTTCGCATTTGCAGCGTCTCATAGTTTGACTCATCAAGCTTGTCGATCATGTACAACGATGCCATGTTGACCGTTTCAATTATATACAACCCATTCAATTATATTGGGCCCATAACCTGTAGAAATGTGAAACTAAAGTACGTCTGTACAGTTCATTGTTTATTAAAGGAAAGGAAAGGGTGTATACAAGAATAAATTAAAATAGAGAAACATGTACATTGTCTTGACGGTTGCCAAGTAATATTTCAACAATAACCTGTTTATCCTAATCATACTTTTTTCTTTTCCTACTACAAATTCCTAAAATGGGAATTTGAGTACGAATCAACTCTTTCTTGAGAGCAGAGGTCACGTACGCTGTTAGGGAGCCAATTTTTCTCTGAGAAAACAACAACAACAAAGCTTAATACACTGGGCGCTGTTGATGTTGTTGCTTATATGGGAAACTTTGATCCTGATTTTCACCCAGTTAATGACAATATATGAAAATAATTAATATATTCTGCAAATTTACACGACAGTAGTTTTAAAATAAAAAAAAAATCGAGTTAATAGGGAGCTGGTAAAAGGGAGCACAAAAAGCTCTTTCGTATTAATATATAGATGTGTTGGATATTTTTCCGTTTATCCCCAATGATGAATATACTTTTTATGCAATACTGAAATTTTAAAACAATATATTGTTCAAAATTCTTTATTTCTAAAAATAACTTCCCGGTTATAACTTTTAAAGATCTAATAAGTTCTAATGACGGTCTACGAAAAGAGTGCAGTGCTATGTGTTAACTACATAATGAAGATAAAGTAAGATGAACAAATTTGGTTTACAATCGCACATGCGTGCAGAATATACACTCCAAAAACTAATAAAGGATACTATCTTTGTGATTTTCGTAATTATATTCTTTGCCATACACGATGTTTTGCCTGTAACAGAAATAAGTAATTTCTGATAATGCAATAAAAACTCAATATTCGGACTCTTGCGTTTTTATATGTACTGTTTCTTTGACAATAGACTTTACAGTTTTATGAAAAGAAAGCATTTTGAAAATCATGTGATACTAGTAAAAAGTTTGATATTTACAATTCGTTACAATTTACGTAATTTAACGAAGACGAAACTTAAGACGAGACAAACAAAATTATACTATACGAATATAAATCGTTACATTTTAGCATTAGTTGTAGCCATTAGATAATGAAAAGAGAAGTTTTTAGAATTTGCAAATAAACGACTACACAATAGATTAAAACAGAATTACATAAGATTGTAAAATGGTACAACTGTTTTATGTTGTATATTCTGAAAGTAGTTTCTTGTTCTAACTAAAATTAAATACTTACTTTTTTAAAATTTCACATCCAAAGATGAATTTGTTCTATATTTTTTGTGAATAAATATTTAATATTACACAATTTATATAAATTTTTTGAATTTATTATGTGTTTATTAGTATTAGTTAGTAGAACCCTCCTCTCCATAGATGTCATGTACAATAAACAGCATATCAATTTATTTGAAAATGAATAACAGAAAATCCATATTATATTAACTATTGTAAATTTGTGTACCTTTGACATATATTTTATAAACAAATGGAGCAAAAAATCATGCTAGCAATTTTTCAAATTAGAATACATAAAGTGGTAATGATAAACAATTGTAAAAATTAGCAATAAAGTGTATTTGAAATTTAAAATGTTTTGAGAATTTAATTTTATTTATTTGTCAATGTGCAACATAACTTTATATTTTGAAAAAGTTAGTTTATAGAGTATCCGATTCTACCGACATTATTTTCTGCCGGAGATCTTTTTGCGGAGCCCAGAAACATTATTATTACTTTTTACACTTTTCATAGAAGGTAAGCTTTATATAATTGCTGTATTTTATGCACACAGTAATGGAGGAAAAATTATATTTTATTGTTTATAAGCCGTAGGTCAGATGTTTACGGCGATGTGGCTCGCGAATGGCTGCACCTGCTATCACTGTTGGGGTCCGTATCTGCTTGTCGGCGAGAGACGTCCTCTGGAATGTCCTGTCGCGGGAACCTGTAAAACCTACACCACTTTGTTAAATGAGCACTGCACTATTTTGGGTTTAAAACAACAAGAAACTTTATTCTTAAAATGCTAGTTCTTATATACTATTTACAAATAAACATTACAGTCTACGTCTTCACTTTTCTGGTGTTCCAGTTACGCAATTGTTATTTGGTGTCAGTTGCTCAAGCCCGCTGACCTACTGCAAGTAAAAGTGTCGTCGGTGCATTCTAAATGCCCCTCGTCAGCTTGACTGCGGAACTGTGACACCCTAAAAGTTTACATCATAATTAATGAATAATTACTGTTCATTTTCAATATTTGCACCCTAAAAATATGTGCGTTCTTAATGAATTTAATAGGAGCCGGTGCTGTGAGTCAACTACGCGTAAGTAGCTTGATTCTAACTCACAACATCCCTCCCCTCTTTCTAAAAGAAGTTAGTGCAACTAACTTCCATAAAATCTCTACAATATTTTTCTTGCACTGTAAACAATTATGTGCATTTATTTAACTCTATAGTACATATATATAATTTGTTTTATTTTTTTCCATGAAATCGCCTTGTTTGGGTTCTATCACTGTTTTTTCTTCCTTTTTTATTCTTTTCTTTTCCATATATATTTTTTTTTCTCTAGCTTTTATTTTCTTTTGTAGTTTTCTTTCTTTTATTTTTATTTTTTTCTTTACTTTGTTTTTGTTTTTGTTTGTTTGTTTTTTTTTTATTATTTTTTTTTATTTTTATCCATCATTATTTTTTTTTTTATATTCCCCTTTTTATAATTTGGTCTTTCATTGACTCTTTTCTCATTGGCGTATATACAAATATCTAAACAATAACACAATTCTATTCTATACATAAAACCTTATATTATACTGCGCCCTCTGCTACCTGCTGGTCCAGTTGACGACCGTCGTTGTCAGAGTGAAGTCCCTCGATGGACTCTGCATACCCCTCCCTTCTTTCTGGATCGGTACGTACAAAGATGTTATAGGTTGGCGATCTGGTTTTTCATTAAAACTTTGCTTTTAGTGGCCTTCTTCTTTCCATTTATATAGTGTGCCCCACGGCTGTAGGTGGTACTGCCTCTGCTTATAGTATTCAACTTGTAAAAAACATTTGGAATACATGAGAGATTACAATACTCCGTCTTACTTTGCAGCAATACGTTTTATGGTGGAAGTATTTCTCTTGAGCTTCCTCATAATGGTATTGGACATCGTTTGGCTTTGATATGAAGACAATCGGTATTTTTCTGAGATACACGTTCTATTATGTAATTTGTGTACTCTGGTCGGTTACCAGTCTCTGTGTCCTCTTGTATTAAATCATATACTTCAATGAAGCAATTAACTTCCGTGAGTCAAATTTCCTCTGCTTATTATATTTGGTGGTGGTTTCAGTCACCCTCCTTAAGCTTTTACCCATCTTCAACTTATTCAAAATCGATTCTGTTGAGATCGTGATACACTGGGTGGACATTGTAATATAAAACTGTCCAATGCAAAATATGACTCCGTAAGGAAACTTGTTTATTTTTGGTTCTTTATCCATAACTCATCCACAACGCGTTCAAATGCTGCGGCCATATGCCGTTTCGCAAAATTATAATTACATCCGTCGCCATTCATCCCCAAGCTAATATGTTGGCATCTTTGGGGTCACAAACCTTAGATAACTGCCAAAAATCTCTGTTTTTCAAAAACGCATCTTTCCGAATACTATGTTGGTCCCTTAGTCCGACCGTATTCCAATATCCGTTCTTCCCGGAACTTCCTGCTTCGCTTCAGCTCTGATGATATATATATGATATATATAGAGAACACCTATAATAATTTTCTTAATTTCCTAGTATACATTTTAGTTTGATATATGTTTAATTTTTGTCGAACATTTCATAAGTCAATTTAATAAATGAATTTCAAAATTATATAATATTTAAATAAATACACTATAAGTACTATATATACTCTTGGGTATAACTTCCTAATTTAGTATGATTTTTGTTTTTAACACTTATTTCATTATAAAGTTAGATTTTAAACAATTAATTTTTAACTCAAATTTTTTCTAAACTACCTTTAATTTTAATCTGAACTTTTACTCCGATTATAATTTTTTTTAATCTGTAACTTTTCTTAAACATACGCTATTCCTGAATATATAAAAAAAAAACAATATTTCTACAACATGCTTTTTTACATAATTGAATGCTATATCATTCAATTTGCGTCCACTCGTCTTCTCCCCTTACATTATCGGATTCGCTACCGTATCCTGGAGGAAAAGAGGACTGGACTATGCGTTTTCATAGCCATATAGGGCATCAGTTTTGCTCTGATTAATTTTCCGTGCTCTTTTTCAACACGTGAGTTATCACTCATTTCAACTTTGAACCAATTCATTGGCCCTCCGACAAAAACCAGATTATACAAAATAATCCCGTTTGTGTCAAAACTTTGTCCATTGCATGACTATATCTTTCATCGCATACAATTGACTTTTTATTTAAATTTACTTCTAGCCTGATATGTATATATCCATTAACGATTCTATTTTCCATCCTGTAATTAGCTCGTATATGGCTACATACATACATTCGAGGCGCTTTAAATTACCTAGAATTAATTGCTAACGTTATTGTCTCAATCAACTATATATATATATATTTTTTTTTATATCCCAACATATACATTTATTCAAATTTCCATACGCTAATTCCCTAATCAATAAACAGTAAAAACCTATGTACGAGTATATTTACATATAGCCGACTGCAGTATCTGCAAAAATATACATACGCACATACCCATTCCTCTTAACTAGAATACTTACTTATTTAAATATACATTCGTACATTCATTCCTTATCTTATACACATATATACATACTCGTATATATACTTACTTCACCAACAGTTCCGTTGCCTGGCGTTAACGCTCATGCATCGAATTTCAGTGCATACACTGCCGTATGTATGTATGTACATATTCGAAGTTTTATATTACTTACCCACGACTGTCTTACTATCTCATTTTATTTTTTAATTACTTGCAATATTTATCATTATTTAAAAAAAAATATTTTTCCCTACTATGCTTCGTTCGGCCACAGTGCATAATAAGCACTTTTACTACGTCAACTTAAATCGCTCGATTCTAAGTGGCACCTTCTACTGGCCTTGACTTTGAAAATCGGAGCTGTGTGTGTTATTTGATACACACACGTACATGTTTACGTTGTTATTCTTGTGCTTACACTTGTAAAACACATGTCCTTAGTTGTGTGGTCTAATGTGGAATAATTTCAACAAATTATTATGTAGCTTTTTATTTTTGCCCTTAATCGTTACCACCGTTGTAACTGGGCTTTTGATCTCTGCTACTACATAGGGACCTATCCACACAGGTGAGAATTTGTTTCTCCTAGCCTGATTCTTCATTAGTACTTGATCACCCACATGAAAAACTACTGGGTTTAGTACCTTGTTATAGGCTTCCCTGGCCACTCGTTTAGCACATTCCTGGTTTTCTCTAACCAATTCGTGCGCTCGCTGCAACTGGTATTTTTGTACTTTATTGGGGTCATCAGCATTGTATACAGGCGCACATTTGCGCTTCAAATTCGCTGGCATGTTGAAGTCAAACCCGTAGAGTGTTCTAAACGGAGTTTGCTTCGTTGATACATGCACAGTATTGTTGTGTACATGCATTGCAGTGGTTAACCATTGATCCCAATTCGAGCCGTCTTCTTTGGCAAAACTGCGCAAGTACTCGGCCAGAGGTCGATGACTACGTTCCAATGAGCCATTCGCCTGTGGATGATATGGTGTTATGTGCAACTTCTTGATTCCCAGCATTTTACACGTTTCTGAGAATAGTTTTGATACGAAATTTGAACCATTGTCGGTTATCAAAATCTTAGGTATGTTGTATCTTGCTATAATTTCATCAAAGAATGCTTTGGCCACCGTACTTCCTTCAGCATCGGGTATAGCCACGCACGCCATATACTTTGAGAAATCGTCTTGGAACGTCAAGATGTATTTATTGCCCGAAACAGTCTCAGGTAAAATACCTACAATATCCATATGAACCTTATCAAATGGTTGCTTTGGTGTGTCCGTTAATACCATGGGCATCTTGGTTAGCCTTGAACTTTTGTTGGCCTGGCACTTTGGGCAACTTCTTACGTATTTTTTTATGTCCTTGAGCATACCTTTCCATCCGTATACTCGCCTAATTCTGTCATGGGTTTTCCAGAATCCCTGGTGTCCACCTAGAGGTGAATCATGGAAACCCTTTAACACAGCCTGGATATCCTTTATATCCTTCAGCCATTCCACACTACTGGCTGCTTGCTCATTGGTATCGAAACCCGCATTGCTAACATCTCTTGTAGCATCAACTTTGTCCTTCTGTATCCTCTCGGCCTTCTCCTTATCAGACCGTGCTTTGGACCTTGTTTGCACTACTGATACTTTCTGTGCCTGCGGTACTCTGCTGAGTGCATCGGCATTCAGATTCTTTTTCCCAGGTTTGTATATGATTTCAAAATCATACTCAGACAATTTGTGTCTGAACCTGGCTAGCCTAGACGTTTGGTCTTTCAAATTGGCTATGCCTCTTAACGGCTGGTGATCAGTATATATCCTAAATGGGCGTCCTAGCAAATATGCTCTAAAATTCTTCGTAGCCCATACTATGGCTAGAAACTCCTTTTCTATTGTGGAGTATCTCTTCTCCGTGTCGCTAAGCGCTCTGCTTGCGAATGCTATTGGTCGGTCATTCCCGACTTCCCCTTGTGACAATACTGCCCCTAATGCTTCATTGCTAGCATCAGTGGTCAACAAAAAAGTTTGCTCAAAGTCGGGGTATGCCAAAATTGGTGGCGAGCTAATTATCTCCTTTAGCCTCTCGAATGCTTGCTGACATCTCTCTGTCCATTCGAACTTTGCTTCTTTTCGTAGCAACTTATTAATGGGCAAAGCAATTCCGGCTAGTCCTTCCACGAACTTTCTATAATAGTTCACTAGTCCTAGGAATGCTTGCACTTCTTTTCTGTTTCTTGGAATCGCTAGATTTTTAACGCATTCCACCTTCTGCGGGTCAGGCAGTGCTCCTGCTTCTGAGCAACGATGGCCTAAATAAACCACCTCTCTCCGCAAAAATTGACACTTCTCCGTGTTCAATTTCAAATTGTGTTCTCGTAATTTCTGGAGTACCTTGCACAAGCGTTGCGAATGCTGCTGCAAGTTCTTCCCATAAATTACAATGTCATCCAGATACACAAAACAATCTAACCCTTGCAAGCCTGTTAGCACATGGTTCATTAGCCGTTGGAAGGTAGCCGGTGCTCCTGTTAATCCAAACGGCATTCTATTAAACTCATAATGCCCTAAACCGGTGCTGAACGCGGTTTTCTGCTTATCTTGGGTATCCACCAGAACTTGGTGGTAGCCACTAGCTAAATCAAGCGTAGAAAAATATCTACTATGCCCCAATTGATCCAGAATCTCTTCTATCCTTGGTATCGGGAACACCTGCTTGATAGTGGCGTCGTTCAATTTCCTAAAATCGACGACCATTCTCCACTTCTTCTGACCCTGCGCACCTCCCTTCTTTGGTACCAAAATTATTGGTGAGTTCCAAGGCGAGATACTCGGTGAAATAATGTTATCCTTTAACATTCCTTCCACTTGTCTATTTACCTCATCTTTGTGAGCTTGCGGCAATCTGTATTGCTTCTGGTTAATTGGCGCTTGATCCACTCTAGTAGGTATTTCATGCTCTACCTCTGGTGTATATGTTAACTGGTCTCCTTCCAGCAAAAATATGTCATGGAATGACGCACAAATGGCTTCTATTGATGCCTTCTCTTCTGAATTCACGCTTGGGTCTAGCTTCAGTGATTCTAGCACTCGCTCCATTCTTTCTCTTATATCAACTTGTTTAATCTGATTCACCGATCTATAATTCGGTTCCTTAAAATTATCATAGCTAGTGAACTTAGGCCTAAAATCCTCCTCCATCAAGTAGTCCTTTTCCGATGCATTGAGTACGCAAGCGTACACCTTACCCTTATCAACGTGCGTTATGGTTTCCCCCATATATACGCCCTCCGCTAGCTGCTGCTTGTGCAAAACAACAGTCCTAAGTTTCGTATTTACATGCATAGTAACTACTCTGGTTGACCTTCCGTTTACTACCTCCATACCACACTTCTTAACCCCAGTCACGGTTCCTTCCTGCCATGACATTAATGGAAAAGTAAGGATTCTATGCTTATTGTTATCATAGAATGATAACTGCTTATCGAGCGCATCCAGTATGGTGCGTCCCCAAAGATTATCACGGCCAATTATTCCATCAGCCGGGATACCTTTCCTATCGACTTCCACTGCGTGCATTCTAAAACTCATACCCTTTACTCCACTGTGCCCTATTCTGAGCGACCCCAATGTCCTAATGCACCCTCCAAACGCTCCGTTAAGCGTTCTTAAGTCCATTTGATTAACGTCTAGCCCCTTCCGTAAAACACTAGATTTTACGAGGCTAGTGTCCGCTCCTGAATCTACTAATAGCACTAGCTTTCCACTCGCTGCTTCCTCGCAGGGCATCTCGATGAAGGCATCACCTATCCTGCTCATAGCGAAGCAATGTCCTTCTGTTCCCAACATGGACGCGTATCCACTTCCTAACTCTTCGTGATACTGGAGAGCCTCCTGCTCCTCCTTCTCCTGGACTGTAGTTCCTACATTACTAGTCCCACGTATTTCCGGCCTTATTATTACTCTCTTTCTTTTGGCTTTCCAGTCTACTGGCCTCGACTGGGCCGCTGGAAGTTTCCCTGGTTCCTTTGTTGGAACTGTCTATCCCTGCATTCCGCTGCCCGATGTCCCATCTGTCCACATGAGAAGCATCTCAACCCCTGTTGGGTGTTGCGTATCCTTGGTTCACTCCTGGAATTCCAATTTGATTGCTGCTGACCACTCCCAGTTTTGAAAGGATTTCTTCCTTGGTTAATTCCTTCTGTTGAATTAACTCGGGGTCTACTGAAATTACCCCTGCTGTCCCTCAAGGGTGGAACCGGGCGCCTCGTAGCTGGCTGCCTTCTATTCTGATTCCATACCGTGCCTCCTTGGCACTGTCTACTTGCCTCATGACCGTAAGTTTGGCACTCCATACAGTAGGGCGTGTTTTTGCGTGTAACGCATTCATCCCTTGTGTGGTCTGGCCTATGGCAGAACGAACATGTGGGAGCCTTCTGTACAACCCCCCTGTGCGGATTTCTCTGATACGCGGCTCTGCTGTCGGAGATACCGGGATTATACGCTCCTCTGTATACGTTTGGGACGAAATTATTTCCTTCTCTATCCATGACAGCGGCAGTTAAATTGTCCTGTCTATTTTCCAACATATGTATCTCCCCCAATCCGGCCGTACTCCGTTCCACAAGGACTTGCGCTCGAATTGCTTCTTCTACCAATTCCTCCAGATTTCCTGTTTTGCTATTCAGCATATGAATTTTAAGAGCGGAGTTGCGGAGCCCCACTACGAAAGTCGTTAAGACCGACTTGTCAACTTCGTATAATAACGCGGTATCACCAACGCCATCGTACTTATTCTTGATTACTTCTTGGGCCATCATCCGAAGTGACTCCAAACGCCTGGCAAAGGCGCGTATGTCTTCACCTGCCAGTTGTTTCCCGATTCTAATTTCTTGGGATATGTCTTCCAGAGTTCTCTCCTTTAGATAAGTTCTCTTCAGAAGGCCGTAAAGTTCATTCACACTGGCGAATTGTTTTGGCAGCACAAGGTTGTACGCATCTCCAAATAACCTTTGCTTAACACAGTCAAAGAAGTCCTGCAACTCATCAGGGCCTATGCTTCGCTTTGCAAGTTCACAACCTTGAATGAACCTGCTGAGTTCGGACCTTAAATCTTCTGAAGCAGCACCAGTAAACACAGGTACTAGCCTGGACACGGTCTTTGAAATCTCCTCTATACCCATTTTACGTATTTTTGTTTTACTTATGACCGGTAAAACTAGAGCGCTATCTTTGTGGGTCGTTCCTAGATTCACTTCTCCCGGATCTGAGAGGTAATTGACCAATGACGGACTCAAACTAATTAGTCTTCGATCGGTTGTTCGTACAGGCGAAATACTGTCCACAGTATTGGGCCTGTCCTGTACCGTTACTGCTTCTGGCTCTTTTGGCGTATATCCCTTATTTTTATTAGTTACCGGACGTTCTGGAGTAAATGGCTCGACACCGATTTCCGATGCGTCAAATAAAAATCCCGCTTCACTTTCTCCAGTCAATACTAATCTAGGCTTTACCACACGACCTATCCCTTCCGGAGTTAAATACTCCGGCCAGCGAACTTCAGGAGGCAATGTCAACACTGTCTGTGTAAATCCAGCCGATGCTGATTTTGATCTCTCCTTTCTATGTGGGTTGCTATTGGTCGCCCGTCCTCTTTTCAATCCTGCACACTCCTTCTCCAACAGCGTTGCTGCTTCCTCTGTTTCCGTCAATCTCTGAGAAAGTTCCTTTACCTTCTTCTCCAGATACTCTTTTTGTGCTCTCCAGTCTTCTGCTTTCTTATGAAAACTGAACAACTTTTCTTCTGTTCTTTTTTGGATTGCCGTCAAGGCTTGATCCGCTACCTCTAATGGTGACACAGCGCCTCCGGCGTTCGCCTGCCTCCACAATTCCTGAGCTTCTTCCCTGCTCGTACTCGCTTCGAACTGGTCAACTATTTTCCCAGTAAACAGTTTCACCTCTGACTGTATTGATTTCAATCTGTTCCTTATTTCCTCGTCTGGCGAAACCAAACTCACTGTTTGTTGCCCTAGTCCCTCTAATTCAGAACTAAATGTATCTGCCCATTCGTTGACCAGACTATTCATGTAGTCTGCGTAATTTTCCGCAAAATATTTTGCCTTGCCGTACTCAACTGCGTGAGGCAACAACAGTCCGTGATTATTGTTGAACTGAACAACACGTGTTGTCTGCACCTCTTCACCTAATACCCTAAACTCAAAATGCCAAATATTTAAATCAATCTTTATTTTGATTTCAAAACAATATAAATTGAATCGTATAAATGTCCCTACCGACAAACAAACACAAATCCCCTAAAAAAAAAATCCTCACAGCTAGGATGAACATACATAGACCGTCCGATCATACTGACGGTTTATGGTTGCCATTCAAAGCTGCGTGCAACAGCGCAAACGCGCCTATAGGTTGCGACTTCTTTGACCAGCGCTACGGCGCCTTCAGGGTCGCAGAAGTATCTACTTATTTTACGCTACTATACACTCTACTCACCATTATTTTTCCCGATGACATCCTTTTTTCCACAGTGTCCTTAGATGAGGTCCTTCGAATTCGTTGCAGGATGCCTCTCTGCTTCAGGGTTCCTTGCCCTGGGATTGCTCCAATAGGTCCTTTAGACCGGCTGCGCCAAAATGTTGGGGTCCGTATCTGCTTGTCGGCGAGAGACGTCCTCTGGAATGTCCTGTCGCGGGAACCTGTAAAACCTACACCACTTTGTTAAATGAGCACTGCACTATTTTGGGTTTAAAACAACAAGAAACTTTATTCTTAAAATGCTAGTTCTTATATACTATTTACAAATAAACATTACAGTCTACGTCTTCACTTTTCTGGTGTTCCAGTTACGCAATTGTTATTTGGTGTCAGTTGCTCAAGCCCGCTGACCTACTGCAAGTAAAAGTGTCGTCGGTGCATTCTAAATGCCCCTCGTCAGCTTGACTGCGGAACTGTGACACCCTAAAAGTTTACATCATAATTAATGAATAATTACTGTTCATTTTCAATATTTGCACCCTAAAAATATGTGCGTTCTTAATGAATTTAATAGGAGCCGGTGCTGTGAGTCAACTACGCGTAAGTAGCTTGATTCTAACTCACAACAATCACATGAGATGCTCAATCCACAATACGGACTAATAAAGGATACTATCTTTTTGATTTTCGTAATTATATTCTCTGCCATACACGATGTTTTGCCTGTAACAGAAATAAGTAATTTTTGATAATGCAATAAAAACTAAATATTCGGACTCTTGCGTTTTTATATGTACTGTTTCTTTGACAATAGACTTTACAGTTTTATGAAAAGAAAGTAAATATTTTGAAAATCATGTGATGCTAGTAAAAAGTTTGATTTTTACAATTCGTTACAATTTGCGTAATTTAACGAAGACGAAACTTAAAACGAGACAAACAAAATTATACTGAAATAAAATTCCAACGAATACGATTTGCAGAAGTTGATTTATTCCATGAGGAGAATACTACAAGTCGTTATAGATGCTAAATATTAAAACTTTTTATAGTGCTAATTTTCTTTTCTTTAATTTTTATAAATAAGTTCTGATTTGTAAAAACACTTTCTTGACGTGTTGGGGTCCGTATCTGCTTGTCGGCGAGAGACGTCCTCTGGAATGTCCTGTCGCGGGAACCTGCAAAACCTACACCACTTTATTAAATGAGCACTGCACTGCTTTGGGTTTAAAACAACAAGAGACTTTATTCTTAAAATGCTAGTTCTTATATACTATTTACAAATAAACATTACAGTCTACGTCTTCACTTTTCTGGTGTTCCAGTTACGCAATTGTTATTTGGTGTCAGTTGCTCAAGCCCGCTGACCTACTGCAAGTAAAAGTGTCGTCGGTGCATTCTAAATGCCCCTCGTCAGCTTGACTGCGGAACTGTGACACCCTAAAAGTTTACATCATAATTAATGAATAATTACTGTTCATTTTCAATATTTGCACCCTAAAAATATGTGCGTTCTTAATGAATTTAATAGGAGCCGGTGCTGTGAGTCAACTACGCGTAAGTAGCTTGATTCTAACTCACAACATCCCTCCCCTCTTTCTAAAAGAAGTTAGTGCAACTAACTTCCATAAAATCTCTACAATATTTTTCTTGCACTGTAAACAATTATGTGCATTTATTTAACTCTATAGTACATATATATAATTTGTTTTATTTTTTTTTCCATGAAATCGCCTTGTTTGGGTTCTATCACTGTTTTTTCTTCCTTTTTTATTCTTTTCTTTTCCATATATATTTTTTTTTTCTCTAGCTTTTATTTTCTTTTGTAGTTTTCTTTCTTTTATTTTTATTTTTTTTCTTTACTTTGTTTTTGTTTTTGTTTGTTTGTTTTTTTTTTTTTATTTTTTATTTTTTATTTTTATCCATCATTATTTTTTTTTTTATATTCCCCTTTTTATAATTTGGTCTTTCATTGACTCTTTTCTCATTGGCGTATATACAAATATCTAAACAATAACACAATTCTATTCTATACATAAAACCTTATATTATAGTGCGCCCTCTGCTACCTGCTGATCCAGTTGACGACCGTCGTTGTCAGAGTGAAGTCCCTCGATGAACTCTGCATACCCCTCCCTTCTTTCTGGATCGGTACGTACAAAGATGATGCAAGCTTGCGCGACTAGATGCGCTTCTGACGAAATCAAAATAAATATTCGATATTCGCTTAGTGAGTGACAATGGATATTTTCTCATTGGAGAAATCGTTACGAAGTTTAGTCGATAAAGCTTGGCTAAGTTATGTTCGATCTTTTCGTGGTTAAAACGATTTTTGCGCCAGGAGATTATTCTGCGAAGCTAATTGAACGATAGTAGTTGTGGCTGTTATTGTTATTGTAGCCGTTTCTCGGTGAAATTACGGAGTAACCTCGGGTTTTGGCTAAAATTACCTTTTCTTATTTCTAGACAATAATACAATATACATACTGACATATGTAATAATGGCAGACACGTTGGAATTTTTTATCCGGACAACGTACATGTTAGTGTTTTTCATGCCATTTCGTCAGTTATGCAATAAAACTCAAGTATTATTTGACTTTTCATAAGCTTAAATCGTAGTCATCTCGCAGATGGGAAGTTGAAAGCTCTTCCACTTTTTCATATAAAAATGAATTCTCACTAATTTCGTTTTCATTTTTTTCCAACCCAAAAATTATCTCTGGACATTATCGTTGCCAAACTCGTCTTTCTTCCTTTGCGGCTTACTGATCACTTTTCTTCTACGTCTTCTTACTTCTTCTCATTCAGTCAGATTTTTGTTCGCTGCACTTGCATTTCATCTACTGGTCTCCTGGATGTTGGTTAACATCTTACTCAGTCTTCGATGCTGCAGGAAGTCCCTTCCAGGTTCATGCTGCACCATATTGAACCATCCAGATGTAGCTTATCGGACTTGCCGAGTTTTAATTATTCTTACTAGCTATTACATTCATCCAATTTTTAACGTAAACAGTAAATTGGATTCAAATCTATATATCGCTTATCTACTACGTCTTAACAAACAAACTATAAACAAGTAACAAAAACTATTTCCTTTACAAATACTATTAATTAACTATAATACATTTTCTTACAATTGTTGGCGGCATTAAAGCTTTAAATCCTTCTCAAATATATATATTTTACAAAAATTTGCTTCATACATAACAATTATTTTCTAATTTAATTATATGCCGCCCAAAAAAAAAAATTTTTTATATCAATTCTTGGCAAAACTAGTGCCTTTTACATAAGCGAGATTATTTAAGATAAACCCGTTTATGTGAAAACATTGTCCATTGCATGACTATATCTTTCATCGCATACAATTGACTTTTTATTTAAATTTACTTCTAGCCTGATATGTATATATCCATTAACGATTCTATTTTCCATCCTGTAATTAGCTCGTATATGAATACATGCATACATTCAAGGCGCTTTAATTTACCTAGAATTAATTACTAACGTTATTTTCCCCAATTAACTATACATTTTTTCGAATTTCCATACGCTAATTTCCTAAACAATAAACAGTTAAAACCCATGTACGAGTATATCTACATATAGCCTGCTGCAGTATCTGCAAATATATACATACGCACATACCCATTCCTCCTAACTAGAATACTTACTTCTTTAAATATACATTCGTACATTCATTCTTTAACTTATACACATATATATATACTCGTATATATACTTACTTCACCAGCAGTTCCATTGCCTGGCGTTAATGCCCACGCATCGAATTTCAGTGCATACACTGCCGTATGTATGTATGTACATATTCGAAGTTTTGTTTTATATTACTTACCCACGACTGTCTTACTATCTTATTTTATTTTTTTAATTACGTGCAATATTTATCATTTAATATTTAAAAAATATATTTTTCCCTACTGTGCTTCGTTGGGCCATAGTGCATAATAAGCACTTTTATTACGTCAACTTTAATCGCTCGATTTTAAGTGGCACACTTCTACTGGCGTTGACTTTGAGAATCGGAACTGTGTGTGTTATTTGATACACACACGTACATGTTTACGTTGTTATTTTTGTGTTTACACTTGTAAGACACTGCTAACACATGTCTTTATTTGTGTGGTCTAATGTGGAATAATTTCAACAAATTATTATGTAGCTTTTTATTTTTGCCCTTAATTGTTACGACCGTTGTAACTGGGCTTTTGATCTCTGCTACTACATAGGGACCTATCCACACAGGTGAGAATTTGCTTCTCCTAGCCTGATTCTTCATTAGTACTTGATCACCCACATGAAAAACTACTGGGTTTAGTACCTTGTTATAGGCTTCCCTGGCCACTCGTTTAGCACATTCCTGGTTTTCTCTAACCAATTCGTGCGCTCGCTGCAACTGATACTTTTGCACTTTATTCGGGTTATCAGCATTGTATACAGGCGCACATTTGCGCTTCAAATTCGCTGGCATGTTGAAATCAAACCCGTAGAGTGTTCTAAATGGAGTTTGCTTCGTTGATACATGCACGGTATTGTTGTGTACGTGCATTGCAGTGGTCAACCATTGATCCCAATTCGAGCCGTCTTCCTTGGCGAAACTGCGCAAGTACTCGGCCAGAGGTCGATGACTACGTTCCAGTGAGCCATTCGCCTGCGGATGATATGGTGTTATGTGCAACTTCTTGATTCCCAGCATTTTACATGTTTCTGAGAATAATTTCGATACGAAATTTGAACCATTGTCGGTTATCAAAACCTTAGGTATGTTGTATCGTGCTACTATTTCATCAAAGAATGCTTTGGCCACCGTGCTTGCTTCAGCATCGGGTATAGCCACGCACGCCATATACTTTGAGAAATCGTCTTGGAACGTCAAAATATATTTATTCCCCGAAACAGTCTCAGGTAAAATACCTACAATATCCATATGAACTTTATCAAATGGCTGTTTAGGTGTGTCAGTTAACACCATTGGCATCTTTGTCAGCCTTGAACTTTTGTTGGCCTGACATTTTGGACAACTCTTTATATATTTCTTAATGTCCTTGAGCATACCCTTCCATCCGTATACTCGCCTAATTCTGTCATGGGTTTTCCAGAATCCCTGGTGGCCACCCAGAGGTGAATCATGGAAACCCTTTAATACAGCCTGGATATCCTTTATATCCTCCAGCCATTCTACATTACTGGCTGCTTGCTCATTGGCATCGAAACCCGCATTGCTAACATCTCTTGTAGCATCAACTTTATCCTTCTGCATTCTCTCGGCCTTCTCCTTATCCGACCGTGCTTTGGACCTTGTTTGCACTACTGATACTTTCTGTGCCTGCGGTACTCTGCTGAGTGCATCGGCATTCAGATTCTTCTTCCCAGGTTTGTATATGATTTCAAAATCATACTCAGACAATTTGTGTCTGAACCTGGCTAGCCTAGACGTTTGGTCTTTCAAGTTGGCTATGCCTCTCAACGGCTGGTGATCAGTGTATATCTTGAATGGGCGTCCTAACAAATATGCTCTAAAATTCTTCGTAGCCCATACTATGGCTAGAAACTCCTTTTCTATTGTGGAGTATCTCTTTTCCGTGTCGCTAAGCGCTCTGCTTGCGAATGCTATTGGTCGGTCATTCCCGACTTCCCCCTGTGATAATACTGCCCCTAACGCTTCATTGCTAGCATCAGTGGTCAACAAAAAAGTTTGTTCAAAGTCGGGGTATGCCAAAATTGGTGGCGAGCTAATTATCTCCTTTAGCCTCTCGAATGCTTGCTGACATCTCTCTGTCCATTCGAACTTTGCTTCTTTTCGTAGCAACTTATTAATGGGCAAAGCAATTCCGGCTAGTCCTTCCACGAACTTTCTATAATAGTTCACTAGTCCTAGGAATGCTTGCACTTCTTTTCTGTTTCTTGGAATCGCTAGATTTTTAACGCATTCCACCTTCTGCGGGTCAGGCAGTGCTCCTGCTTCTGAGCAACGATGGCCTAAATAAACCACCTCTCTCCGCAAAAATTGACACTTCTCCGTGTTCAATTTCAAATTGTGTTCTCGTAATTTCTGGAGTACCTTGCACAAGCGTTGCGAATGCTGCTGCAAGTTCTTCCCATAAATTACAATGTCATCCAGATACACAAAACAATCTAACCCTTGCAAGCCTGTTAGCACATGGTTCATTAGCCGTTGGAAGGTAGCCGGTGCTCCTGTTAATCCAAACGGCATTCTATTAAACTCATAATGCCCTAAACCGGTGCTGAACGCGGTTTTCTGCTTATCTTGGGTATCCACCAGAACTTGGTGGTAGCCACTCGCTAAATCAAGCGTAGAAAAATATCTACTATGCCCCAATTGATCCAGAATCTCTTCTATCCTTGGTATCGGGAACACCTGCTTGATAGTGGCGTCGTTCAATTTCCTAAAATCGACGACCATTCTCCACTTCTTCTGACCCTGCGCACCTCCCTTCTTTGGTACCAAAATTATTGGTGAGTTCCAAGGCGAGATACTCGGTGAAATAATGTTATCCTTTAACATTCCTTCCACTTGTCTATTTACCTCATCTTTGTGAGCTTGCGGCAATCTGTATTGCTTCTGGTTAATTGGCGCTTGATCCACTCTAGTAGGTATTTCATGCTCTACCTCTGGTGTATATGTTAACTGGTCCCCTTCCAGCAAAAATATGTCATGGAATGAGGCACAAATGGCTTCTATTGATGCCTTCTCTTCTGAATTCACGCTTGGGTCTAGCTTCAGTGAATCTAGCACTCGCTCCATTCTTTCTCTTATATCAACTTGTTTAATCTGATTCACCGATCTATAATTCGGTTCCTTAAAATTATCATAGCTAGTGAACTTAGGCCTAAAATCCTCCTCCATCAAGTAGTCCTTTTCCGATGCATTGAGTACGCAAGCGTACACCTTACCCTTATCAACGTGCGTTATGGTTTCCCCCATATATACGCCCTCCGCTAGCTGCTGCTTGTGCAAAACAACAGTCCTAAGTTTCGTATTTACATGCATAGTAACTACTCTGGTTGACCTTCCGTTTACTACCTCCATACCACACTTCTTAACCCCAGTCACGGTTCCTTCCTGCCATGACATTAATGGAAAAGTAAGGATTCTATGCTTATTGTTATCATAGAATGATAACTGCTCATCGAGCGCATCCAGTATGGTGCGTCCCCAAAGATTATCACGGCCAATTATTCCATCAGCCGGGATACCTTTCCTATCCACTTCCACTGCGTGCACTCTAAAACTCATACCCTTAACTCCACTGTGCCCTATTCTGAGCGACCCCAATGTCCTAATGCACCCTCCAAACGCTCCGTTAAGGGTTCTTAAGTCCATTTGATTAATGTCTAGCCCCTTCCGTAAAACACTAGATTTTACGAGGCTAGTGTCCGCCCCTGAATCTACTAATAGCACTAGTTTTCCACTCGCTGCTTCCTCGCAGGGCATCTCGATGAAGGCATCACCTATCCTGCTCATAGCGAAGCAACCTCCTTTTGTTCCCAATATGGACGTGTATCCACTTCCTAACCCTTCGTGATATTGGAGAGCCTCTTGCTCCTCCTTCTCCTGGACTGTAGTTCCTCCATTACTAGTCCCACTTACTTCCGGCCTAATTATTACTCTCTTTCTTTTGGCTTTCCAGTCTATTGGCTTCGACTGGGCCGCTGGAAGTTTCCCTGGTTCCTTTGCTGGGACTTTCTATCCCTGCATTCCGCTGCCCGATGTCCCATCTGTCCACATGAGAAGCATCTCAACCCCTGTTGGGTGTTGCGTATCCTTGGTTCACTCCTGGAATTCCAATTTGATTGCTGCTGACCACTCCCAGTTTTGAAAGGATTTCTTCCTTGGTTAATTCCTTCTGTTGAATTAACTCGGGGTCTACTGAAATTACCCCTGCTGTCCCTCAAGGGTGGAACCGGGCGCCTCGGAGCTGGCTGCCTTCTATTCTGATTCCATACCGTGCCTCCTTGGCACTGTCTACTTGCCTCATGACCATATGTTTGGCACTCCATACAATAGGGCGTGTTTTTGCGTGTAATGCACTCATCCCTTGTATGACCTTGCTTACGGCAGAACGAACATGTGGGTGCCCTCTGTACAAACCCCTTGTACGGATTTCTCGGATTCGCGGCTCTGTTGTCGGAGACACCGGGATTATATGCTCCTCTGTATATGTTTGGGACGTAATTACTTCCATCTCTGTTCACGACAGCGGCGGTGAACATGTCCTGTCTATTTTCCAACATGTGTACCTCACCTAACCCAGCCGTACTCCGTTCCACGAGAACTTGTGCTCTAATCGCTTCTTCTACTAATTCCTCCAGAGATCCTGTTCTGCTATTCAGCATATGAATCTTTAGAACGGAGTTGCGGAGCCCCACCACGAAAGTTGTCAACACCGACTCGTCAACTTCGTGTAATAACGCTGTATCTCCAATGCCATTGTACTTATTCCTGATTATTTCCTGGGCCATCATCTGAAGTGACTCTAAACGCCTGGCAAAGGCACGTATGTCTTCACTTGCCAGCTGCTTCCCGATTCTTATTTCTTGGGTTATGTCTTCCAAAGATCTCTCCTTCAGATAAGTTCTCCTTATAAGACCGTAAAGCTCGTCCACACTGACGAATTGCTTTGGCAACACAAGGTTGTACGCGTCTCCAAATAATCTTTCCTTTACACAGTCGAAGAAATCCTGCAACTCATCAGGGCTTATGCTTCGCTTTGCAAGCTCACAACCTTGAATGAATCTGTTAACTTCTGACCGTAAATCTTCTGAAGCTGCACCAGTAAACGCAGGTACTAGCCTGGCCACTGTCTTTGAAATCTCCTCTATACCCATTTTGCGTATTTTTGTTTTACTTATGACCGGTAAAACTTGAGCGCTATCTTTATGAGTGGTTCCTAGCTTTACTTCTCCCGGATCTGAGAGGTAATTGACCAATGACGGACTCAAACTAATTAGTCTTCGGTCGTTTGTTCGTACAGGCGAAATACTGTCCACAGTATTGGGCCTTTCCTGTACCGTTACTGCTTCTGGCTCCTTTGGCGGATATCCCTTATTTTTATTAGTTATCGGACTTCCTGGAGAAAAAGGCTCGACCCCGATTTCAGATGCGCCAAACAAAAATTCCGCTTCCCTCTCTTCACTCAATACTAATCTGGGCTTTACCACTCGGTTTATCCCTTCTGGTGTTAGATACTCCGGCCAGCGCACTTCCGGTGGCAATGTCAATACCGTCTGTGTAAAGCCAGCCGATGCTGATTTCGATCTCTCCCTATTCAGTGAGACCCTATTGGTCGCCCGTCCTCTTTTTAATTCCGCACACTCCTTTTCCAACAGCGTTGCTGCTTCCTCTGTTTCCGTCAATCTCTGAGAAAGTTCCTTTACCTTCTTCTCAAGATACTCTTTTTGTGCTCTCAAATCTTCTGTTTTCTTATGAAAACTGAATAACTTTTCTTCTGTTCTTCTTTGGATTGCCGTAAAGGCTTGATCCGCTACTTCCAATGGTGACACAGCTCCTCCGGCATTCGCCTGCTTCCACAATTCCTGAGCTTCTTCCCTGCTTGTACTCGCTTCGAACTGGTCAACTATTTTCCCAGTAAACAGTTCCACCTCTGACTGCATTGATTTCAATCTGTTCCTTACTTCCTCGTCTGGTGAAACCAAACTCACAGTTTGTTGCCCTAGTCCTTCTAATTCAGAACTAAATGTATCTGCCCATTCATTGACCAGACTATTTATGTAGTCTGCGTATTTTTCCGCAAAATATTTTTCCTTGCCGTACTCAACTGCGTGAGGCAACAACAGTCCGTGATTATTGTTGAACTCTCTCCCCAGATCTTGCAACTGTGTTATCCGCTTGCGGTAATACACGTCGTCCTTACGTAAACTGCCGTCTTTTTTAAAGTTACGGACCAGCTTTTCAATCGTTTCGCCAATTTGCTCCTGCCTCAGCAGTAATCCTTGCGCTTCCTTCGTCATATCCCAAATGCCAGAACAGATGGCGTATCCCAATTTACAAATAAAAATCCAATAATTGTTAAAACTTGTTATTAACTTATCCCAATATTTTATTCCATCTTACTTATTGATAAATACAAATTTATTTAAAAAAAAAACATTCCACCGTAAATTCTATGTTTATATACATATTCTGCTATACTTGTTTTCCATTACAAAGTCCCGCTGTCTACCGGCGTCCATTAAGTCCTTCCATCAATGCAAAGTGGTCCTTGACTTCCTCACAAATACTCCTTGTTTTCCTCTCACCATCCTTAATACTCCCAAAAATCCATAAAAAAGGCCATATGTTTGTAAAAACCGAAATTTGCTTTACCGGCAAAAGTGTCTTGATTCATTCCCGGAAATTTGAATCCATATTTAAAAATAAACCCGTAACGTATGCGCCACATAATAGCAGCATTTAGCTGTTATCTTCAACATTGCTACGCAAATTGTAGTTTCCGAACTACAAAAAACTTTAATGCAACAACACATGTTGTCTGCACCTCTTCACCTAATACCCTAGACTCAAAATGCCAAATATTTAAATCAATCTTTATTTTGATTTCAAAACAATATAAATTGAATCGTATAAATGTCCCTACCGACAAACAAACACAAATCCCCTATCATAACCGTACGAACCCTATACCGTGGCACGTTCTTTCCGAACCAAACCAACCGGTATACACAAGTTCGCAATTCAATAACGCAAAATCCGTGAATAAACAGACACGTCCCACATTCCCCGAGAATGCTGAAACAAAATGTATTATAAAAAGAATGAACCTGATTTTAGTGAAACAACCCTATGCAACCTGACCGTAAGTAGAAAGTTTTCTTTTAAATCGACCTATTGTCACCTAACCGCAGCGGCTAATCAGCCCCAATGCTGCTTCTTCTGCATGACCGGCGCAAAAGCGCCCACACGGCCACCGAAGAATTGTCGACAAAATTCACTTAGATACTAGAATGTCCTACCATAGACATACTCACCATTTTCGTTCCCTCCATCGCCCTCCTTTGGGATGGTTATCCTTATGGTTTCCTATTGGTGGATTCCCGCGTAGGAGTGCTCTTTTCCTGGCACTCGACGTTGGATCCTACCGGCTGCGCCAAAATGTTGGGGTCCGTATCTGCTTGTCGGCGAGAGACGTCCTCTGGAATGTCCTGTCGCGGGAACCTGCAAAACCTACACCAATTTATTAAATGAGCACTGCACTGCTTTGGGTTTAAAACAACAAGAGACTTTATTCTTAAAATGCTAGTTCTTATATACTATTTACAAATAAACATTACAGTCTACGTCTTCACTTTTCTGGTGTTCCAGTTACGCAATTGTTATTTGGTGTCAGTTGCTCAAGCCCGCTGACCTACTGCAAGTAAAAGTGTCGTCGGTGCATTCTAAATGCCCCTCGTCAGCTTGACTGCGGAACTGTGACACCCTAAAAGTTTACATCATAATTAATGAATAATTACTGTTCATTTTCAATATTTGCACCCTAAAAATATGTGCGTTCTTAATGAATTTAATAGGAGCCGGTGCTGTGAGTCAACTACGCGTAAGTAGCTTGATTCTAACTCACAACAGACGCAAATTTTTTGACCACTTTTTGTTTTTGTTTTATTAGTTTCTTTGTTGTTAATAATCATTACTAAATACATTAATTAACTGAAATGAATTAAAAAAATTAATCAAAACAGTAAAGAAGTACTATATTATGTTGTAACGACACGCTGGGTCTCTTTAATATTCTACAGCTGAGATAGACTCAGCGGTGTCCAGGGTTCGTTGGCAAGAAATGAGTCTTCGATATTGGTTTACTTTGTGGATACTTTTATTGTCGATTAGTAATTACATTTTTCCCTTATGTGTATAGTTATATATTTTCTTCTTCAGCTGGCTAATAGCATGCTGGGGAGGTTTTGTGTCGCGAGTCCCTGTGGCGTAGATGTCTGGTGCGAGTGAATAACTTGCTCAAGTAGTCGTCCGGCACGAGTGTAACTTGTAACAGGTAAATATGTACGTTCGGCGTGAGTGAATAACTCGCTCAAGTCGTCAGAAGTGTCAGGTCACTGCTATTGCGCTCCGTATAGATTATGCTTTCACGCCTCCGCTGTTGTTCGATCAATAATGGAGTTCTTGCTTGCGCTGTTGTTCGATGAAGAAGAGTTCTTACTTGCACTGTTGTTCGATTTAGAAAACTTCTGGCTTCTACTGTTTCTCGATGAAGAAGAGCTCTTGCTTTCGCCGCTGTCTGATTAAAAAGAGCTCTTGCTTGCACTGTTGTTCGATGAAAAAAAGATCTTGCTTGCACCGCTGTTTGATGAAAAAGAGCTCTTGCTTGTGTCGCTGTCTGATGAAAAAGAACGCGTTCTTGCCTTTGCTGTTGTTCTATGGAAAAAGAGTTCTTGCTTGCGCCGCTGTCTAATGAAAAAGAGACTGAGTACCTGCTGCTCCTTATATAGCGCAGCGGGTACTCGCACACAATACGTGGTATGTTGTCATTGGCTCTCAGAATGGCGTCATATGGTTTGGTCTTCTTCTTCTTCTTCTCAATAGCTGCCATATGTTTCAGCACCGCGTGGGTCTCCTCCACGTGTTTTCACTTTGTCTTCTTCTTCTTCCCGATAGCTGCCATAGGTTTCAGCACCGCGTGGTTCTCCTTCACGTGCTTTCACTTTGTCTTCTTCTCGATATCTGCCTCGTGGTCCTCCTCCGCATGGGTTTTCTCCACGTGTTATCCGCCGCGTGGGTTTGGGTAGGTTAAATCATTAAGATTTATGCTCCTTACAACGTACAAAGAAAATCTAATTGATGAATTTTTTACCTTGTCATAACGCTTTCTTCACAAACTGTATATATTTATTAAAAGTGTTGGGCTAATGCGGAAGATATGGGGCGGCTCGCTTCACGGAGGGGAATAGGCAGGCGTCTGGCTACAATTAAAAAAAGGAAGAATGGTGAGTTATTGTTAGTAGATAGAATAGGTATTATACGTATTTAATTTTTTCTTATTGTTTCTCCCCCAGATGCAGTGTATCGGGTTAAGAAGCAGGACCGTTGCTGTACATGTTGAACATTCTCTTGGGGGTTAATCCGACCAAGACTACGCTGGTGCTCTTCACTAGGAAGTATAAAATTCCTCAATTTATCGCTCCAAAACTAATGAGTTTAGATATTAACCTTGTCGAGGAGGCAAAATATCTGGGCGTGAGCCTAGATAAGAAGCTGAACTGGAAGGCTAATATAAGCGAACGCATTAGGAAGGCTCAGGTAGCTCTGTAATCTTGCAAAAGAGTTATAGGTAAAAAAAATGGGTGTAACAGCCTAAGGTAGCCTATTGGATAAACACAGCTATGGTACGGCCAGTCCTTTTCTATGGTGTGCTTGCTTAGTGGACAGCCCTAAGTAAGTCCACATACAATAGGCTGGTAGAAAAAGGTACAAAGAACGGCAGAAGTATTCATAAGTTATGCTCAATCTGCTGCCTGTTAGGCTTTTTGGCGAAAAAATGGCTGCAAACTCAGCCATAAGGCTAAAAGCTACGCATCAATGGGTTGCCAGGAATGTAGGTCACGCGTCTATTTTAAGACATTTTGAGGGTATTCCTGACTCTTTCGATTACATCAAATCAATAGATGCCATCAATAGAATGTGCAGGATCTCCATGCCCTTCCAGGGACGAATGGAAGGATTGCATCCCCCTCATGTAGAAGGGATTCACATCTACACAGATGGATGCAAGTTACAGAGTAGGTTGGGAGGTGTTGTATTCTCAGAAGATTTGGCCATTAACATGTCCTTTAGGATGCCCGACCACTACAGTGTTTTTCAGACAGAGGTCGCGGCTATAGAGGCAGCACTGTCTTGGCTAATGAAGAAGAAAATATCTGGATATTATATTTGCATTCTGTCCGCCAAGCCAAGCAGCTTTGCGCTCTCTGGATTCGGCTATTATCACCTCAAAAGCCGTCAAGAGCTGCCGCAAATCTTTAGATGAGATAGCAAAGCAGACCCGTCTTCATCTGTGCTGGATTCCCGGTCACAGGGATATTCCAGGAAACTGTAAGGATGAACTTGCCCGTGAGGGTACTACCATACCAATTGAACCAGATAGGTCGAACTTCGGTATTCCTATTGCCACATGTAAGCTCTTAGTAAATACAATATCCTAAGGCACAGCGGGGAGACGCTGGTCTGAATTTTCAGGATGTAAGATAGCTAGACAAAACTGGCCAGAGATAAATATATAGCGCTCTAAGTATGGGCTCTAAATGGACAAAGCATAGGTTCTTGAAAAAATGCATCAGTTGGAGCACAGCTGACTGCGGCAGTTCCTTTATTATTCTACCTGTTATTTTGTCGGGGTCAGGGGATATTTTTATTGTTTGAGAGTTTGTACACCGCTTCAAATACATGTTTATTTTTAAGTACCACCGAAAATTGACTAGATCTGGTACTCAATGTCGGAAACTGAAAGTTCGTTGTTGGTGGGTTAGGGGAAAATTCTGCTTTAAGGTGATTACCAAACAACATACCCTTTTCACTGTCGCTCCTCGCACAATTCCCATCACTTAAGCGGAGAGGCGGGTCAGTAAGGACGGGGTGTGTCAGATTTTTCGCTGCTCGCCACAGTGAGTGATCATTGGATAAGGTAGGGGATAGGTTACCAAGATACTGCTGAATTTCTTTCACACTTCTTGTTTTGAGGATCGTTCGAAGTTCGAAGTATGCCAGTTGTTTTTTGATGTTTGGTGAGCTGAATTGTTGCCATTGCTTTCTTAGATCCCTTTTGTACTTAACTAGAGACTCGAAATCAGTAGTCCTAATGGTTGAATTTTTTACTTTGCCTTTGTTTCTCAGGGGTGTGGCTACTTTAGACCCTAACAGCATCAGATGGTTAAGTTTTGAACTGCAGAGGGTATATCCTGTGCATTTTTGAGTTCACAGTTATATTGGAGATGAATACTTATGAATTTTTTATACTTTAGCCAGTTTGTAAATTTATTTCATTGGGCTGAATGTGATTCCGTTATGGGAATCACATTCAGCCCAAGTAGCCCAGTAGTATTGGGTTGAATTAAAATTGTTGTTGCCGAGTGATCAGAGTATAGATCATAACATGGTTCTGTAGTTAAATTTGTCCTTTTAAGTATTTTTGTTATTCCAAAATCGATTAGATCTGGAATTTTACGTCTGTCTGCGGGCCAGTATGTTGGTTTTCCGGAAGACTCTATATCCAAGCCAAGACTGCTAACCGCCGACCAAAGTTTTCTACCTTTCGGTGTAATGAGGCGGGAACCCCTGTGAGTATGCTTGGCGCTGAAGTCCCCTGCAACTATAAACTTCCTTCCTAGAGTTGCAAAAAAGTCTTTATATTGTTGATTGGTTATATTGAATCTAGGCGGGCAGTAAATCGCTGTGACTGTTAGGTTGTTTATATACTCTTCATTGCATATGGATGTAGCGTGTAAGTAGTCTTTACAGAAACTATTTAGAACATAGTGCTTTATTCTGGATTTTATTATAATAGCAGTTCCTCCACGAGCTCTACCTTGATGATGATTTGTGATATAGATATTGAAATGTGGAATTCTAAAGCAATTTTTTTGTATGAAATATGAGTCTCTGAAACAAGAATAAAATCTATTTGGTGACTATATAGGAATTTTTTTAATTTCAAACGGTGCTGGCTTACGCCGTTTGCATTCCAATGACATATTTTGATTGAGCTCATGTCTTGGATAAGAGGGCTTGTAGCAGCAAAGATTGATTTCTAATCATTTCTTGCATCATGTTCTGCATCATGACCATTAACTGGTTAATAGTTTGGATAAATGATTTCAGAGAGTCCTCTATTGAATTTAGATTACTGGCTTTATCCTAATAAGTTGCTGATTCGTGTGTTGAACTGGCAGATGTCTCCCAGAGAGGGTTATTGTGGAGATTGGCGGTTGGACAGTACAGGATGAAGTGTGGGCCAAAGTATTTTTGTTTGACTGAATTGTGCACAGCGCAACCTCTATAATTTCCAGTATGGATGCCCCGGAATTGCTGCATTTCTTAACAGATGTATCTATTTTGCTATTTGGACACTTTGATAAAAGATGTAAGTCGCCGCAGATGACACAAACACACCGTAGGGTACAGTATGTTTAGACTGCCCAAATTCTTGGCAGTTTGCGCACTGAATCGGTCCTTTTCTTTTATGGGGTTGTTCTACCGTTACTTTCCGGTGCATAAGGTAACGTAAGTCATAGATAGGGTGAGATTCTCCCTTCTTTAATATCTTAGTTTCAGGTTCTAAATTAATCCGAAACAGTGGCTGATGCACATTATTCCTGTTTTGTCAGTTGAATATTGATTTAATTGTGAAGCCCGCCTCATTTAGTGCCACTCTAATTTCGTCTGCGGGTACATTCGATTCAATCCTTTTAATGACTACTGATAAACCTTTGATACTCTTTAGCTGGTAAGTGTAGTAATTTTGCTTATTCTTGTCGAAAAAGGTAACAGCTTTACAGTAGTTTATTTTTGATTTGTATTTTTGTTTAATGAATTTGGCCCTTGGTAAGAGAAACGACATGGAATTTATTAGCGCCGATGATCTGGACAATACTTTTTATTAGGTGGTGGCTTATAAGCTCGGATTGGGGCCATCCGCTCCTCTGCATAGTTTAGTAACGCAAAACGATTATTGGATGTTAAATTTTCAGTGGTTGATTTTGGACTGCGTTACCTCTATGTAGCGGTCCAACCCAATTTGAATTTTTGAATTTTTCTCATTCCCTACTGGGTGTTGTGTTTTCGCTGATGGAATCGGATGCATATTTCCTACCGGGTGCTGTGTTTTGGAAGAGCATTGAGAACACGCTTTGGTTTTTTCCATTTGTGTATTGTCGTGAGAGTAGATAGTGGTTTAAACAAATTACTGCGTCGCTGATTGTGGGGAAGATCGAGTGACAAAGATCCGTTTAGTTTGACTGCTGCCGTGCACTGATTTAAATTTCTTTCTGGCCGAGTTAATTTAAATACATCAGCCTGTACTGAGGAGGAGCTATGGGCAGAGTTCTCCGTTTTTTTGGTGACATCGGTTGATATTGTTTTTATATCACTTTGAAGTTTCACTTTCAAGTTTACGGAGAGAGCGCCCGTTTCAATTGATAGAGATGGCGTTCGCTGCCACGGGGGGATCGTGTCACGGCAATTTTGCGCGAAATAAGGGTCCTCCTTTATTAAACTTCAAAAAAATATTGCTTTTCCACTGCTATCACAATAATTCACAACAAGTTCATTTGATTGCCAAAATGATAATGAATAAAGTTTATTCAATAATTAAAAAAGTAAATTATACAAAATAAGTATATGCTAAATTAACAATAAAATAAATGTCTTATTCTACGAATTACAGTTTATTGGTTCTTATTCTACCCTACTCAGCTGTCTGGTGTTCCACTTATCGTCAGCATTGGCTTATGGTTGTTGTTGTATTTGAGTGCAGTGCTCTTGTTGGGTTTTGACTTGCACTTGTTGCATTTGCAGAGTGCATTGGCCTTGTTGTTGTTGTATTTGAGTGCAATGCTCTTGTTGGGTTCTGACTTGCATTTTTTGTATTTGCAGAGTGCATTGGCCTTATTGATGTTGCACTCAGCTATTCGTCTCTGCTGCCATTCTTGGTGGTTTGGTTGGTGGTTGTGTCGTTGCTAATGTAGGTGGGGACGTAACTTCTCCCCCCCTAGTGTAGAGCGAGGGCCACAGTGAACTAATTGTGGTCGGCGCGATACTCGGCTCGCGGCGGAAAGTGATTTCGTCGTTGATTATGTTAATTATCTTCTTTTTCGGGAATAATTCGAGTATGATGCTGATTGCAATGATGATTATTAGAATGGCGAAGGTACTATATGCTTCCGTGATCTTTGTTTCGTTCTGCCTGAGATCCATGTCCTCTTGTAAGTAGATCTGTTCGTCTTTTAGCTTCTGTAGTATTAGCAATTTGTTTGTGGATTCGGCTTCGATTTTGACTGTTGAAAGGGGAATGGTGAGCGGCATTTCGTTGAATACGAGTGGGTCATCGTTGTATGTGTTTCCATTGATTTCAACTTGGCAGTTGTTGTGGTATATTGTGGCTGTACTTTCAACTATGTTGGTGGTGTTACTGCAACTAGATTTGATTAATATTGATGGAACGTTAAAAATGACAATATAGTTATTTTCCGGTTGAAATATCGCTTCTATTTTCCAACATCATTGAGGTGGCATTTTGCAGCTAGGTTCCGCATTAGTCTACCGATGCAAGTGGAATTTTGCGCTGCTTCTTCGTGTGCTGATTCGTTACAGATGAATATGCTTTCTACTATTGGGCATGGCTTATCGAAATATTGAATGTATTGCTCATTATATGATACATAACGTTTTGTTATGATTTCTTTAGTGCCATTGATTGGGAGGGGTATGATGTGGTAAAATGTGTAATTGTGTGAGTGTATTATGGGTATTTTAATGTTGAATATTATATTTGTATTGTTGTAGTAGGCTTGTAGATCTAAAAGTTCATAAATGTGTTCTTCGGATTTAATATTGATTGGCTTTCTAAAGGTTCACGGATTATTCCCAATTCTTTTGGGCTCAAAATTTGTTTAGGGATTATATTTAGTTTAGCCAGTATTATGGCTTCGGAAATGTCAGTCAGATGGCTAGCAAGAAGTTCAATGTTATAATTAATCTGATTAAGGTATTGGGATTCTATCAGTAATTCTTTGTCTTCTTTAATATTGTTTGCAGTAGTTTCAAAGTAGTTTACTATTGTGTCTTGTTCCTCATTTATGTGTGTAGTTATGTTTTTTTTAATGTGTCAAGTGTTATCGAAATTCTTCTAATGTTTTCGTCGTAATCTTCTAGGTTGACTATGTGTATTAGGTTTTTGTATTCTATTATCGTTTTTGCTGTGCCGAGTTTGATTGGGAGAATTCCTTGTAATTCTGTTAAATTGTGTATTTCTAATATTTGGGCTTTTGCCACAATTAGCCTAAAAAAGAATGTATAATATTAGTTTATTTTTTCAATTTACGTGTTAATTGAAGCTTAGATTTATGAAGCTTTTGGCCTTTCGTAGTTAATATCGTATTTTTCTTATTAATTTTCGTTTTTTGGATTGTAAATCTGGGGGTGACCATGTTTCGCCTGCATTCTTTCCTGAAAACTTTATCGTCAGTGTGAAATTGTAACGGGTCTTTTCTGTCCTTATTTAGTTTATCTATTCTATTGTCAACCTCTTGCGTAAGTCTAGCTTGTATGGTAGGGTATAGTATTTCTTGATATTCATTTAATTTTTTTAAGTATACGTTTTGGCGTTCTGCCATTGAAAAGTTCGTACGGCGTTAGTTTGGTTGAAGAGTGAATAGCGCTGTTGTAAGTTAGAATTGTCTCTGAAAGAATTTCGTCGTGGTCGATATTAAGTTTTTCCTCTTTTTTTCTTGAAATGATGAGCCTGTATATTTCTGTTAGGGTCGAGTGTAGCCTCTCGACGGGAGAGTTACTACTAGTTTGCTGGAAAGAGGTAATATGTAAGTCAATGTTGTATTGTTTGCAGAAGTCTTTGAAGATGTTGCTCATGAATTCCGAGCCCTGGTCACACACTATTCGTTTAGGTATACCAAATTGGCTTAGGAAATGTTTCAAAGCTTTTAATACCAATATGCTATGTCTACTTGGTAACGGGTATGCTGCTGCAAATCTATTTATCGATAATTTTTAGGTTTTGGTTGTTGTTGATTGTATATATGTCCATGTGTAGCGTATGCAACGGTGTGGGGGGTGTTTCGGATTTCTGAAACTTTAGTTTGGGTGGGTGTCTGTCGTATTTAAGCGTACGGCATTTTTCGCAGTAATTTATAGTTTTTGCTATTTTTTCTTTCATACCAGGAAAATAGTATTTCCTTTTTAAGTGTAATGTGGATTCGTTTATTCCTCTGTGGTTAGTATTTATGTGATATTCTCTAATATTTTTCTCTTGTTCTTCTTCTGATCTAATGTCATGTAGCATTTCAGTGCAACGCAATAATTTGAACATTTTGCTCTGGGAGAAGAATTTTGAATACACGTTCTGTACTTTACGGAAGATCTCGTCAGTTGTGTATATTGCGGAAGTTTTGTTAGGAGGGCAGAATTTCTTAAAAACTTCTATTATTGCTTCTTCGCTAAATTGTGGTTGCCTAACAGTACGTCTTTGTTTGTTTCTAAAAACACTTTCTAATATCATCGGTGAACCTGTTTCCTTTTGTTCCAGAATTAGTTGTACATTGAATTCGTTCAAGGGTCTCTCAGAAATGTAAATTCCGTCTCTAAATTTTCTTGTGCGGAGTGCACGGTGGTTCCCTGGGTTTCCTGAATTGAGTCTGCATCGTTAACAAATATGTCCACCTCTGAATCTATCTTGATTCTACTAAGGGCATCCGCGTTCGTATTGATTTTTCCTTTTTTGTAGACAATCTCGTAATCGAACTCCTCTAGTTTAAGCCTCCATCTAACGAGTTTGGAATTCGGTTCTTTCATGCTCATTAACCAAGTAAGGGGTCGATGGTCTGTGACTATTTTGAATCTGCGGCGAAATAGGTAAGGTCTGAAGTATTTAGTCGCCCATACTATTGCTAACAATTCTTTCTCAATAGTGCTGTAATAATTCTCGTGTTTATTTAGCGTTCTGCTTGCATAGCATATAAGCTTATCGCTGCCAACTGTTCCTTGTGAAAGGACTGCACCTAATGCTACGTTGCTCGCATCGGTTGTGAGAATAAATGGCTTGGAGAAGTCTGGATACTGGAGAATTGGGTCGTTAGTTAAGAGATTTTTACATAATTCAAATGTTTTCACGTATTCATCCGTTAGCTCTACTACTTCGTCTTTTTTTAAGCAAATTGTTAGAGGTTTAACCAGTTTGGCGAAATCTTTTATGAATTTCCTGTAATAACCTAATAGCCCTAGGAATGCTTTGATTTCCTTCTTTGTCTTTGGAAGGGGAAATTTTTTTACAGCTATAATTTTGTCGGGATTTAGCTTGATGCCTTCTGTTGAAACAATATGTCCTAAGAAGGCAATTTCCTTCTTTAGAAACTCGGATTTATCTATTTGAATCATAAGATTTGCTTTTTCTAACCGTTTAAAGATTTCCTTCAGATTTTGGATGTGGTCCTGAAGTGAGGTCGAATAGATAATAATGTCATCGAGGTATACCAAACACGTCTTTCCAACTAAATCTTTTAAAACATTGTCCATGACACGTTGGAATGTAGAAGGCGCGTTTTTCAACCCAAATGGCATCCTTATATACCCGTAGTGTCCTCCTTCAACCGTAAATGCAGTTTTTTGAATATCTTCTGGGTTCATCTCGATTTGATGGAACCCACTAGCTAAATCTAACGTGGAGAAATACATACATTTACCTAACTTTTCAAGGATATCTGCAATGTTGGGGATTGGGTAACGATCTGAGACTGTTTTCTCATTTAACTTGCGGTAGTCGATTACTAGCCGTCACTTTTGTTTGCCACTGGCATCTTTCTTTTTGGTGAACTCCATGGCGAAAAACTTTGTTTGATTATACCCTGCTCCAACATATTTTTTATTTGTTTATTTACCTCTTCCTTGTGTATATACGGGTATCGATAGGATTTAGTGAAAATCGGTATGTCATCTGTTGTTTTTATTTTATGTTTAATGTCGTTGGTAAACGAGAGTTTTTGGCCTTCTTTGAAAAATATGTCATTAAATGATTTGCAAAGCTTAATCAATTTTTCTTTTTCTTCCTCGTTTAGGTGATCTAATCGAATTAGTTCTGATATGTTCTTGAATTCTAGTGGTTGTGGCCCTATTAAGTTCCAATTGTTACACTCTAAGAAGTTTCCCTCCTGAAACGGTTCCACTTTTATTGGTTGCTCTAAGAAGAGGATTTGGTCCCTGTTTGAAAAATTTTTAACTTCCAAATTACTAAACCAGTTTTCAGTAGCGTATAAGCCTTCCGAAACCATAATGCTGCGTGTGAGTTGTATTGACGTTACGGAGATGTCTCCATTTTTAATATCTACCGGTAACCTTACTATTGCCTTGAAATGGGCTGGAATTACGTATTTACCAGATGTGAAATTAGGTTTCAGTTTTAATGGTAATTCTGCATTTGTCGTAATAAGAGTCTGTTCGACTAAATTTATTGTTGCTCCTAATCGTTTAAGTGCGTCTAGACCAAGTAGACCATCGAAGTAAGCATGGAATTTGAATATTAGGAATTTTAATTGGCCTTCGGTGTTAAATTCGGAAAAAATTGGTAGGTTGACGTACTTATTGATTTTGTACCTATTCAGGACAGTTGTTATTGTTATTGGTTTACACTCTTCTTGACTTTGCTCATCAATGAATTCCGGGCTAATGAATGAGGATGAAGCCCCTGTATCTATCAAAAATCTAAGTGGTCTTCCGAAAGGAGAATGGATTTTTATGAAGGGTAGAGTGTAACCGTGAGTATTGATGTCTAAGTACCCTTTGGGGACCAGGCTGGTATCCGAAAATTTCCACAATCCTCTTCCATTTCGTGACCTTCATCTCCAGCCATTTCTTTTTGATTCATGTCACCTTCTTGGTCATCAATTTGGTCAATATTGTAAAACTCTCGTGGATTTTGGTTACCGAATCTCGATCTTGACCTCTGGAAGGTTCTCCTGGATGCTAATGAATTCCTTGTAAGGCCCGTGCTAGTCTCTAGGGGCTCATATGGTTTTAACTGTCTGCTGTTTATAGAAGTGGTATCCATCGGTTCTGGCTTGGGTAGAATGTTACTATTGAATGGATTGGGAGAAGGTGCGCTTCTACTTGGTTGTCCCATATTTGTGATTCCTTGAAAATTTGGCCTATCGTCGCGTCTCGAAAAGTTGGGATTATATTGCCGGAATCTATTTTGATGGAAATTTGGTACATAGCGTCTCATTTGATCTTGCCTGGGATAGGGTGCAAACTGGGGTTTGTAGTTTAACTTCTGTATTTCTGTCTTTTGGTAAAATATATTTTGTTCTTTTGTGCAAAATGCAAGTTCGTTCGCCAATGTGCCAGGTGTCATAGCTCTAATGGTTGAACCTAAGGGTGAGAAACGCGTTTAAACACATTTCTGCATATAGCTCTTTTTTGCCTCGACTACACTCTTATTCTTTTCATGTATTAAGACATTATTACTTGAAGTTGATTGGATTTCTATTATATCATTATATAAATCTTCAACTGTTTTCCTACTCTGTCTCAAGTTGTGTAAATCTCGGATTAGTGAGGTTTCCGTTCTTTTATCTGAATAGTTGAGTATAAGGTTTTGTTTTATTTCGTCCCAGTTTCATGGGACTCCGGACATATTTAGAATTTCATTCGCTTGTCCCTCGATTTTGTTTCTAATAGCCCTTAACAAAATAGTTCCGTAATATACATTAATATTTCCCCCTAATATACGTTAATATTTTTTCTACATTTTTTATAAATTCATACAAGGTCCTCGGATTGCCGTCAAATCTTGGCAAATCTTTTATAACATCTGGGATTCTGAGAGAATTAAAAACATCTGCCGGATTCAAAGCGTTAATAGCTGCTCCAGCCGAGGTGCCAGGGTTTGTATTAAGCGACATTGCTCCTAATTGATTTGGTTCTACTTCTAGTGATTCCCAACTGTCCGAAAAAAATTGTGATAGGGAAGGTGTGAAGATTATTTCCTCTTGGATTGAACTTAACTTTCTTGTTTTGAAAATATTCTGGTATGGAAAAAATTTTGAGTTCTTCTTACTGCTGCTCTTTGACATTAAGGAAGTATTGATAACAAAAATTTTATTTGTGTGATAGTGTGTCGGTTCTGTGCTTCCTTTCTTTCTTTAGGAAGAAAAAAAAATATTATTTAACTTTTTTTATGTTTCTCGTTTAACCTTTCCGAGATATTTTATGCATCCTCGCATTTGTATATTTGTGCGTATAAATTTTATATATATATATATATATATATATATATATATATATATATATATATATATATATATATATATATATATATATATATAATTTTTATGTATTTGCCAGCTGATGCAAATTGAATTTTTCAGTATTTGTGCAACTACAAAAATTTTAGAACTTCATCACTCAGGCCTAGTGTGTAGGCTGTAGGACCATGAATTTCAGTTTTAATATTTATTAAAGTGATTTGAGTTAAAGGATTTTTTTTCAATTTATAGATATTTTTCCCGATACAGACCTTTTACGGTACTGTATTTAATTGCTTTTGAGTAAGTTATTGCACTGATATGCAGTCAGTGATCTTTGCAGATGAAACTTTTTCAAACACAATTGGTACTAAATATGTTGCAATCTACTGATTTCAGCTTTTCTCTCTTTTTCTTTCTTTTGTTTTAATGTAATTTCTTAGGAAGGTTTGTTGTACGTTGGAGAGCTTCCAATTGGAGGTGGCAGCGTAATTATTTAGTTATTATTTTTTTGGTTATACTGCATTGCCCATATACATGTGGGATGACAGTGATGAATGTTTTGTTAAGTTTATATTAATTCATTTCAACAAATTCCTTTATATGTACAATTATCTTATTCTTTGCACAATTCAATTTCAATTCTTAAATTTTCCATTTCGACTTTCTTTGTTTGCTTTATTTTTATTAACACAGAACTGAGCACTTATCACAAATTCATTTTTTTTATGAACTTTTTCGACATGAAACCTGTTGCGGTAAGTTTTATATGTTTTTACCTTTTCCTACCCTCACAAAATTTGTTCAGGTTCATTATAATTTTAAGCGATTACACTCAATACTTACATTTGCATAAGCACCAATAGCATACTTAGAAATTCATTTATCCTGTGGCTTCCAGCGGTTAGGTATAAATTCCAGTTTCCTTTAGTCATCTTCCTTCAGGGTGTTGGTTCTCGACCATTAAAGGAATAAAAATTCCACGGTTGTGTCAGGATACAACCGATGGTCGACCGTCGACTGCGCTAAATAAGGGTCCTCCCTTATTAAACTTCAAAAAAATATAGCTTTTCCACTGCTATCACAATAATTCACAACAAGTTCATTTGATTGCCAAAATGATAATGAATAAAGTTTATGCAATAATTAAAAAAGTAAGTTATACAAAATAAGTATATGCTAAATTAACAATAAAATAAATGTCTTATTCTACGAATTACAGTTTATTGGTTCTTATTCTACCCTACTCAGCTGTCTGGTGTTCCACTTATCATCAGCATTGGCTTATGGTTGTTGTTGTATATGAGTGCAATGCTCTTGTTGGGTTTTGACTTGCACTTGTTGCGTTTGCAGAGGGCATTGGCCATGTTGTTTTTGTATTTGAGTGCAATACACTTGTTGGGTTCTGACTTGCACTTGTTGTATTTGCAGAGTGCATTGCCCTTGTTGTTGTTGCACTCAGCTATTCGTCTCTGCTGCCATTCTTGGTGGTTTGGTTGGTGGTTGTGTCGTTGCTAATGTAGGCGGGGACGTAACTCGCGCTCTTGTTTGTTAATTGCTTGCATTTATTTTCTTTTGTCTCTTCTAGTCGACGTAAACTTAATATTAAATAAAAAATTAAATAATATTGAATGCAACTTACGCTCAGATTTGAAATTAAGTTAAATTTTATTTATTTGACACTGTAAAATGTAGTCACATACATACATGAAATAATAAACTAGATCGTTTATTGAAGGAATGGAAAGTGTGTATAAAAGAATAAAGGAAAATAGAGAAACACGTACGTTGCATTCAGGGTTGCCAAGTAATATTTCAACACTCCTCCTAAACGTAAATGTGTCTTTAACAAAGATAAAGTTTATGACATTTGACTAACAAATTTCAAGTGTTTAGTTTTTGACAAGTTCTTAGTAAAAACGTCAGCCGTCAATTCATCAGTCGGCTAAAACTTCAGTTCCATCTCGACATGGTATATGGTGATAAACGTACATCAATGATTTGTACGATTGTGATATACTGGATAAGTCGCCAGCTTCTGCGCACCTTAATTGTCCACGCTTAGAACGATTGGAACTTGGTCTTTCCAAAAACCGATTTCTTTTAATAGTCTCCGCAATTAAATTGCTTCTTTTGTTGCTTTCGATGCTGCCATATATTTAGCCTCTGTGCTGCTTAACGCAATCGTGTTTTGTTTCTTCGATAAACCAAACCGCTGTTCACACCCCTGTGCTACGAGTTTTGTCTTGTAGCGCTCTATTCTGCCATGCTTATTTCTCGTTAATGTGAAAACCCATTTTCTTTTAATCGCCTTCTTGCCAGGCACTAGGTAACTCGATTTCCATCGCCTTTTTCCTTTGGTCACATTTGTAGCTGGAAAGTGCTTCATTGACATCTTTAGATATATTTTCAGCTATTATGTTATTAATCATATTATATTGCTTCATTGGGCATCCATGTGTACTGTTGCGAATGATTTTGGTCTCCACCGACAAACTCTGTGAGCCTCCAATTCAGAATTGGTTCTCTCCCCCTGATTGATGGTTCCGTAGTTAATCTCGCTATCAGGTGCACTGTCTCCATCAGCCGTATCGTAATAAAAATCGTTTCTTGCTAGACCTTATACACCATATTTCTCTTGCATATCATCTTGCTGTTTCTAGTCTATGTCATCGATGAAGAACACCATCATATTAGTATTTTAACTACCCTGTATGTCGTTGTTGGTCGCAAAATTTTCGTTGAAAAGTACATCCCTTTTCACAACAACTTTATATGTCTCCTTGTCATACACATGATTTGCTTTGGATTCCATTGAATACCCAACCATTATGTACTTCTTTTCTTTAGCTTCAAATTTAGCATGATGTGTTTTATTTAAAGCCACTGCAACTGCACCAAACGATTTTAGATAGCTGACAGATGGGTTTCTGTTGTATCAAACTTCGCTCGGAGATTTGTTTATTAACAATTTCGTAGGGAATCTATTTCTTATGTATGCTGGCTGTTGATATTGCTTCTGCCCACAAATTTTGATGTAATCCTGTGTATAACAGCATGAACCGAGCCATTTTCACCAATGTTATATTTGTGCGCTCCGCCACACCATTTTATTATGGAGTATGTGTCACTGTTAACTCACGTCGTATACCATGCTGCTTCAAATATCCATCAAAATCATTGTTGACATATTCTCTGTCATTATCGCTACATATCGCCTGTATTCTGCAATCTGTTTGTCGTTCAGCATACATCTTGAAAGTTTTAAACTTGTCCAGTTGTTATAAGTAAATACATATCTGGATTTATCATATAAGAAGGTCATAAAATATCGAGCAAGACCAATCGATTGGTGGTGTCTGTCATGATTGTATGTGTGTCTGTCATAGCAACTATACCCAATGCTGACTCCAAGCGTTTTTGTTTCTCTTTGCATTTATTTGCAAACTGCCCTCGTTTACCACATACAAAGCACTTTCCGTTGAATTTCTTCATCTCCTTTTTGTTCATCTGCCTGTTAACCGATGCGATTTGAGTTGAATACTTGCTGTGTCATCGTCTAACGGATCTTTATGCTGCTTTCGTCTCTACCCTTCTTCTAACAGTTTCAATTTCAATGCGGTATATGTAGGAAAACCATCTCTCGTTTCCATAGCAATGACGAAATTCTCGAATGATTTTGGTAAGCTAGAAAGCAGAATAATACTTAATAATTCGTGTTGTAGAATGATACCAGTTTCTGCCAGTCTCTCTGATATTCCAGTGAAGAAATTGATGAATTCTACTCTATTTTCATCATATTGCATTCGCATGTTTAAGAGCTGTTTGTGCAAAGTCACTTTCTGTACCGAATCTTTTGGTTTGTACACCTCCAATAACTGCTGCCAAGCTTCTGTAGATGTTTTGTAACTTTTGTTGTAGTATAACTGGGCTGGTTTAACGCTGAACACTCTAATGGCCATTGCCTTCTCGTCGTTTGAGGTCCACGCTGCAATCTCCTTTGGCATTTCCGGCTTCTGCTCACTCACCACATTCCAATTCCTACTGTGCACAAGTACGCTGCACATTTGCAGCGTCTCATAGTTTGACTCATCAAGCTTGTCGATCATGTACAACGATGCCATGTTGACCGTTTCAATTATATACAACCTATAATACTTGTCTCCAGACTTGTGCTTGGGCCCATAACCTGTAGAAATGTGAAACTAACGTACGTCTGTACAGTTCATTGTTTATTAAAGGAAAGGAAAAGTTCATTGTTTATTAAAGGAAAGGAAAGGGTGTATACAAGAATAAATGAAAATAGAGAAACATGTACATTGTCTTGACGGTTGCCAAGTAATATTTCAACAATAACCTGTTTATCCTAATCATACTTTTTTCTTTTCCTACTACAAATTCCTAAAATGGGAATTTGAGTACGAATCAACTCTTTCTTGAGAGCAGAGGTCACGTACGCTGTTAGGGAGCCAATTTTTCTCTGAGAAAACAACAACAACAAAGCTTAATACACTGGGCGCTGTTGTTGTTGTTGCTTATATGGGAGACTTTGATCCTGATTTTCACCCAGTTAATGACAATATATGAAAATAATTAATATATTCTGCAAATTTACATGACAGTAGTTTTAAAATAAATAAAAAATCGAGTTAATAGGGAGCTGGTAAAACGGAGCACAAAAAAGCTCTTTCGTGTTAATATATAGATGTGTTGGATATTTTTCAGTTTATCCCCATTGATGAATATACTTTTTATGCAATACTGAAATTTTAAAACAATATATTGTTAAAAATTCTTTATTTCTAAAAATAACTTCCCGGTTATAACTTTTAAAGATCTAATAAGTTCTAATGAAGGTCTACGAAAAGAGTGCAGTGTTATGTGTTAACTACATAATGAAGATAAAGTAAGATGAAAAAATTTGGTGGCACATGCGTGTAGAATATACACTCCAAAAACTAATAAAGGATACTATCTTTGTGATTTTCGAAATTATATTCTCTGCCATACACGATGTTTTGCCTGTAACAGAAATAAGTAATTTTTGATAATGCAATAAAAACTCAATATTCGGACTCTTGCGTTTTTATATGTACTGTTTCTTTGACAATAGACTTTACAGTTTTATGAAAAGAAAGTAAATATTTTGAAAATCATGTGATACTAGTAAAAAGTTTGATTTTTACAATTCGTTACAATTTGCGTAATTTAACGAAGACGAAACTTAAGACGAGACAATCAAAATTATACTATACGAAAATAAATCGTTACATTTTAGCATTAGTTGTTCACTGGTATCGCCATATTTATGGTCATGGATTTGATGGTGGTTTCAAGAAGCCATTTTACAAACAGTTACTAAATAAACCTTAAGATATTGATGGTGTGGATCCGGACTACACCGTAGTCAGACGTAGATGCTGTAAGTGTCAAATTAATCGGTTAATTTATAAAATTAGTTTGAAGCCACATTCTTTTCCGAGAAAGCAAAATCAAAGGCTTTATTCAGTCAACTTTTGGTGAGGAGAACAACAGTTTTGGCTCGTTGAATTAAAACCTTCCTGCACTTCAATAACTGTTTCTGAGAAGAACAAAGTGAATACGTAAAGTGAAATAAAGCAACAATTTTTAGCTTTACAAAAAGGTGATACAAAATTATAAAATTCGTCACTTATATATTTTAATGTGAATTTTTCATCTCTTTTTAAAAGGTTTTTGTTAACCCCCTTTTGCGTCCGTTCGATGAACGCGACCTGGAATTAGTTATTGGTATATATCTGCATTATTGTTAATAGCTAGCGTAATAATACGAGACTTATACACTGCATTCCAAATACACAGCCAGTCATATGGTTTTTTCAGATGAGTGATAAACAAAATTTGCAATGTAGAATAAATTTATTCAAAAGTATCGCTTAAAATGATGAATGTAGCCACAAATAAACTAAACTGGTATTTAAAACATACATATCTACAATTTGAAAATCCACTTAGAATTAACTCTTAAATGATAATACAAGTCTGGAACTCTTTTTCGATTCTACAAGTATACAAATTAACCAATAACCTTGTAAAATATGCTTCTCAAAATTATATAGAAGTCTTTTAGTTGTCTACACTTTCATTTCGAGGTTACAATTCTGAATGTTCTGATAAAAATAAGCAGCTTATATTTAGCATCTATAAATATAAGGATTCACATTTACACTTATGAAACGATATACGAGAGAAGAATGCATTTTAATTGTTCAAACCCGTCTCCAAACTGGAGAAAAGATAATCAACAAAATTCGGGTGGGTATTGGGAAATTATTTCGATACAAATAACCGTCCCGTCGCTTGCCGCAGTTAATAAATTCATGTTTTGAAAATCCATGTTCTATTCGAGTTCACAGGTTGGTGTAAGCTCTGCGCTGGTGAAATGTTTGTGGCATTCTTTTTTGAAAATGCTCGGGGTGCTGCTGTAAAAGTCAATGATGAACGTTATCGGCCCTCTAAGTTTCCCGCCAGCATCATATCTTGTTTCAGCGATAGGGAAAATCGTGACGGATTACACCGCTGGATTTTTTCTGTGGAGTTATGACACGTTACGGAAATATGAAATACAAAACGATTTATGTTGAAGAATAATAGAAAATGTCCCAAAAAAGAGTAGCGTGCGGCCACTTGGTCTTTATTAGTTTTAGTATTTAATGTCAAAGTCTCAAAATTACACCATATACATTATATATATATATATATATATATATATATATATATATATATATATATATATATATATATATATATATATATATATATATATATATACGAGTATATCTATTATATACACAACAACAATTTTTTAATTAAATTCTTGCAAAAGGGTATTAAAAAAACTTATTTATTTATTTTCTATTGTGTTAAAATAAATTACAATTCAATTTCTAAATAATTATATAAGCTTAAGCTGCTATCGGCTTATGGTGATTGAGATTTTATATAAGAAAAAAGAAAATTCAATTGTATTGTATCAGATTTTCAATTCTTAGTTGTCGTAGATAACTATATATTGTATAAATATTTTCATAAGAGGGGTATGAAAGAATTTTGAAAGGATGTTTACTTTGGAATAATAAAGTTTGTGTGTTGGAAATGGAGGGACAGGCAGAAAGAATATGTGAGATGGTGAGAAGTGAATTATTGCAGAAGCAACATCGGGGTTGAGGCGAGTAGCATTTGTTCATGGTAATATATGTTGTGTGAGTAAAGATCAGAGGGGCTCTTGCAGGGCTGATCATTTTATAATGGTGGTCATATCGTACCCATTCATCGTTTAATTATATATATATATATATATATATATATATATATATATATATATATATATATTTATATATATATATATATATATATATATCTCCTTGCTGAGGTAATAATACTTTTTTTTCGAGAATGGCTGCTAAGTTAGCTAGCTCGTTTCCAGATATACCTGAATATCCTGGTATCCACATAATTCTAACTTTATATTTCATTACAGTGAGCAATTGTTGTATATTTTCTATAAACTCTAAACTGTTAGAATAGTTTTTGTTTCCTTGTAAACTGAGCCACTGTCAGTGCAGACAACTTATTTTCGTCTTCTGTTTTCAATCCATTGTAGGCTGCATAATGCGCCTTTCGCAACTGCTTCAAGAACGCTCGATCCATTGGGTGATAATCCTCTGGAAATATATGTTCCATTCTCGTCCACGACTGCGAAAGCAACTGCATCCCGTTTTTTTTTTAACCATCAGTGAAAATCGGAGACCAATTCTTTTCTTTGATTGGTGTAATAGTGTCTAGGAAGAACTGCTTGTAGACTGTAGAGTTTTTGCCTCCCCTACCATACCTCGTTAGTTTATCGAGTGTGCTTAAAGTCAATGGAGGGTGCTAGATTGATCGTCTTGGTGGAATTGTATTAAAATCGAGATTGCTTTTAAGCTTATGAACTGCGCACAGCTGGAATTTACGAGCTTTTAAGAGTTGTATTTTTTATACAAAATGCGAGGAGTTAGAAAATAAACGAGACCCCAACACAATATCTGCATTTTCTGTTTAATTTCATCGGAGCCTCCTTCCACTAAGAGATTTTCAGTAAGCGTAGTTCCTAAGGCTTGTAAACTGGGCCTCACAACTGTATAAGATGGTGTCTTTAACATATAAAGATTGGTTTTCACACATTTTCCATAGATTTGCACTTCTAGGACATGAGAGGAATTTCAAAATGTTAAGTCTGGCAGCTAGACAATTTTTTAAATATATATAATGGTGCTTAAAGCTTTTTTTATTGTCAAATACTAGGCCAAGAATTTTGAAATAGATAACATTTTCAATAGTATTATTATCATTAATTATTGTATTGTTGCATTTATTTTTTCTACAAATGTGTAATTGTTTAGATTTAATAAAAGAAATTTTAGCCCCTGAGTGTAAGGACCAGCTATTAATAATTTTAAGTGTTTCAACTAGATTTCTGTTTATTTGGTTGATATCTTGATTCTTGCTGATAACATATAGATCATCTGCATATAAGCAATGCTGAACATGCCTATTTGCAAGATTCAATTTACTTAATTCATCAAAAGCTATTGTAAATATAACTACAGAGAGTGGCGACCCTTGAGGGATACTTGATATTGGAAATTGGATACATAGATGATAATATGTTGTTCACCTTGCAACGTATTTTTCTATTGGTTAAAAAGGATTTAAGATAACAGAACATTTTTGGGCCAATATTCCATTCCATATTGAACTTTTTTAAAACTATATGAGGACTAATCTAATCGAAGGCGTTTTGGAAACCTATGGAAAGCACAGATATGTAGTTTTTTTTTGCAGAAAGACATTGACTGACTAGATGAACTATGTACAGTAAAGCGTGTGTGGTACATAGACCTGGCCTGAATCCAGTTTGGTATGGTGAGAGGAAACCTCCTTAAGAACCATGAAAGTCTTTTGGCCATAATTTTAAGAAGCTTTCCAAAGCATGGTAGTAGCGAAATTGGATGATAGCTTTCCATATCGACTAAATCCTTGTTTGGCTTTTTTATAGATATTATGGCCGTTTTGAAAATTTTGGGGGTGATCCAAGTGGCAGATATCTGATTATACAGAAATTAATTTCTGGAGTGCAAACCGCAAGGTAAATTCCGTACAATTTCATAAGTATTGTCCTGACCCAGAGAAGATCTGGAAACAGATTTAAGAGAAGTTATTAGCTCATTTAAATGTATATCTGATTCTAGCTGCTTTGAAAATTTGTTGTTAGTGTGTGTAATGCGTATTGAGAGAGAGTTGCAGTCTGTTAAAAATTGTGAAGAAAAATTGTGGTCTTTAGAGTTTTCGGAGAAAAGTTGCGCTAAATTACTTGATATTTGTAATGGGTCAGTTATAGTGATGTGATTTACTGGAAGTATTTTTATAAAATTTGTACTATTGGTGGTTAAGTTAGTGTGTTAATTCCTCGCCAGATATCTGATACTGAGGTACTTGGATTAAGGGTTTTAGTGAAGATAATCTATAAGGTTGAGTGTGGTCAGATTTCATTTGTAAGTCCTCCAAGGTGATTTTTTTCGTTACTATATTTATTTAGTTCTCTTGACCACCAAGGTACATTTTATTTATTTATTTATTTGTTTCAGTCTACTCATAATTAAATCTTACAGACTATAAATACAGAATTAATTAAATAATATAAAGAGGCCTAACCTAAAACGATTTTCATCTATATTAAAATTTAATGAGCTACTAGACTTATTACAAAGTAGAACTATAGGTTCATTTGAGGCATAATTAGCCTTATAAAATTCATCAATTAAAATCTCTTATATCTAAGAATTCTGGGGCTTCAAACAATGCAAAATGATTTGAAAGCTGTGTACATTTAATTTTACCTGCTTATTTATGATGCACAAATAAAATGGAGTTTACAATTCTTCTATCACTCAAGGATTGAAGACCTAAAATCTTCCGTCTATTATCGTAAGAAGGTAATCCTTGTTATATTCTTTTGGATTTCTTCGATGCGATTTGAATGTGTCGTCATAAAAAGGGCCCCAAATAATATAACAATATTCCATTATGCTCCGAACAAGCCAAACATAAAGTACCTCTATGGTTACTGTGTCTTTGAAATTTTGAGTATTTCTTTTAATAAAGCCTAGCATGGAGTAGGACTTTGATTCCATCTAATCATAATGAGAGTTGAAACTAAAATTTGAGGTAAAAATGACACCCAAGTCTTTCATCTCTTTTTTACGTCCCAGCACATAATAATTCAGTCTATAATCATAAAAAGTAGAGTTTGTTGATCTGGTGTATATAACTACACAGCATTTATTGATGTTCAACTTCAAATTGTTCGATTCGCACCATTCAAGAAAATTTGATAAGTCATGTTCTAGCTTACAACAATCTGATAACTGTGAAATTTCAGTAAACACTTTAACGTCATCAGCGAACATTAGACATTTTGAAAATTTAAAACAACGAGGTATAGCATTTATGAAAATTAAAAATAAAAGAGTACCACTATGTGTCCCCTGTGGTATATATATACCAATGCCAGAGAAAATAGTACCGATCTTAACAAATAATTTCCTATTTGTTAGGAAACTATTAAGAATTTTATCCGATTACCTGATAAGCCAAATTTTTCCATTTTCTAAGAAGAATGCTGTGATCAACCTAATCAAAAGCTTTTGCAAAGTTTATATAGATCTGATGATGAAATCTGATTTAACAGACATAACATCGTTCTCCGTCATAACAAATTTATCTAAAGAACCAAGATTTACGGATTTAAAATTTTCCAAAATATCCGAAGCTTCTTCATAATCTTCATATACAGTTTGAAACAACTTAGCAAAGAGATTCCAAGATTCAACTGTATTATTAGATTTCTCTTCATATAACTCCAAAGTTGATGGAAAACCATTTGACTTTCGTTTTGAATTTATCTATTGCCAACACGGCGACGGATTTGCTTTTAAGCTGCTTTCAATCATTTGAACATATTCGTTATATAAAAACTTATTCAGAGAATCTGCTTCATCTCGTATTTGCAAGAACACCGACCGATCAGAATTTAGACCCGCTCTTTTAAATTTTGTACCATATGCGATAATTTGGCATTGAACCAGGGCGGTTTTTTTTACCGAATAATTGATTTTTTTTTTAAACAAATTTTAGAATTGCATTAGGAAATGCTGCGCAAATAAAATTATATGCCTTAAAAGAATTAAAAACAGACCAGTTAATACTATTTAATGACTCATTTATTTTGGTGAAATCACCTTTTCGAAAGTCTGCTTTTTCAGAAAAGTCCTCTGCTAGTTAATCAAATTTATAAAACTCAAATTTGATAGTCAACGCTTTATGATGCATACTTTATTATACGCGCTATGTTAATGTCACAAGTAGGTATCAGTTCCATTGTTGCAAACACTATGTCCAAAATCCAGTTTACATAGTTTTTCACAAAGTTGACGAAAATAATTTAATAGAAAATAATTCATTACCATGGATTCAATATCTGATTTGATGTTAAAAGGCAATAAATTATTATCATCAAAAGCCCACGATATATTGCCTAAGTTAAAATCACCTAAAACTATACAGTGCTGATTTGAATCTAAGGAATCTATTATAAAACTTAGATTTTTTAAATGAGAAGCAGACAAGTCTATAGGACTATTTGGTGGTATATACGATCAAACAATATTCAAACAGCTACGTCGACTTCATAGTTGGCATTAGAACCAAATACGATATATTATGAACGACATTCCCCTGTTTAGTACAAAATCTTCAAATGTTGCTTCAAAAACTAGTATAAAAATTTTTGTTGGAGCCACCATTTTTAATATTGATATTGTGTGGATCTCATTTGCATATGGAGATTAATTGGTTTTTCATTTTGTTTCTTATATATATATATATATATATATATATATATATATATATATATATATATATATATATATATATATATATATATATATATATATATATATATATATATATATAGCATTTCAATACTCTCTCTCTCTCTATATATATATATATATATATATATATATATATATATATAGAGAGAGAGAGAGTATTGAAATGCTAAATATGTAATTTTTTATATTTTAATTGATATTTAAATATATTTATGTTTAATTTATAATATATGTATATAAATAAAATTATTTTTTATAACAAATTTTAATTATGTATTTATGATCTCTCAAAATAATTGAATATTTTGACTAATTCGGATAGAATATGTACTATGTATGTATATACTTATGTATATACATATGTATATTGAAGATTTTTAAACAAGCAAGCTTCGGATTTTGGAGAGCAATGATATTATTGTGTTTCGATCAATTTGGCAGGTAGCGAATTGTGCCATAAGAACCATAAAAATCTGTCTTCATGTCTAGCATTGGAGTTTTTATTTTATGTGCGGTCTGGCTTCTTTAAATATAAAGTGGAGCAGAATTCAATTTGTCATGAAATTGTGGATACATCAATATATTTAAAAAATACAAATATTAGCAAAATTTACTCTTTAGATTTTGTACAGTTTGTCAAGAAAGTGTTTTGACAAGGTAAAAAATTCGGTAATTTGATTTTGTCCCTACATAATATAGTATTTCTTTACTGTTTTGATTATTTTTTTTAAATCATTTCATTTAATTTATGTATTTTCTAATGATTCTTAACAACAAAGAGACTAATATTAACAAAAACAAAAAGTGGTCAAAAAATTTGTTGTCAAGAACGTGTTTTTAAATCAGAACTTATTTATAAAAATTAAAGAAAGAAAAGAAAATTAGCACTATAAAAGGTTTTAATATTTAGCATCTATAACGACTTGTAGTATTCTCCTCATGGAATCAATCAACTTCTGCACAAAATATTCGCTTGTTATTTTATTTCATTCCTCTAGTATTACAATTTTGAGCTCTGCACCACCTTTTGGTTGCCTCTCGGCCGCCTTTGTTCTTAAAAGCTCCCACAAATGTTCAATGGGGTTCAAGTGTAGACTCTGGACTGCCGTATCTAACACTTTTTTTAATTATAAAGAACCCACACCATATGCGCCTTAAGTTTTGAGTCATTACCTTGATGAAACTTGAATTGCGGATTGTTATCAATATTGAAGCCATAATGATCTGCGCTTTTTACCCAATAGCGTTTGAAAATATCCAAATATTGTCTGCATCCATTTCATTCTCTATGCAATATAGTTCTCCTACTCCTTTACTGGATATTCACCCCGATACCATGACAGAGAGTTTGCCGAATTTAAATATTGGAAATAATATAATATTTCAGTTTTCCAATGCGTTTAACGGTTGTCGCCACAATCTATTAGGAACACCATTATAGTAAAGCATGATTTTGGTATCTTCGTAAAATATAGCGTCATCCCAATTGTCATTCGGTTTGACAAAGTACATCCTAGCAAAAGACAATAAACTTTTCAATGTATTGTGTTTTGTGTATTGGTACTTTACTGTTTCGTGCTGCCTTACTGTTTCGTAGGTAAACTCAAGGTCGCTTTCTTCTTAGAGTTGACTTGAAAGGGCTCTCGTAGAAATCTGCGGATTTTCGACTCCTTTCCATACCAAAATGCGTTCTGCTCTATCTGATATATTGTGCGCACAGAAGTTCGAGGTTTTTGGCTACAGACTATGCTCCTTTTTTACGCGATTTAAAGTATTATAAATAGTTTGTTGATTTGTGAGGTGGACTGTATTTTTAGTTAACAATTTAGATCTTGATATTTAGTTTTTGTTTTTATTTTTCACAAATTATAAGGTACAATTCTTGTTTATACAAAATAATTCACAACTTATTTTATTATTTATTTTATATGTTTGATGTCCTTCGCACAGTGTGAATTTTTGGTCCGTACTGTCCGTGCAAAGAGTGCGGCGAACGACCGTCAGCATGGTGTCCCAAACACCGGGCGGGAGACCTCACGGAATGAGGATTCGGCGTAAACATAGTTTGTTTGGTCAATGACAAGTCTCGGACAATTCTGGGACACTTTTTCGGATACGTTGGTTATAGTAAATCAACTGAGTTATATCAAATGAAGTAATTTTTCCAGGCATCTAAAATTAATAATAATTTTGCTAAAAATGCTGCATTCGATTAGCAAAGAACAACTCTTTTTGATTCATTTGCGTCTAAAATGCGCACAAAGCATAGTGAAGCATCAATATCAGAACGGTAAATGCATTGTGCAGCTAAATTAGTTCCAAAGCGAATTGTAAAAACACTTTCCTGACAGCACATTTTTTTACAATTTTTTTGTTTTGTTATGTTTTTAGTATCTTAAGTTAAATATTTATCTTTTTTTGTTACTGTTCATTAGTAAATACATTGATTGAAGGAAATGAATCAAACAAATTAATCAAAACAATAAAGAAATACTATATTATGAAGGGGAGAAATCAAACGCACGATTCTTTTACCTTGTCAAAACACTTTCTTGACAAACTTTATTTCATATTTTCACTTTAGCAGCAAACGATCAAACAATTTGTGAGTGTGTCCAAAGAGAGAAAGATTGTGCACAAAAGACCAATTTTGAAATACTACAACAAAATTCTATTACAAACTATACCTATACCTATACCTACGTACATTTATGAATATGTACAAGCATGAACACAAAATTTTCCGAATTTTCATAGTATATGATTTTATGTTTGAAGTAAATTTTATGAACTTCAATTTGTAGCAATTGTTTTGTCCGTGTTTGCTGGTGTCCTCGGGGAGCGTCCTCTTGCTGCCTGTCCTGGGCGCGCGTGTACTTGCAAACCTAAAATCACTCTTGTTAAATAAAACACTACATCACTCTTTTACGTTAAAACATCAAGCAGATTTATTCTTAAAATCGTAATTCTTATATACTATTTAAAAATAATACTTTCAGTCTACGTATTGACCTTTCTGGTGTTAGAGTTTCGCACCTGTTAATTAATGTCAGTTGGTCAAGCCAACTGATCTACTCTACTGTAAAAAGGTCGACGGTGCATTCTAAATTCCAATGCCCTTCGTCGACGAGACTGCGGAAATGTAGCACCCTAAAAGTTTACAGAATAATTAATACATAGATTCTGGTTATTTGCAATACTCGCTCCCTAAAAATATGTGCTTTCTTAAATAACTTAATTGTGTAAAGCTAACCACACCCAATGTTTAGTGTCTGTTAGGAGTCGGTCCTCTGAGTCAACTACGCGCAGGTAGCTTGTTTCTAACTCACAACATTCCTCCCCTCTTTCTAAAAGAAGTTAGTGCAACTAACTTCTAATGAGTATTTACAATATTTTTCTTGCACTGTAAACATTTCTGTATACCTTGTTTTCTTTTTTTTTTTTCTTTTAAATCGTTTTATTTGGGTTCTATCATGGTTTTTTTAAATTTTTTTTTTATTTTTTGTATACTTTTCTTTTCTATATATTTTTCTTCCTTTAGCTTTTGTTTTCTTTTGTAGTTTTTTTCTTTATTTTACTTTTGTTATTTTATTTTTATCTATTTAAATTTTTTTCTTTTCCCTTTTTTTATATGTTGGTCCTTCATTGATTCGTTTCTCACTGGCTTATATAAAAAACATCTATATAAATTATACTAGCAATAACACAATTCTATTCTATACCTAATCTTACATTATACTGCGACCTGTGCTACCTGTGGCTTCGGTTGACGGTCGTCGTTGTCGGAGTGAAATCCCTCGATGAACTCTGCATATCCCCCCCTTCTACAATGATGATGCAAGCTTATGCGAGTAGATGCGCTTTTGACGAAGTCGAAATAAATATTCGCTTAGTAAGTGACTTGACATTTTTTAATTGAGGAAAAAGTTATGAAGTTAGCTGATAAAGCTTGGCTATGTTGTGCTTGATCTTTTCGTGGTTAAAACGATTTTTTTGCGCTAGGAGAATATTCTACGAAGCTAACTGAACGATGGTAGTTGTGGCTGATATTGTTGCAGTAACCGTTTCTATCTAAAATTACGGAGTATCATCGGGTTTTGGCTAAAATTATCTCTTCCTCTTTCTAGACAATAATACAATATACATACTGACATATGTAACAATGGCAGACACTTTGGATTTTCTATGCTGACAACCTAAATGTTAATGTTTTCATGCCATTTTGTCAGTTATGCAATTAAACTCAAGTATTATCAGCTTTTTACTTGTTAGATATAGATTCTTGTATTCAGCCGGTACCATCTCCATTTTTTCATAAGTATTAAATCGTCGTCATCTCGCACATGGGAAGTTAGAAGCTCTTCCACTCTTTCGCATAAAAATGAATTTCCACAAATTTCGTTTTCCTTTTCTTCCAACCAAAAACTATCTCAGGACATCATCGTTGCAAATCTCGTATTTATTCCTTTGCGGCTTACTGATAATCCTTCTTCTACGTCTTGTTACTTCTTCTTATTCAGTCAGATTTTTGTTCGCTGCTCTTGAATTTCATCTACCGGTCTCCTGGATGTTGGTTAACCTCTTACTCAGTCTTCGACGCTGCAGGAATTAATGCTGCATAATATTGAACCATCCAGAAATATATATCCATTAACAAGTGTATTTCCCTACACCATGTAACCTGCTCTTATATGAATACATACATACGTTCAAGGCATTTTATAATTAATTGCCAACGTAATTTATTAATTTGTAATGGTAAGCTAAATATATTGATCTAATTTTATTTCTATATATATATATATATATATATATATATATATATATATATATATATATATATATATATATATATATACATTTCAATTCCCCACACGCTAATTTCCTAAGCAATAAACCGAAAAAATCTATGTATATTTACATGTAGCTTGCTGCAGTATGTAAATATCTGCAAATTCCCAATTTCCCATCGTATGTCTCTATATACTTACTTTTTTTTAAAAATATACGTTCGTACATTCAATCTGTATCTTATACACATGTATACATATATATACTTACTTCACCAGCGGTTCCCTTGCCTGGAGTTAAGGCTTAGCGCGTCGAATTTCAGTGCATAAGTTGCCGTATGTATGTATGTATGTATGTATATATTTTAAGTTTAGTTTTATATTACTTACCCACGACTGTCTTATAATTTTATTTTTGAATTACGTCCAATGAACACTTTTTTATTATTTAATATTTAAAAAATATTTTTCTCTACGGTGCTTCATTTGGATATAGTGCCTAATAAGCATATTTACATTACGTAAATTTTTACTCGCCCGAGTTTAATTGGCACACTTCTGCTGGCATTGACTTTGAAAGTAGGAGCTGTGCTATTTGATATACACACGCGATATCAGTTTGTTTACGTTGTTATTCTTGTGTTTACACTGGTAAAACACTGTTAACACATGTCTTTAACTGTATGGTCTCATGTGGAACAACTAGATAAATTATTATGCAGCTTTTTCTGCGTGCCCTTAATTGTTACGACTATTGTAACTGGGCTGCGCATCTCTGCTACTACATACGGACGTATCCAAACAGGTGAGAATTTCTTTCTCCTAGCATGATTCTTCATTAGTACTTGGTCACCCACTTGAAAAACTACTGGGCTTCCCTGGCAACTCGTTTAGCACAATCCTAGTTTTCTCTAACCAATTCGTGAGCTCGTTGTACCTGATACTTTTGCACTTTATTGGGGTCGACAGCATTGTACAGTGCACATTTGCGCTTCAAATTTGCTGGCATGTTGAAATCAAATCCGTAGAGTGTTCTAAACGGAGTTTGCTTCGTTGATACATGCACAGTATTGTTGTGTACATGCATTGCAGTAGTCAACCATTGATTCCAATTCGAGACGTCTTCCTTGGCAAAACTGCGCAAGTACTCGGCCAGAGGTCGATAACTACATTCCAATGAGCCATTCGCCTGTGGATGATATGGTGTTATATGCAATTTTTCATTCCCAGCATTTTACACGCTTCTGAGAATAGTTTAGATACAAAATTTGAACCATTGTCGGTTATCAAAACCTTAGGTATGTTGTACCGTGCTTTAATTTCGTCGAAGAATGTCCTGGTTACCGTACTTGCTTCAGCATCCGGTATAGCCCCGCATGCCATATACTTTGAGAAATCGCCTTGGAACGTTAAGATGTATTTATTTCCCGAAACTGTCTCAGGTAAAATACCTACAATATCCATATGAACTTTATCAAATGGCTGTTTTGGTGTGTCAGTTAACACCATTGGCATCTGTGAATTCCTTGAGCCTTGAACTCTGGCTGGCCTGACATTTTGGACAGCTTTTTATATACTTTTTTATGTCTCGGAGCATACTTTCCATCCGTATACTCGCTTAATTCTGTCATGGGTTTTCCAGAATCCCTGGTGTCCACCTAGGGGTGAATCATGAAAACCCTATCCTTCTGCGGGTCAGGCAGTGCTCCTGCCTCTGAGCAACGATGGCCAAAATAAACCACCTCTCTTCGCAAAAATTGACATTTCTCCGTGTTCAATTCCAAATTGGGTTCTCATAATTTCTGGAGCACCTTGCACAAGCGTTGCGAGTGCTGCTGCAAGCTCTTCCAATAAATCACAATATCATCCAGATACACAAAACAATCTAACCCTTGTAAGCCTGTTAGCACATGGTTCGTTAGCCGTTGGAAGGTAGCCTGTGCTCCTATTAATCCAAACGACATTCTATTAAACTCATAATGCCCTAAACCGGTGCTGAACCGGTTTTCTGCTTATCTTGGGTATCCACCAGAACTTGGTGGTAGCCACTCGCTAAATCAAGTGTAGCAAAATATCTACTGTGTCCCAATTGATCCAGAATTTCTTCTATCCTTGGTATCGGAAACACTTGCTTGATAGGGGCGTCGTTCAATTTCCTAAAATCGACGACCATTCTCCACTTCTTTTGACCCCTTCTTTGGTACCAAAATTATTGGTGAGTTCCAAGGCGAGATACTCAGTGAAATTATGTTATCCTTTAACATTCCTTCTACTTGCCTGTTTACCTCATCTTTGTGAGCTTGTGGCAATCTGTATTGTTTCTGGTTTATTGGCGGTTGATCCACTCTAGTAGGAATTTCATGCTCTACTTCTGTTGTATACGTCAGCTGATCTCATTCCAGCAAAAATATGTCATGGAATGACGTACAAATGGCTTCTATTGATGACTTCTCTTCTGAATTCACGCTTCGACCTAACTTCAGTGATTCTAATACTCTCTCCATCCTTTTCTTATATCAACTTGTTTAATCTGATTAACCGATCTATAATTCGGTTCCTTAAAATTATCGTAACTAGTGAACATAGGCCTAAAATCCTTATCCATATAGAAGTCCTCTTCTTATGCATTCAGTACGCAAGCGTACACCGTACCCTTGTCAACGTGCGTTATGGTCTCTCCCATATATACGCCCTCCGCTAACTGCTGCTTGTGCAAAACAACAGTCCTAAGTTTCGTATTTACATGCATGGTAACTACTCTGGTGGATCTTCCGTTTACTACCTCCATACCACACTTCTTAACCCCAGTCACGGTTCCTTCCTGCCATGACATTAATGGAAGAGTAAGGAGCATATTCTTATTATTATCATAGAATGATAACTGTTTCTCGAGCGCATCCAGTATAGTGCGGCCCCAAAGATTATCGCGGCCAATTATCCCATCAGCCGGGATATTTTCCTATCCACTTCCGCTGCGTGCACTCTAAAACTCATGCCCTTAAATTCACTGGGTCCTATTCTGAGCCACCCCAATGTCCTGATGCACCCTCCAAACGCTTCGTTAACCATTCTTACGTCCACTTGATTAATATCCAACCGTTTACATAGAACACTAGATTTTACGAGACTGGTGTCCACTCCTGAATCTACCAAATGCACTAGCTTTCCACTAGCTGATTCCTTGCAAGGTATCTCGACGAAGGCATCACCTATCCTGCTCATAACGACGCAATGTCCTTTTGTTCCCAACATGGACGCGTATCCACTTCCTAACTCCTCGTTATATTGGAGAGCCTCTTGCTCCCCCTTCTCCTGCACTGTAGTTCCTACATTACAAGTCACACGAATTCAGGCGTAATTATTACTTCCTTTCTTCTGGCTTTCCAGTCTACTGGCTTCGACTGCGCCGCTGGAAGTTTCCCTGGTTCCTTTGTTGGGTTGCCCTTCTCTGCATTCCGCTGCCCGACGTCCGATTCGTCCACATGAGAAGCATTTCAACCCCTTTATGGTATTGCTCATCCTCGCATCACTTCTGGAATTCCAATTTGGTCGCTGCTGACCACTCCCAGTGTTGAAAGGATTTCTTCCTTGGTTAATTCTTTCCATTGAATTAACTCGGGGACTACTACCCCTGCTGTCGATCAAGGGTGGATCCGGGCGCCTCGTAGCTGGCTGCCTTCTACTCTGATTCCATTCTATGTATACTTGGCACTGTATACTTGCCTCATGACCGTAAGTTTGGCACTCCACACAATGGGGCGTGTTTTTGCATGTAACGCTTTCATCCCTTGTATGACTTGGCTTATTGCAGAATGAGCAAATGGGTTTCCTTAGCTGGAACCTCTCGACCAGGAATCCTTGGTCTCTTTGTTCGGAAATTGGCCCATCAATCTACCGATTCCACTTGTGTTTCGCTGCTGTACTGGTCCTACCTCTGCAGGACCATCAGTCCAGCAGATTCCAACTATTGTCGTTCGCTGTTGTATTGCTGCTTCAGCGGAAGAGACCGCTTCCACTAGCTCTGCCATGCTCCTCTGCGTTAGAGTAAGAGTATAATTAGCTAAGTCCCTATTTATGAGGCCATCCTTGAACACTGAAATCATAGCCCATTCTACTTGAGCCTTGTATGCTGGAACGTTTCCTGGAAACTGCCTAATGGTTTCTGTCTCAGCATCGTTCCCCAGGCTCTCAATTCCTCCCCAGGTTTCTGAGTTGATTCCTGAATTTCCCGTAAGAGAGTCGTACGACTTTTGTTTTAAATATGTCCGATGCAAAAGTGCATATAACCCTGCCAGGGTGCTTACTTGCTATGCGCTAGTAAATCAAACGTATCACCTGTGGTTCTTTGTCTAATACACTTAAAGAAAAAATAATTGTGTGCGATGAAAGTTATAGTTTTGCAATGGACAAAGTTTTGACACAAACGGGATTATTGTATATAATCTGGTTTTGTCGGAGAACCAATGAATTGGTTCGAAACTAGATTGAGTGATAACTCAAGTATTAAAAAGAACATGGAAAATTAATCATATTGACCAGAACGGAACTGATGCACTATATGGCAATAATGTAACATAGTCCAGTCCTCTTTTCCTCTGGGATGCAGTGGCGAATCCGAGAATGTAAGGGGAGAAGACGAGTGGACGGAGAATTGAATGATATAGCATTCAATTATAGAATAAGCAATTTATGAAGATAATATTGTATTTTTAGTCGGAGGTATGGTATATTTAGTGTAGAATTTTATCATTTTATAGATCGTATTAGTGATGTTGCGATTACCTACGGGATACGTGCGGAGGTGCGGTTGGACAAACTACCGGAGACGGATGTATTGATAGAAAAAACAGGAGATGTATGGTTCACCAAAGATTATTGGGTGGTTGTAACTGAGTTTCCACGAACGGAATTGAGGACTATTGTGGAACAATTCGAGGGAATGCAGGAGACAACCAGGAGGTTATGTGAGAGGCATGCAGCGGCTAGCGGGACCGAGCTAAAATGTAGATGCGACTCTTCGATTTTGGAAATAGAGACTATAATGAGAAGATTCTTGGAAAAGGAGAGGACATTGTCTCTGAAAGGAAGGAAACGCCGGTCGCTAATAGATGTTGGCGGTGAACTTCTCAAATGGGCAATTGGTACGATGGACCACCAAGATTCAGAGCGCATTTATGGTCACTTACAGGACCTTGAGAAGAAACAATCAAGGACGTTGTCATTGCTGGGAAAAGAAGTGACTGTGATGAGAGCAGGTTACCAGGGTCTTCACGAAGCAGTAAATAAGACTTTCCAAGAGCTGGAAGAGATGCACTTGGCGTTGGAAGGCATTGGAAAGATACATGAGGAAGCAGAGGTGAACTTAGCAGAATCTTTCATGTTGGGGAAAGTTGTTTCTGAGGAGATGTTGAGGTTCCAGGACCAACAGCAAACGGAGATAGTGGTACTTGATGATTTGATACATGGCAAGCTACACCCATTGTTCCTGACGTCTGATGAATTGCTCAAGGCGGCACCAGGGTCGATGAAAGGAATTTCATGGTACAGCGAGGCACCGGAGCGGTTCTATGAACTAGCCGAGGTTCGCACAGAAGAGGCGGAGAACGGGTTGAAAGTAGTCGTCAAGATTCCAGTGCCATTATTGGAGTTATTTACAATGCACAAAGTGTACCCAATACCCAAAAGACTAAAACCAAGATTGGTGCGTGCTCCCGAAGACGAGATATGATTACATAGCAGCAAGCCAGGCTCAAGAGCATTACATCGGCCTATCAATAGAGGACGAGGGGAAATGTCGAGAGGTGGGCACAACAAAGCGTTTATGCTATCATCCCGGAAAAGTGATTACGCGAGCAAGCGATTACTGCGAGATAGAAATATTGAAGCATGAGCAAGATCAATGCGATCACATAGCCATTCCAGCCACGGGAGGAATTCTGGTAGCTACCAGAAACATAAACAGATGGCTCTACCATTTTGACGACCAGGCGATTTTCACGGCGGTGTGCTCAGACGAAACCACACGGTTGGAATTAGTAAACACCGGTTTTATGACCATTGAAGCTGGTTGCAGAGTGGTTGGCAAAGGGATAATGCTGGTCCATAAAAGTCAAGAAGAGTCACGGTATAAATTCTCAACGTCCGTCATGGGAACAAACCGTTTAAAGACGAAACTACAGGAGCTGCTGGAAAATCACAAACGAAATGATTCCGGCCATACGCTCACAACACCGAACACAGTCTCACTCATGCATTTCAAGGATCTACGGAAAACCCTTACAACGAACAGCAGAGCAATCAACGATTTGGTAAAGGAGGCAGAAGATGTTGAAAGGGTGTCACACCTCACCAATTTCTGTGAGACAGTGCACACCTGGATGATGGGAGGGGTAGTCAGTATAGCTGGCCTCATCCTGGTGATAATGATGGTGACGACGCTCATTTCGAAGAAATGGTGCAAGATAGTAGCGGCCCTTCAAAGACTCGAATCAACCACACCAACGGCGCAACACAACGACCATACCGACAACGGCAGCCGACAACCGGCTCATCAATTAGCGGAGGTTGTAGCATAAGATTTAAGATGTAATATCATAGCGAAACATAAGATTTCGTAAGTATAAGAGTAAAATGTATTGTACGCCAGTGAGAAAAGAGTCAATGAAAGACCAAATATAAAAAGGGGAATAAAAAAAAATATAAAGGAACAAAATAAAACAAAAGAGAAAAAAAACTACAGAAAAGAAGTTATAGCAAAGAAAAAACTAAAAAAAAAAAAATGAATTGATTCAAAAATAAAAGAAAAAACATAAAGAAAAGAATATAAAAAAAGAAATAAAAAGAACCCAAAATATAAAATAAGGCGGATTGAAAAAAGAAAAACTATACATATGTATTATAGGATTAAGAAAATGCACAGATTGTTTAAAGTGCAGAAAAGAGAAAAATACTGTGAGATTCATTAGAAGTTAGTTGCACTAACTTCTTTTAGAAAGAGGGGAGGGATGTTGTGAGCTAGAATCAAGCTGCCTGCGCGTAGTGTCTCACAGCATCGACTCCTAACAGATGCCGCACATTCTGTGTGATTAGCGTGTGTTAAAGTTACTTAAGAAAGCACATATTTTTAGGGTGCGAGTACTTAGAATTTATATTACCTATGTAATATTTATTATGTAAACTTTTAGTTTGCTACAGTTTTGCAGTCGAGCCACCGAAGGGCATTCAAAGTAGAATGCACCATCAACATTTCAGATTGGCGTAAGTCAGTTGGCTTGACCAACTGACACCAATTAACAGGTGCGAAACTGGAACACCAGAAAGGTCAGTTTTTGTATTGTAATTGTGAATTGCAAATAGTATATAAGAGTTAGTATTTTAAGAATAGTGTCTTGTGATTTGAAAACTCAGAACAGTGCAGTGTTTATTTAACAAAGTGGTGTAGGTTTACAGGTTGCCACGACAGGTCATTCCAGAGGACGTCTTTCGCCGACAAGCAGATAAGGACCCCAACAAAGTCCCGCTATGTCAATGTGTTCATTTTGCGGTTATGAATAATAATAATGCGTAGAGCATATTTTGCTTGGACGTATAAATATCACATATGAATTTGCAGTTTCATTAAGCAAAGTGGTGTTGATTAGGCGTGCGTTATTTAATCTGTTGTGCAGATTTTTTTATATTGTACTGTGTAATATTGTTTATATTATATAAGTTAAGTATCTCCTGCATCTTTCTAAAATTATAAAGATATTTAATGTGTTTTAATATTATTTTATTATTATTAAGGTAGTCCTTCTCCTTCAAGCTCCTGCCAATTAAAAGATGCGAGCTCTCGTACTCGGGTTCTTTTTATACGTTTTCGCCGCCGACAAACGTATGGTGACTGCGCTTTGCGGATGGCAGCGTATCGTAGCAGACTCTGTTGCCGCGCATTTTGTACAATGCTTTGCACCGCTGCGCTAGCGCATGGCGCCAATGCTCTCCGTCTTGTGTTTTCTCACGCACCGAGAACCAGCACCGTCTACCATGCCCCTGCGCAGCGGATGGCAGCAGACGCTGTTGCAGCGTATTTCCTACAATGCTTGGTACCGCTGCGCAAGCGCACGGCGCCAACGACATGCAACACGTATGTTGGTAACTCCTCCCCCCCTTAAGATCAGCCGTCCTCGGCTGACGGGCGTCCCGCCCTGGGGCACTACCACGTGTATCCTTGAAGACATTGAGGGTTTCCAGTAGGGTTCCTTTAAGGTCCACTATACTTCTGGATCTTATTGGTTTTACGATGGCAAACTTGCGGAACTTGTGCAGGCATGTGAGGAAGTGGTGATCTGCCGTGGAATAGATATCCAGATGCAAAATTTCGACCGGATGCGTGGGAATAGTGGTTTTTCCTATTTGGGTTGCGTGTGGGTGTCGATTGTATTTGCCTTCCTGATATATGCGGCAGGCAGATGTCAGCTGCTTGAATTGCTTACGGTTACCGGGGAAATATGTCCCCCGCAAAGCCTGACGTGTAGTTTTATTCGGCGAACGGTGGGTTCTGTTGTGCTGTCTGGCTAGGATTTCTTGTTGCTCGCTTGTGTTGGTGATATCCTTTACCCTTCTCTCACTGAGTCGGAACCTCATGGATGGGAAGAGATCCTGCAAGGTGTCCTCCAAATATTGCAATGTAACTCGATCGCAATATATTCCATTCACAACATTGACGTTAACGGACTCGTTCAGCAGCTGGGGCAATTCCGAAGATGAGGCATAAGTTATGACATGCCTGAGCTGCTTCTGGAATACAATGACGGAAGTTTTCTTCGACTTCTCTGTAGCTTGAGGTTAAGCTGATTTCTGAAGCCATTGACGGGGTTATCGACATCGGGATAGGTGATCCCAGCGATTTTTCAGCACTGCTATTGGTTTCACATTACTTAGGTTTCTTCATTATTGCATTTATATGCTGTCGTGAAAGCGCGTCCGCGACAATGTTGGGTCTTCTTGGCTTGTAATGGAACTTCGGGTCGAACTCCTCAATCGTTTCATCTTTGAGTTAACATTTCTGTCCGAGAGATCGAAGGTGTTAATGTGCATATATTGTAATTCTATATTTTTTTCATTTTGTTTAAAACTGCAATTTTGATTTCTGTTCAATTTATTCTTTGCGTCAATAATAACAGAAGTTCGTTGCACTTTGCATAACAATAGTTTAAATTCTCTTGCACATTAAGCAGACGGAAATTCGACACGTTTTTTGGTTGTTGTAGTCTCATGATAATATGCTATTCTAGCAAATATGTTGTGCAACTTGCATCGAACTACAGTATTGTATTGCTATGGATTTTGACATGTTAATTTTGTATAAAAACGCATGCAATAATTTAATAAAATCCGTTCAAAATCAGAACTCAAAAAGAACAATTATTGAATTATCATTTCTTCGTGGTTTTCTAGTTCAAGTACTAAAAGGTCAGTTTTAAGTTAACTTCAATTTTGTTTCGTCGAGAATCTTCAGTTCAAGTACTGAAAATTCATAACCATAAATTCAGATTAAAATCTTGAATTAAAATTTAATCATCGTGAATTCCCAGTTCAAGTACTAGAAATTCAAAACATAAATTCAAAGCAAATTTTGAATTAGTAAACGGTAAGGGGTTGATAGTCTGCAAAAACATTTAGGTCCTTGACTCCGTATAGGTAATTTCTCAGCTTCTGCAATGACCAAACAATTGCAAGCAGCTCTCGCTCATAAGTCTCATAGTTCTCCTCTGTATTGGAGAGTGTGCGCGAGATCATGGTAATGAGCCGACCTCCCTGCGATAGTACAGCCCCTAAGGCATAGGATGAAGCATCCGCAGTAAGATCGAATGGTTTTCTGAAATCTGGATAGAGGAGCAAAGCATGTGTTGACCTCACACGCCGAAAGGCGTCTAATGCATCCGCGTCTAGGACAATCGAAGTGTTTTTAGATTTTGATGCTACTATATGACCATTCTTCCCCCTCAGATACCTGGTTAGTAGCTTCAGAGGAAATTTCCGTTTGATCGTTGCCGCTGGTATGCTCTACTTCTTCATTCTCGTCTATGCTGGAATCTCTGTAATTCATCCCTTCACACTCCTGAAAGAGCAGTGTTTCCATTCCCCGCGCATGTCTGAGGGTTCCCACGTCTAAGTTGACACAAGCCGAGACGTCCGTTAGCAGATCAAACTAGATTATAGCATCAAAGGTGTTTAGAGTGGGAAGTATGTAAAAGGTAGATGTCCTTCTCAGCATATTGATTCCACATTTCCTAGTGACATGCACACTCCCCACCACAGTTTTGACCTTAACTGGTTTGATTATCGGCTTTATTCCCCGTAGATCAGGGATATACCTAATATAATTCTTGGCAGAGCCGGTGTCCACCAAGAACTTTAAACGCTGTGATGCTAGAGTCATTTGAAGGTATGGAAGAAGTGGCCTCTCCCCAAAAAAATTCACCTCAGCGAAAGTTGTTTCTCCCTCAACATCGGCACCGGCGTCACCCCGTCTGTAGTTTCGGTTGCGACGACGACCTTCACTCCGGCGGCTTCCAATGTCCCAGCTACCAGGAGAAGAATCAATTAACTTAGTTTCCAGGTCATTGACTCTTGGGTGTTTCCAATCGTGTGAAGGTGGTTGCGACGAAGGTGGCCTTTTTGTAGCACTTTGCCTGAGTTATTTCTTGTTGAAGCGCGTATGAGGGTCTTCTGTCTGCATATGTAAAATCTAACCGAGCCAGAATTGCGTCAAGGTTAGTAGGCGTATTAAAGGATGTTAGGAGGGCATCGGCCTCTCCCATTACCTTGCTTCGGATCAGGTGAACGGCCTGTTAATGGCGAGGAAGACCTTCCGAACCCGTGAAAGGGACGTAAGCGCTAGTGACAGATCTCCGCCAGGAAGCGTACTGCGTCCTGCTTCCACCAAACTCGCGAAGCCAATGAGCACGAATGAATCAACCCTTTCACCCTCTCGATCGAACATAACATCGCTATAAACTGCGGGAGGTACTGCCGGTTGTCCACGGATCTGCAGTTCTTTCCGGAGTTCGCATATCTCGTTGCGATTCTCAGTAAATCGTCGGTTGCTTTCTTCAGTCAAAGAGGAGAAGGCGGTGTTGATCATAGCCTCAAATATAGCCAAATCTCCGCGGGGTTGGTGCGCTGCTTCCTTGTGCGCCATACTAGAGTCTAGAAGCGCACTCTACTTTGCGATGAACGGTACTAGAGACCTGACTGAATGTAGCCTGTGCTGGTTTTCCCTTGTTACAGCGGAAGTCCTTGGTGTGGTGAGTCGTGCACCGTCTTTTTCGGATGCTCTCTACGTCACCAAGAATGTGCTAGAAAGTATGGTTGGGCTGTGCAACGCCCTTTTGGGTAGTTCTAAAAATTTTAAGTTTTATTATTTAAAAATTTTTTATTTTTTTATTCATTTTTTTAAATTAAAATTTTATTTACGTTAAACCTGGAGGGTCCCGTAGGAATCGCAGATTTTAACGCAATATAGCACCACATATCGCCTTTCGTGCTTTATACCGGTGAACGTGGAGATGGGCTATGCACCACCTTTTTCGGTCGCACCGTGTTTAATAATAAACCTTGCGAATGGTCAATACGCAGCGAACCGCATTTTTCGGTAGCGCTAAAAATTGCATTATATTTATTATTAATTATAAATTTTTATTTATTTGTGCTAAAAACTGGAGGGTCCCGTAGGAATCGCAGATTTTACCTCAATATATACCACGTATATGTTACAAAAACTGGAGGGTACCGTAGGAATCGCAGATTTGCTTTTTTTATTAACCCCTCTCAAGGGTACGGTAAGAGCCTGGGCAGCGACTTTTTCGCATGCCCCACACTTCCGACACAAAAACTGGAGGGTCCCGTAGGAATCGCAGATTTGCTTTTGTTTATTAACCCCTTTCAAGGGTATGGTAAGAGCCTGTGCAGCGACTTTTTCGCATGCCCCACGCTTACGACACAAAAACTGGAGCGTCCCGTAGGAATCGTAGATTTGTTATTTACTCACCCCTCTCAAGGGTGGGTTATGAGCCTGTGCAGCGACTTTTTCGCATGCTCCAAGTTGGGCGCCAGTTAAGTATCTCCTGCATTTTTCTAAAATTATAAAGATATTTAATTTGTTTTAATATTATTTTTTTATTATTAAGGTAGTCCTTCTCCTTCGAGCTCCTGCCAATTAAAAGATACGAGCTCTCGTACTCGGGTTCTTTTTATACATTTTCGCCGCCAACAATCGCATGGTGACTGCGCTTCGAGGCGGCACTGCGCAGCGTTTCACGGCTGGGCTTGGCGGCACCGACATACAACACATGTCTCGCCAATTCCTCCGGCACCGAGAACCATCACCGTCTACCGTATCTACGCGTAGCGGCTGTGCCGCGCATTTTATACAATGCTTTGTACCGCTGCGCAAGCGCATGGCGCCAATGCTCTTTTCGTATGTTTTCTCGCGTACCGAGAACCAGCACCGTCTATCGTGCCCCTGCGCAGCGGATGGCAGCGGATGGTAGCAGACTCTGTTGCCGCGCATTTTGTACAATGCTTTGCACCGCTGCGCTAGCGCATGGCGCCAGTGCTCTCCGTCTTGTGTTTTCTCACGCACCGAGAACCAGCACCGTCTACCGTGCCCCTGCGCAGCCGATGGCAGCAGACGCTGTTGCAGCGTATTTCCTACAATGCTTGGTACTGCTGCGCAAGCGCACGGCGTCAACGACATGCAACACGTATGTTGCTAACTTATAATAGCTGTTTCTTTCAACGCGAGTCTGAATAAAACGTTCATACAAATGGACTGCTTAGTTATGACAAGGTGCTTGTATGCGCTTAAAGTTTAGCACCTCAAACAGAAGTGCTGATAAAACAATTTTGTTGTATATTGTGAACGAGAAACAGAGTAAACCAAGAATTAACCGCTGTAATTATATAAAAAGCTGTCATATAAAATGGAGAACAAAGAAAATAAGTTTATAAATAATTTAATAACTTTTAATTTAAATTAAAAATGAAAGTGAAACTAACTTATAAATATTTTGATTGATTGAAATAAATTGAAATTGTTGTTTTTTGTGTTCAATAGCAAACGGAAGCGATGGAGTATAGAGGAGACATTGGGGCTGCTGAGATGCTACCATGCGTGTACGGATGAATTTGAATTTTTAACTTTTATGTTATTAATTTTAAGTAACTGAAAATGTACCTGTTTATTGCTTATATTATAGTGAAATATTTTTCTCATTAAAGAAATTTTTCAATTAATTACGAAAACCATTTTTTAAATAACGTTTAAATTTATTTAATGCCAAATATAGGTTAATTTTGTTTTCTAACAAAGCATATCTTACTATTCGAACAAATGGGTAAAAAATTTAATAAAGTGCAAATGCAAACAAAACTTAGTTTTAATTTGAAGCCTTTTACATTCATACATACATATTAAATATTCCACAGTTGTACGCTGCAGCCTCATATGGGATCTGAAGTCCGCATCACCATATGATTGCATAGTTGCCACAAACTCATCGCATTTAGTATGCTCCTCTTGGTCTATGCCAGATCCTTCAGAACTTGAGCTGGAACTGGACCTCTGCGCATACACCATGTCAAGCAATTCTTTTATTTCCAATTGCTCTTTGAGTCGACGCAAAGTACTGTTGTCCTCCAATAAAATAGTTGTAACCTAAATAATCACATACTCGTATATAAAATATTATCTTGTATTAATTAATAAGTATTTAAAGTTAAATTACCAATGCTTCCTCCGAATTTGCCATTTTCTATTTTTCCTGTTCTTTAAAATTTGTTTCCAAATGTGTATGTATAAGCATTTTAATTGTAAAAATGTTAAGCGACGGGTAGCGTTTTGGCGTTTTATTTACACAGCTAATAAGATTTACTTGATTAAACACCCGTATTCCCGGGTTTCGGTATCATGGAAGAATCATACCAAACAAAACAATTATTTCCCGAGTTCATACGGTTTGAGCGGTCGATTTCATGCTAAATCTTACAATCTAAGTATTTAAAATAATATTCTTAGTTTCTCTATTCCTAACTATATATCAATACATGGAGAATATTAAACAAATTTAATAAGGTGGGAACATCTTATAATATACATCTTAATTTAATTTTTTTAAATATATATATATAAATATATATATATATATATATATATATTTATATATATATATATATATATATTTATATATATATGTATATATATATATATATATATATATATATATATATATATATATATATATATATATATATATATATATATATATATATATATATATACAGTAAAACTCCCCATTGCGGACACTTCTTATAACCGGACACCTTCAATAACCGGACAAAGTTCGTGGACACAACCATTTTATTAGTTTTTCCATACAAATATGACTCCAATAACCGGAAACTCTAATAACCGGACGCGGACACATACTTCAAACCATTTTGACCAAAAAATCCCTCATAAACGGACAAAATTTAAAAAATCCCAAACAAGTTTTTTAAAAATCTGGTAATCCTTACAAAAGAAATCGCATTTGTGCTGATAAAACCAAAATTGGTGATTCCCCTTTTCACATTGCATTGATAAACACGAATTTGGTGATTCCCCTTTTAACATGTATGCACACATTGTGTCACTGCATATGTGTTAAATAGTATGCGCATTTGTGAATTGTGAATTGTGAATTGTGTTTTAATAAACTCGTAATAACATGGTATCAAAAAAAAAGTACTATCCATTAAAGAAAAAATGGAAATTATTAATGTGTTCGAAAAAGATAAATTGTCTTTGCGTGAAATTGCAAAAAGGTAAAGTTTAATTCCCAGAAAAAATTAAATTGTGCTTAATTTTTCGTTTTCACAATTTCAACATTGGCAAAACTAAAGCAGCAGAGATCAAAGACAAAAATAAGGAGACAATTCGTTCTAAATGGGAGTCTGGAGTAAATGTACATCAAAAGCGTGGTTTTCTAAAGGAAGGTGGCTCTGAAATAGATAAAATGTGCTTTGATTGGTTCGCCAAGGCTAGAAGTCAACAAATTCCTATATCTGGCCCTATTGTAAAGGCAAAAGCAATGGAAATTGCAGTCAAATTGGGTGTACTTAATTTCAATGCTTCAAATGGATGGTTAAACAAATGGCGGATAAGAAATAATATTGCTTTCAAGTGCATATCTGGTGAAGCCGCAGATGTAAACCAAAAGGATGTCGAGCAGTTCAGGGCCAAGCTGCCATCTCTGTTGAGCGGATATAAGCCTCAGGACATTTATAACGCAGATAAAAGCGGGCTTTTCTTTCGCGCATTACCTGACAAAACACTCGCTCTGAAATCCGAAAAATGCATTGGCGGTAAATTATCTAAGGAAAGACTTACAATTTTTATTATTATTATTATTATATTATATCTTACACCATAATTAATTATGAGTGCAAGGTGCTGGGGGAATGAGTACTAGCTACAGAGGCTTTCGGCTCGAAGAGAAAAGGACTTTATAGAAAGAAGCATTTTGGAGACCAAGCTCGTGGCAGGAATTGAACCTGCGACCCTCGGGGTGTGAATCTAGCATGCTTACCACTAGACCACAGAGGGTGGCTACTTACAATTTGTTTTGTGCAAACATGGCTGGAGAGAAAGAGGAGCTTTTGGTTATAGGTAAAGCAGCCCGACCTCGAGCATTTAAACATGTTCCTACCACGGAACTGCCAGTGAATTGGAAATCTAATAAAAAAGCTTGGATGACTCGAGAAGTTATGACTGAATGGCTGCAGCAGTTCAATAGGAAAATGAGGTCCCAGAATCGAAAAATTCTCTTGTTTTTAGATAATGCTGCATCTCATCCAAGACAATTAAACTTAACTAATATAAACATTGTTTTTTTGCCTCCAAACACAACGTCAGTAAGCCAAACCATCGACCAAGGAATAATCCAAAATTTTAAAGTTTTTTATAGAAGCTTACTTTTAAAACACTTGCTACGTAAAAATGACACTGCAAGTTCAGCATCAGAGCTGTCAAAATCTATTAATGTGCTTGAAGCTGTTTATTTCATCAAAACATCTTGGAATAAAGTAGAAGCAACAACAATCCAAAACTGCTTCCGAAAAGCAGGGTTTTCGGAAATTGATGACGTTCTTCCCGATTTTGATCCCGAAGATGACATTGCACTGGCAATGTATGCTAAATTTCACGAAGGACTCGACGTGGCAAATAATTTCGACGGTTTTCTCCAAATAGATAAAAATATCTGCACTGAAGACAACAATATAGAAATTCAATTTGATGAGCAAAACGATATTATGGATATAAGTAATTCAGAAGAAGAATCTTACGAAGAAATAAGTGAACCAATAACATCGTACGATGAGGCTTTAAAACTTGTTGTGCGTTTGAAACAATTTGCCAAAAATGATTTTGTAGCTTTTCAACACATTAAAAATATCGAGAATCATTTTGAAAATGAACATTTTAAATTAAAACAATCACTATTTAAGCAATCAACCATTAGAAAATTTTTTCAACCAAAGTAGTAATAAAATGTAAAAACTTGTACAGTGCACATATGTATTATTAAATATTATTCATAAATTCGTACAAAATATGAAATAAACGACAACTTCTAATGATTTGGAAGCAATTTAAATAACATTTTTCTGAGCCCCCTTCGATCAGCCTCCCTATAAACAGACACCTCCCATAACCGGACAAAAACACTGCGACGGTGAGTATCCGGTTATGAATAGTTTTACTGTTTTACTGCTCCTGTTTCGATTTTTCTTTTATCTCCTCAATCGTAGCAAAACGCTTTCCTTTCATCGGTGTCTTCAGTTTTGGAAAGAGGAAAAAGTCAGCGGGGGCCAAGTCCGGTGAATACGGTGGTTGAGGCATGATAACGGTTTTGTTTTAGGCCAAAAACAGCTCCTGAGCGATGTCCATGCGACGTTGTTTTTGCTCAAAATTTAGCAATTTTGGAACAATCTTCGGTTCATGCCTAAAACATCCGTAAAAATTGCTTGGCATGAGCCGAACGATATGCCAACATCATCAGCAACCTCTCTGATAGTGATTCGACGATTATCCAAAATCATTTCCTTCACTGTGTCAATGTTTTCATCGGTTGTTGACGTGCTCGGGCGACCGGGACGAGCATCGTCATTGACATCTTCTCGGCCTTCCTTAAACCAGTTATGCCACAATTGAACTTGTATTCTGCTCATAGTAGACTCGCCAAAGGCCACAGTCAACATTTCAAATGTCGTTGAGCATTTAATTTCATTTTTTACACAAAACTGAATACAGTTTCTTTGATCCATTTTTTCGAATAGGTCAAAATCGAAGAGCACACCAAAACACGACTAACCTTTTTATCTGTCAAAAACAAACTGTCAATCCAAAATGGTTGGTATTGCCAACATATAACGGACATGTGTACCAACATAACAGAAAAAAAATGCGAACATCGAACATACGTAACTCACGAAAAGATGAAAATAACGGTTATTTTTTATCACACCTCGTATATATATATATATATATATATATATATATATATATATATATATATAAATATGTATCTATATCTATATATATATATATATATATATATATATATATATATATATATATATATATATATATATATATACTCGTATAAGCTCATTTCGTGCTCAATTTTCTAAAAACCCGAGAGAGCTGTTTTCTGTTTAAATTTTTTTATTGTGATGTTTTTTGGGAGTACTACAAAATTAAATTTAATTATTTTATTTTTATATCGAGTTCAAGGTCCAAATTTATATTGAGTTCAAAATACAAATCTTTCCCTTTATTTAATTTTTCTCAATATTTCGGTTTCCTCCGGAAACAATCTTGAGGATCTACAATTAATAACATTTACATATACAAATATTTCAAATCAACAATTATATTGGCACTTACAATTTTCGGATCTGTTAATTAAATGCATATTACAGACTAAATATAATATAACTTGCCTAACATTAAAAGGTGGCTCTAATGTTTCTTTGGTCAGCTGTTTGTGTTTGTTATTGTTATTTTATATGTTTACTTTTCTCGTACAAGTTTTCTGTATATGTGAGCACAGCTATCCGTTTGTTTTGTTGGTATGCTACATATCACCAACATGTAGAATTTAAAGTAGGTATCGTTTGTTGTAGTGTTTTGCTTGTACTAATACATGTGCTTCTTCGAAGTGATGCCCACTACGAGCACAGAGATCCGCAAGTGAAATTTTTGGCTTTAGAGTTGTGCTTCTATTGATCCTATCCGATTTGTGCGCTGATATTCTCGTCCTTAATTTGTTTTTAGTCGTATCAATATGTATACTTTGTCACATAATTTGGATCCGTCTCCACAAAAAATAATTTTATATATCAAGTGCCCCTTATCTAATTTGTCGATCGGACTTTTTGTTATGGTATACGAGTATAGTTGTTGCATGTGCTATGTTCGTTTTATGTGCTATTTGTAATTTTTTTTTTATTATACATTTTCGATGTTTTGAATTATTTTGAAAATTCCCTTATTGTCATGCCATTGATTTGTATATTTTTGTTGTATCCCCTATTTTGGTATTGTCCTTTTTCACTTTGTAGTTTTTTTATAAGTCTGTTTTGTAGTCTCTTAGGGAAATCGTTGTTACTTAACATCATCTTTATTTTTATTATAGTGCCCACAACACTTTGTTACTAATTGTCAGTATTCTTCGTATTAAATTCGCTGCCTTTTTGAAAATTAATCCTTTTGGGTGTTTAGAGTAAAAATTGATTAATGTACCCGACGCATTTGGTTTTCGATACCAATTTACCTTTATTGTATTCTGTCTCTTAACACGGAGCGTGTCCAATTATAGCAATTGTCTATGTTTTTCTTCTTCTATTGTAAATTTTATTGTTGTGTGGCAATTGTTTAGCTTATTTAATATGTCTATTATTTCATTTTTGTTCACTATTGCGAAAATGTCGTCTACATACTTGGTCGAGGCTCTAGGTTTTTTATTACTTTCCAATTGTCCAATATTTCCTCCATTATAATATCCGCTATTGTGGGTGATGCTGGCAAACCCATTGGCATTCTAGCACACTCTGCGTTTTTACATTGAAAAGCGATTCTCTTTTGCTAGGATGTAGTTTGCTAAACCGAATAACTATTAGGATGGCGCTATATTTTGCGATGAGACCAAAATCATGCTTTACTATAATGGTGGGTCTAATAGAGTGTTGGGATAACCGTTAAATGCATTGGAAAATTTAAATATTATATTATATTCCATTATTTAAATTCGGCAAACTTTCTGTCATGGTGTCTGGGAGCATATCCAGTAAAGGAGTAGGATAACTAGATCATAGAGAATAAAATGGATGCAAAACAATATTTGGATATTTTTAAACGTTATTTGGTAAACACCGCATATCGTTGTGGGTTAAATATTGATAAGAATCTGCACTTCAAATTTTACCATGATAATGACCCACACTTGAACACCATCGAAAATTTGTGGGAACTTTTATGAAAAAAGGCGGTCGAGAGGCAACCAAAAGGTGAAGCAGAGCTCAAAACTGCAATACTAGAGGAATGAAATAAAATACCAAGCGAATAAGAAGTTGATTTATTCCATGACGAGAATATTACAAGTCGTTATAGATGCTAAAGGGGGCCATACAAAATATTAAAATCTTTTATAGTGCTAATTTTCTTTTCTTTCTTCCATTTTTATAAATAAGTTCTGATTTGTAAAAACATTTTCTTGACAACAAATTTTCTGACTACTATTTGTATTTGTTATGTTTTTTGTTTCTTAATTTTAATATTAGTTTTTTTGTTGTTACTGTTCATTATTAAATACATTAATTAAATGAAATGATTTAAAAAAAAAAACACTTTCTTGACAAACTGTACGTGTATTCTGCATCTTGTTTTTAAACTGTACTGCGTCTTTTTTGTTTATTGTAACTTACTCCATTGGAAACTAACAATAAGTTACCAAATCTTCAAGCGAATGTATTAAATATGCTCTTTGCCTATTGCTTGGAGCTATTTGGGTTCTACTAGTTTATTAATATATATTAATTAATTATAATTTTAAAAAGAAGAGGGAAACAAAATTTAATATAGATACATAATACAGATCAGTTTGTAAATAAGTTTAGAAACATAGTTTCTTTAGACGTGAAGCAGTATTCTGCTGGAGTAGACTTCTAGCAAGTATGTTCGGATGATTTTGCAGGCGATTCAGGTATTTCTGCCTTAATTCTATGATTTCTTCCTCTATAGTGGATATATGTATATCATTGTGAATGTTTCTATTTTTGACAAACCATGGTGCGCCGGTAATTGTTTTTAGGATTTGGACAAGTTCTAGGTTTGAGGTTCTCGCACTACCCCAAAGTTGCACCCCATATGTCCATATGGGCTTTATTATAGCTTTGTATAGAAGGACTTTGTATTCTAAGTGCATCTTTAATTTTTTGTTGATTACCCAACTCAGAGAGATAGCTTTTAATTTCATTTGAGTTCTATTCGCTTCTATGTGCTTCCTCCAAGTTAATCTACGGTCAAGATGGATTTCTAAATACTTCACTTATATTGCGTGCGGTATTTTTATGTCATTTAGTGATACAGTTGGACAGGTGCTGGTTCTGAGGGAGAATGTTATGTGTGTACATTTCGCTTCGTTAACATCTTTAAGGTGTTCGTTTAGGTCACGAGAGGCGATATGCGGATATTGATGGGTACTTAAAATAGCTGTGTCGTCAACAAAAGTGGAAGTAACTAGGCTGTTATTTATTAGTAGGTCAGACGTATATATTAGGTAGAGAATAAGACCAAGCACACTCCCTTGTGGTACTCCAGCCAATATTTGAAATTCGGGGGTTACAAATTGCTTGTATTTCACTTTGTACTTCCAATTCGCTCAGTAAGATTCCAGCACTCTGTGTGTGTTGTATGGCAGAAACTTTTTAATCTTGTGCACTAGCCCCTCAGGCCAGACTTTATCGAAGGCTTGGGCAATGTCTAGAAATATTGCTGAACAGTATTTATTTTATTCGAAAGCTATTCTAATTTCGCTAGTTATACGGTGCACCTGCTCTATTGTACCGTGCTCTATTCTGAATCCGAATTGATGAGTAGCAATGTTGCCATTTTGATTTAGATAATTCATAATTTTTCCATGTGACATTTTTTGAAATATTTTTGAGAGGGTGGGTAGAAGGCTTATGGACCGATATGAGGACACCTGCGTTGGATCTTTTCCTGGTTTAAGAATCATTGTAATTTGCGAAATCTTTCATATATGCGGAAAATGACCGAAGCGAACGATAGCAGTGAACAATTTGGTGAGGTGTGGTAATTCCATGATCATTTTATTTGTGACCAGGGTCCTTTTTTGCATTAAGACCTGTTTTAATGGCACACTCTAAGCCTTTGATTTTTAGTTGAAGCGGCTGAGTCACTTTGGTTATAGGTAAAGGAGGGACCTCGAAGTTATTGCACCGAGCATTAGGGCAAAACACTGTTTGTAGATATGCAGCAAACGCTGCTCCTTTTTCTTCGTCGCTTTTAACTTCCATTTCCTAGCCTTACTGGTGGCTTACTTTCCTTTGGGCATTTTGCAACCTTTGTAGCTCTCCAAAGTGAGCAATTGGTGTATTTAAGCGGGCCTAGATCTTTATTGTAGTTGCCAATGGGTTGAAGTTATATAACTGGTAGCAACCTGCATCGTTTTTTCTTCTGGTGTTGCGCACGCAGCCGCTGATGTTAACAAGGAATTAAACTCGTGGAGCGCTCTCTCTAAGTCATCTTTCTTTTTAGGAGGAGATTCCAGGCAAATATGTGTACTCACATATTTCTTATACTTGAGCCAGTTCGTTTTGTTGGGTGTCAATTTGGGCGATGTACATAAGTACAACTTCAAGAGTTTTGTTGAAGTATATGATGACAGGTGAGTGATCGGAGTACAAGTCGAAAATTGCTTCAGAGGAAAACAGTGTCCTGTTTATGTTTGTGATCACAGCGAAATCAATAAGATCAGGGATTTTACGCTGGTCCGCTGGCCAGTACGTGGGTTGGCCACTTGAGACAAAATCTAGATGATTTCGATGATCAATTAACACATCGTAGAACTATTTGCCTTTATGGTTTACCAGACGAGAGTCCCAGTAGGTATGCTTAGAATTATAGTCTCCAGCTGCTATAAATTTTCTTCCGAGTGTTTGAAAAAACTGCAAGAATTTTTCTGACGTTACTTGGAATCTAGTATACTGCAGAAACTGTTATACTTACGCCCCAACACTGAAGTGACTTGGATGTGTCTTTCGGCATATTTATCACGTAGGAAATGTTTTATACGGGCATTACTGAGAATTCCTGCGCCTCCGTACGCTTTATCGTCTGGATGATTGGTTTTGTAGAAATTGAAACCGGCAATACTGAAGTTGTACTTATCTGTTAAATGAGGAGATAAGCATAATGTCAATTCTTGTTTTCTTTTTTGTGTTGGATAATACCGTTGGAATTCCAGTAGCATAACTTTAATTGATTCTTTTATTTTTGAGAGAGCAGTATTTTCATAAGTAGATGCTTATTTTGTATGAGTTCATGAATCATTGTTTGCATGGTTGGCATAAATTGTCTAGTGGAGAACTAGCTAGACTTACAGTAGGTGGTTTTTTCAATACGTTTGCGTACGTCATTGAGGAGGACGAGGGCGCAGCATTGGCTGGATTTATGCTAGGGTAGTTAGGTGCAATATTGCTACGTTCACAGCGAACTAGCTTTTAGGTTGTACCCACCTTCATCTGCAGGGCTGTGTAAACTGGACACCCTCTATAGTTGGCCGAGTGGCTACCACCGCAGTTGCTGCATTTTTTTTACATTTTTATCGAATTTGTCAAATTTACATTCAATTGAGGGATAAAAATTGCCGCCAGCGACACATATTGTGCGTAGAGTGCAGTCAAATTTCGTGTCCCCATATTCCTGGCAATTTGTCGTCTCTGGTACGAGCTCCACCTTAAATAATGGTTGAGGTATTTAGCTCTGTTTTTTATGTTAAATATTGTTTTTGCATTGAATCCGGCGTCTGCCAGCGCTTCCATTATTTCATCTTCCTTTTATTACAAAAGGATAGCCTTTGCTGCTTTTCAATTGGTACGTGTAATAGTTTTTTTGTCATCGTCGAAGTAATTAGCAATAGAGCGATAATTTTTTTCGTTATATATTTGGATTTTAGTATCTTGTATGTTACCTTTTGTGAGTGAGATTATATGAAAATTATTCTTGCCTATTAGGCGATCAATATTTTCACGCAAGTGATTATTTTTTCATTAAGTGCGGCAAACCTGTTGTGGTACATTGAGTTACTAGGTTGATCAATTTCATTTCTTTTATATATTTTTGCTGACTTATTATTTGAATTTTTTGGGGGCTTAGTTTGAATATACCGATCCAAGCCTGTTTGTATAGTTGCAGACTGAGCGTAAATTGTTGTGATTATTGTATTTGTTGTTTTTGATTGTCTCTCAGACGATAATGAGCTTAGCAAGCGTGTGTTAGCTGTAATTGCATGAGAATGCATTTGTGTATTTGGGTAGGTGGGAAAGCGGCTGCTTTCTACTCTTTGTTCTTTTGCTTCTTGCGCGGCATTATCATTGAGAGAGTTTTGTTCACTTACCGTCTGATTTGACATAGGTGTCGTTTGCTCTAGTTGAGCAGTAGTTTGTTGTTCCGTGTTTTCTGCAGGGGCGCCTGCTGCTATTGTTTGCTGAGTTGGTATACTTAAATCCGCATGCGTTGTTTATTGCTGATTCAGAAGGACGTATGGGGTGAGACATCGATCTCTAGCTAAAGGTGGAGAGCGCAAAATGCACATGTATAATTTGTTTTTGTTTTATGTTTTGTTATTACCACTATTTGGACTTTTGCTTATTATTAATTTTGATTTTTGGTTTACAGATTAATTTAAACAAAGGTGCAATCTCAAACCAGTGGAGCAGTCACTATCTCGGCGATTTGCGTGATCACTTTAGGAGTTTATAATTTGTATTATTTTTCTCTTTATATTTCTCTTCTTTTTATGAACTATGTGGAATGTTTTAAAAACACATCCGCAGAGTATTAATTATTAACTTTTTGTCGTTAACATTTGGGTGTATACGCAATTTAGAATAGCATGATGTCAGATTAATGGAATCTTATTGTCGGGTACATAAGCTGTCAGAGGAACAAACTTTCTCGGCTAACAAAAATGCCCTTGCAGCTCACAGATACTGCACGTAAACCTTTCGAAAAAATATTTTTGGACATGGTGGGTCGGTTGCTGGAGAGTTCATCCGGAAATAAATATATCTTAATGTTACAAGACGATCTGTCTAAGTATTTTATAGCGGTTGCCATGCCGGATGCAGAAGTTACCATAGTAGCAAGCATTACTTTAGCGAAGTGATAGCGAAACTGGGTGTCAGAAGAGTATTAGTGACAGACGGCACCAATTTCATTTCAAAGATGTTTTCCGAAAGTTGCAAGTTGCCAAAAGTGTAGAAACTCTATATTACTCCTGACCACTCACACCCTACTGACTCCCTGGAGCGTAACCTTCAGCCGCTAGCCGAATATTTACTTATTATGGTTAGCATCAGCGATACATGGGCATAATAATACAGTGCATGTATCCACTAACCAAACCAAATTTTTCACGTTGTATGGCTTCCAACCACAAATTCCAACGAATTTGCGTCAGAATCCGACGCATACGGATGACTACCCACATTTTTTAAGGTATCCGGGGCATGAGTTAGCCAAGAAAGCACAGGAAAATACGAAAAGTGTGTCGAAGAAGCAAAATGATTTTTCTACTAATCTGTTAAAATTTATATCCGGAGACAGCGTTCTATTGTGTAACTGTTATTAAAAGTAATAAGTTTTCCTATATATGGGTAGGTCCATATCAGGTATAAAGAATTCTGGGAGCTTTAACAATAATAGATTCGAATAGGAAATAAGGTCAAACTTTTTACAAAAATCTCTTGAAGCCCAACAGATCCGGCTAATAGATTTACATGACTATAAATTGGTATTGAAACATCTCGTTAATGAATTAATGATCGCAAATAGCTTTCTTTCGACTTGTCCCAAATTCAGTTTGTCTGGGCAATGGGAGCTGAAGCAAAAGTAAAACTTTTTGAATTAATACTTTTCAGCCTTGAAAACGATCAAGGAACCCTAATAATCTTCTACATATATAAAAATAACTTACATTGTGTTTGTAATTGATGTTCTCTGTAATGCGTGAACCGAATTTGTTACTGTAACTTTTCCATGAAAGGTGACGACAATACCAAGGTTTTTATATATAACCATTTTTGTATGTGTATTGGTTCTTGAGTTATAGGCATTAGTGAGTGTTGGATAAGATCGCTCTACATAATTTATTTTACATAATTTGAATTTCAAATATGTACATTATTTTTCCAGTATTGAATCCTGGGCCACCCTAATATTGTCGTTCTATTAATCTTACAGCAACTAAGAACTATATATTTTGGGAAAAGTGGGCGGTGCTACTCCCCCTTATTAAAAATAGCTCTGGCGTCCTTAATAATAGATCGATTGTCATGAAACTTTCACTCAGGGAATCCCGGGCCATCCTCATAGTGTCGTTCTGTTATTTTTACAGCAACAACAACATACGTGCATGCTGGTGTCCTCTTGGTTCGACCAGTATGCATGTAAATTAGTCTTTCACTTCTCTAAGCAAGGGAGAATAACAATGACAAAACAACAACGGTGCTGCTTGATGTTTACAGCTCTAAGCGAGAGAGAATAACATTAACAGAACAGTGCTGTTTGATGTTATTGTCTTCCAATGCTTCATTCAGCCACTGTGTCGTTATTGTTATTCCCTTTGTCTTCGCTGCTTAGAATAACTTTCGTTGGTGTACTCTTGGTTCGACCAGTATGCATGTAAATTAGTGGTTCACTTCTCTAAGTAAGGGAGAATAACAATAACAACAACAACGGTGCTGCTTGATGTTTACATCTCTAAGCGAGAGAGAATAACAATAACACAACAGTGCTGTTTGATGTTATTGACTTCCAATGCTTCATTCAGCCACTGTGTCTTTATTGTTATTCCCTTGCCTTCGCTGTTTAGAATAACTTTCGTTGGTCTTTTGTCTTTTTTTGGTGGTCCGGCGACCAAATACGAACTCTGGTTTGTTTCTGTCAATTTACCAACATATTTCAATGCGTATTGCATTTTTGAAACAGTTTTTTCTGAAAATACAGGTACATTACACTGATTTTAAGTCATGTATTGAGATTGGGTTGAGTTGTTCATTGGATTGATCGTGTTCCGTCATTTATTGTGTGCCATTGAGTACATTCCAGAGTGAAAGCGCTTCGCATTGTTTTTGCGTTTATAAACATTGTATATATGTTCCGCAATTTTTGATTTCATTTTCCAAATAAATCAAATTTCCTTTTTAGTTGGTGTTGCCACATTTTTGAACACAATATGGTACGAAGATGTAGTAATTTGGGGCGTCGAACACGTAATGCTACAAATGCTGCGGCATCTAGAGCTTCTCAAAGTAGCGAACAGCGCGAAAATAATACTTTGGCTGCTCGAAATACCCTGGCACGTATTAGGGCTGCGCGAAATTCAGCTGCACGTCCGTATGTGCGACGTTCTTTGTAGCGTGCAGCATTCAATTATGATGCAAACTTTGATTACGTTTCTCATCCGAAGGTTTCAATTGGATCAATGACTACTGTTTGCAGTCAATGCATGGCATTTAAGTTTAAACATGAGGTGCCTGGATTGTGTTGTGGAAACGGACAAGTTAAATTACCTGAATTGAATCCACCACCGGAGCCCTCGCGTTCTTTGGTAACTGGTGCCACACCGGTTTCGAAACTATTTTTGGAAAACATACAAGCATATAACTCCGGTTTTCAAATGGCATCATTCGGTGCGACAAATATTCTACGCGACAATTTTATGCCAACGTTCAAGATAATTGTGTTTAGTTGGATAATAGTGAAACATACGATTGTGAAAATTTTGCTATTCAACAGATTCAAGGCCAAGTTTACCATCGACTTGGATCTTTGTTACCCTTTCCTGATCAAAGTTATCAATTTTTGCAAATATACTTTGTGCGTAACTCAAATGTTGAAACCGATCGTCGTTGTAATATTTCTTCAAATTTACAGAGAGAGATTATCGAGCGTTTGCAGAATATGTTGCATACTGAAATTGAGTTAGTGCGGATTTTCAAATTGCTCTCGATCAAATGCCATCCGATGAATATGCAATTGTGATTCGAGTTGATAAAACGCCACCTGGCCAACATGTGAGACGATTTAATGCGCCAACAATGGATGATGTCGCTATTGTAATCGTGGGCGATGAATTTAATTCCCATGACATTGTGCTGCATCGTAGAAATATGCAACTGCGAAGAGAGTCTGAAACTCATCGCTGCTAAAAGGTATTACAGTACCCATTGTTGTTTTGCCTAGGAAAAGACGGTTATCATTTTAACATTAAAATGATCAATCCTTCTACCGGTTAGTGCATTTCATTTCTATTTCATTTTGAAAAGATTTATTTAATTTTTCGCATAATTTTGCATTGCAGGGGCGGAAACTAATAAATAAGTCAGCGCAATGAATTATTATTCATATCGTCTTATGGTGCGTCAAAATGATTTTAACCATATTTTGCATTGTCGTCGACTTTTGCATCATTTTGTTGTTGACATGTACGCCAAAATTTAATCTGAACGACTAAATTTCAAATGGTTTAATCAGAAGAAATTACGTTCGGAGGAGTACATCCATTTGCGTGATGCTATACAAAATGACGGTAATGTTAATGATCTCAGAAAAATTATCATTTTGCCTTCAACGTACACAGGCAGTCCACATCATATGCATGAGAATGCGCAGGATGCAATGACTTATGTGCGTCATTACGGTCGACCAGATTTATTTATAACGTTTACATGCAGATATCCAGCTGTTGTTCATTTAGCTGTGCATCTAGAAAATGGCCAACGTGTGTATTTCACTACCGAAAATGCTGCACAGAGAACTGTATCACCACCTCATACAACTCCTAACTGCATTTTTTAAATTGCTTTTGCCAGAACATTATTGTATGCAGAAGTGCCAATGTATTTTACGTGGAATGCATCAAAAAAAGAGTTCCAACGACGCAAGCAAGGACATCGTGTTGATAAATATCAAAATTTGTATTCAACTGTTAATAAATGTTCGTGGCCCAACATCATTTCGACAATTAAGAACAGTCAATGGAATACTGTGTACGACGTATCGACAAGCGTGTCAACAGCTTAATTTGTTGGAAAATGATGCTCATTGGAACAAACATTTAAAATACAGCAGTTGTGGCCCTTATCAAATCCCCACTTTGTTTGCGATTATTTTGTCTACCTGTTTTCCATCGAATCCATCTGAGTTGTGGACAAAATTTTAGGTCTATCTATCGAAAGATATTCTGTTTCAAGTCCGTCAAGTAGATTGTAATCCTGCAATGGATTTCACGCCGGAAATTTATAATGAAGCATTGATTTGCATAGAAGATTTGTGTTTATCGATTGCTAATAAAGCATTGGCACAGTTGGGAATGCCATCTCCTAATCGTGCCATAAAACAATTTTTGAGGTAGAATGGCAACATGAACAACAATACAATCGCAACGAATTGAATGATTTTGTTGAAGCAAATCTTTCGACATTGAATGATTTTGTTTAAGCAAATCTTTCGACATTGATTGCGGGGCAGAAAAAGGCGTACGATACTATTATGCAAGCTGTCAATGATGATGCCGGTGGATTTTATTTTCTGGATGCTCATGGAGGCACCGGAAAACGTTCTTAATTTCACTGTTGTTGGCAACGATATGTTCCCAGAATACAATTGCATTGGCACTGGCGCCTTCTGGCATTGCAGTCACTTTGTTAAATGGTGGTCGGACAGCACATTCTTGATTAAAATTGCCATTGAATTATCAAGTTAATGAAACTCCAACACGTAACATATCAAAAACATCTGGAACGACAATTATTGAAACGTTGCGGTATTATTATTTGGGTTGAATGCACTATGGCGAATAAGAAATCTGTTGAATCTTTGAAAAGAACCATGCAAGATGTTCGAGATAATTCAGGCTTCTTTGGTGGTGCATTAATTTTATTGTCAGGCGATTTCAGACAAACATTGCCCGTCATTCCTAGATCGACAGCTACCGATGAAATTAATGCTTGTTTGAAGTCGTCATATTTATGGAGATTTGTTAAAACATTGAATCTTACTACCAACGTTCGTGTTCAGTTGCAGAACGATCCATCTGCCGATAGATTCTCTAAGCAATTGCTGACAATTGTGAATGGTGCGGGGCCTGCTGACGAAACTGGATTGGTAACATTGCCAACTGATATTTGCCGTTTTGTACAGTGGAAAAGAAGAATTGAATGAACGTGTTTTCCCTAACATAGCACAACAGTATAAATGCCATGCATGGTTGAGTGATAGAGCAATTTTAGCGGCTAAGAACAAAGATGTTAGAGAATTAAACATGGCTATACAATTCAAGATTCCAGGCGACTTAATTTCGTACAAGTCTGTGGATACTGTTACCAATGAACAAGATATTGTTATTATTATCCAACAGATTTTTTGAATTCGTTAGATTTTCCAGGATCGCTCCGCATAATGTCCAATTGAAAGTTGGCGTCACTATCATTATACTACGCAATATTAATCAACCCCGTTTGTGTAATGGTACAAGACTTGCTATTAAAAGATTGATGGCTTATGTAATTGAAGCTACTCTTTTAACTGTGAAATTCAAAGGCGTAGGTGTATTCATTCCACGCATCCCAATCGTTCCATCTGATATGCCATTTGAATTTAAACGACTTCAGTTTCCTGTTTGCTTGCTTTTTCGGTTACTACTAATAAGGCGCAAGGCCAGTCGTTAGGAATTTGTGGAGTTAATTTAGAGTATCCAGTTTTCTCACATGTTGCCTGTTCGCCTACTGGCAAACCGTCGGTTTTCTATATTTACACCGAAAGTGGAGAAACAAAAAATGTTGTGTACCACAGAGCTTTACAATAAAAACTATTTAACAATGATTCAAATGAACTTTGAATTGGTTTTATATTTTCCTATTTTGTTTCGCACTACGAAGTGTGCAGGGGGTATCTCGAGGATTTGCGTGATCACTTTAGGTGTTTATAATTTGTATCATTTTTATTTTTATTTTTCCCTTTTTTTATGAAACTATGTGGAACGTTTTAAAAACACATCCGCACAGTATGAAATTTGAAATGAGTGAAAGTGCGTATGATTTTTTTTTTTTTTTTTTTGGTAGAGAGGGTAAAAATGCCTGCCGCATCATCAAAACTGTCGTCACAGATTTGGTATGTGAGAATTGCACCCACTAAAACATCCCCCTCCCTCGCTGAGAACATCTCCCCACCCTGGAACCCTTTTTATACTTCCTTCAAGGTGGAGATTCTCACTTCGTCCCTATTGGACTCTCAACATTATTCCTGCGTCCAGGTCCCGTTTTTTCCGCCGGAGCACATTTTCCACATATTTATCTACGTGGTCCCAGTTTTCTTTGCTGCTTAGCATAACCTCCACAATGTTCTCGGTGGCTAAGGTTTCCCCGATTTCCATTTCAAGCGTGGTGCGCTCTGTTTGCCACCTTGTGCATTTGAAAAAGGTGTGCTCTGCATCATCCACATTGCTGTCGCCGTATATGCACTCAGGCCCTCCAATTTTTCCCATTCGGTGTAGATACTTGCAGAAGTATCCGTGACCAGACAGTAACTGCGTGAGGTAGAAATTGACGGTTCCGGCTGTTCCTCCTATCCAGCTCGCTATGTCGGGTATGAGTCTCGCTGTCCATCTTCCGCGACTCTCGGCGGCCCATCGTTCCTGCCAATGGTGCACGGTTTGTTGCTTTATATGCTGCGCGGTTCCTCTGGTATTCTTACCCATCTTGGCTTCTCGTAGGTGTTTTCGTTCGAGGGCCAAGAGATCGATAGGGATTAAGCAGCTAATTACCAGAATTGCCGGCTCCGATACGGTACGGTACGCTGAAGCTACTCGCAGAGTTGCGGTTCGTTGTACGGACGATAAAACTTTTCTTCGGGCGTGCACCTTTAGCTTGTCAGCCCACAATTCGCTACCATACAACAGAATGGAGTGCGTTGTCATCATCAGAAGCTTCCTCTTGACGGATGTCGACCCTCCGATGTTTGCCATTAGTCTGCTGAGAGAAGCCGTTACCCGTGCTGCCTTCGTCGCCGCATTTTGCATTTGCGCCCAGTAGGTGAGCATGGAGTCAAGCTGAATTCCCAGGTACTTTATCACCTTTTGTGTCCTGATGGTCTCGGAGCAAACTCTCAAGTCGATTTCTATTGGAATGTGCTTTCTCGTGAGGAATAGCAGTTCCGTCTTTTCCGTGGCCAACTTCAAGCCATGTGAATCGAGCCACCTCTGGGTTCGGATCATGACCTGGTTCAGCTTTCTTTGGGCGTCTTCCGAGTCGCGTGCGGTGATGACAGCTGCAATGTCGTCTGCGTATCCGACTAGATGAGTGTCATCTGGCATCTCTATGCGCAAAATGCCATCGTAGCTTATATTCCAAAGGTCCGGTCCGAGGATGGACCCTTGCGCTGCCCCTGACGTGATGATTTTGCTTCGGGTGCCATTGTTGGTCTCGTATAACAACATTCTATCTTTAAGGTAGCTCCGGATTATCTTCTTCAGATAAGCTGGTATCTGAAAACGATTTTCAAGTGCCTCGATCATATCCACCCACCTAGCGCTGTTGAAAGCGTTTCTTACGTCTAATGTAACAAGGAGTACCACTCGCCTGGAGTAGTGATTTCCTTGCTGTGCCGCTAGCACACTTTCTATGACGTCTTCTACGGCGCCAATTGTGGACTTTTCTGGTCGAAAACCGTGTTGTCGAGTGGATAATCCCCCAGCGTTTTCAATGGCTGCTGCTATTCGGGCCCTAGTGTATTTTCTTCTACACCGCAGACAGACCCGTCTGAGTTGAGCTATTTCCTCTGTCCACCAGTAAACGGCCTTCTTGTGTTTATTTTGTCTTATTTTCGGCATCGCTTTGGTACAGGCTCTCTCTATTCACTGCATGGTCTGCTTCACCTTGCTATTAGCATCGCTAGCGTGGCTGTCTAATGGAATGTTTGCCTCCAGCTCAGCAAGTAGCACTTCCGGATTTAACTTTGATACATTCCACTTGCGAGTTCCGCGTCCACTTATGTTGTGGTCATGGTTGCTTGGCACTTTTTTAATGGAATACGTAATGTATTGGTGATCGCTTCCATTATAGTCTTCTAAGACTTTCCATGTATTTACTCTGTGAGCAATGCTCTCAGAAGCTAGTGCAATATCTGGAATTGTACCCACGCATCCTGGTCTTCTAAAAGTGGTGTATGATGGTGTGTTTATGGATGAACAAATTGGCCTTAATGGTGTGTTCTCTTTGTGTATTTTGGGTACTAGTTATTTTTTAAAAATATTTTAGTTTTTTTACGGTATGAGTTATAAATCTCCCTCTTCTGTCTAGTCTTGTTCTTTTCTAATGTTTATCAGCTTAATAAAATTAGTTCTCTATATTTCTTGTTCTTCTTTGTTGCTATTAGTTTGTTTGCAATTTTCTCCATCTGCTATAGATTTGAATAGTGGGAAACTGTTGTTGTTGTTGGAAGAGCAAATTTTGGGCATAAAGAGAGTAACCACTATACTTCATTAAGAATTCTTGTGTTAGTTGTGTTCACAAACCAATTTTCTCTTTAGGAAATGCTTTCATACTCTCTCTCGTTAGTTCTTAATCTGATGCATTTGTTTCTATGCCTATTGTTTTAACTCATTGAGCTGACCGTTGTGTAATGTTCTCTCGCTCTCAAAAAACAATTGGGCATCCTCCTCAGTCATCTGTTGGAGTTGAGATGCATCAAGTTAGATCTGAAGGACAGGTGGTTGGGAGTGGACGGGGTAAGGTTATTATTATGGGGAAAGAGGTGAGAGGACTGGTGGACACCGGGGTATTGGTGAATGTAATAGGGAAAGGGTGAACAAAATGAATAGAAAGTTTAGGTGTAGTATTGAGGAAATACCGGCCAGTAGTGAGTTCGGCTGATGGGTAGATTGTTCTTACTGGTGGAGTCTCAAGGGGATAGAATTCCACTTGTGTCCATAATTGAAACAGGATATTTCCATGGGGGTGGACTTCTGGGGTCCTGGATGTGCTAGGTGTGTGTGAAGTATATTCGGGGCATGAAAAGCAAGTGAGTGGGAAGGAAGAGGATAATGGGCTATATGAACTGTCTAGTCATCCGAAAGAGAAATTAAACGGAGTGAGAGATCCAGGACCGTGTGCAGGATTTGCTCGTGGGGGGTTTTTTTTAAAATCAAATTTCATTAAAATAGGAGAGGAGCTCAAAGAGATCTATCAACAAGTGGATGCACTTGTTATATCATATAATTGTATGATTACATATACATACATTTTTATTCACGTACATTTCCATTTTATTCTTTCAATAATTTGATGCGTCGGGGCACAAAAAAAAAATCGCCCAATACTGCATTTACATGAACGTCAACGTCCCGATGAATGTTAAGTGCAGCCAATCCGTTTAGTCGATTTTCGTTCATGGTAGAACGCAAGTAATTTTTCAACCGGCGCAAAGTTGAAAAAGAGCGTTCATTCGTTGATGTTGTTACTGGTATCGCAGCCATTACAAGCAAGATTTGGTGAACATTAGGAAAAACATTTACATTACATATATCCAGAGCTTCGATAGAACTTTAGATGTTTTTATCAAAAATCCGTGTTCGCCAAAAATTCACTTTATTGATCCACGCTTCAGAAGAATCATCATGCAAAATCGTGGAGTATTTTTCAAATAAATGGTTGCAGGCTGCTTCATCTATAGTTAAAGTTTTAGATGGAAAAAGACATATAAAATTAGATAGAATTCCACGGTGCTTATGAAAGCGGTCTGCGAGATGAGTGACGAATAAATCCAGGTATAGTATATAAGTTGAAATTCGATAATAATCCTCAATAGCATTTGTCTTGATATTACATCGATGAGTCTGACGCGAAACTAGTCTCGGTTGCTTCACTTCAATATTGTGTTCTTCGAAGATCTCGCTGACCTTTTGGAAAATATTATTAAAATGTAGTTCTGCTTTGTCTATTCTGTCCATTAATTCCTTTTTTGTAGCATGTTGTGAGTTAGAATCAAGCTACCTACGCGTAGTTGACTCACAGCAACGGCTCCTATTAAATTCATTAAGAGAGCACATATTTTTAGGGTGCAAATATTGTAAATAGTAGTATTTACGCATTAATTATGATGTAAGCTTTTAGGGTGTCACAGTTCCGCAGTCGAGTCGACGAGGGCGTAATGCTCCGTCGCCACTTTTGAAGTAGGTCAGTGGACTTGAGCCACTGACACCAAATAACAACTGCATAACTGGAACACCAGAAAAGTCAAGACGTAGACTGTAATGTTCACCTGTAAATAGTATATAAGAACTAGTATTTTAAGAATAAAGGTCTCTTGTGATTGGAAACTTAGAATAGTGCAGTGTTTATTTAACAAAGTGGTGTAGGCTTACAGGTTACCGCGACAGGACATTCCAGAGGACGTCTCTCGCCGACAAGCAGATAAGGACCCCAACAAGCATCTGCCAACTTTATGGCTTCATCGAGATGATTGTTTTCAGATTGAAGAACACAACTCAACGATAAAGTCAAGCTATGAATATAATCAAGCACATGTAATGAAACCTGAAAATCTAAAGTTCTTATGGCTGCTAGCAGCTGAAAAGCAGCAGAGGTTGTTTTCGGATCTGACTAGGTGCTCGAGATGTCTTCGAAGGCGTCGATAACTGCTGGTTGTAAGTGGAGATAAATTCCGATTCACTCATGTCGTTCCACCCATCTCGTTGCACAGGACTGTTTTAATTTTGTCTTCTTAGCATGACGAAGGTTTTCGTTTCTAGAAATTGCGTCTTGTAGTGTGAGCAGGCGTTTGGGATAATTAAAAAATTTGTGGACACACTGGATTGTGCCTAGACAATTTCTTATATTAACAACTTTGGACGCGTCGCTAACGACCAAATTGAAACAGTGAGCTGCACAATGCGAATACATAGCTAGTTTGTATATTTCATGAATATAAGCTTGAGGTCCGTGAAATTCTCCATTCATAGCACTTGCACCGTCATAACATTGACCGATAAAAAAATTGCAGTCGATGCCCGAAGATTCAAGAAAGTTTAAAATTACAATCCTTTTCCAGTCAACTGCGCAGTTGGAACGAAACTAAGAAAATCTTCGTAAACTGAATGTGTACCATTTTTTTCATTAATGTACCGGATGCAAATTGAAATTTGAATTCAGCGCCTGTTGACCTTATCGATAAGCTGTTTTAGGGTCAAATTGTGGCAAATAACTATGAGTTCACGTTTTTTGGGGAATTCTCCAAGTGCTTCTTTAGCTCCGCATCACTTAATGCTCGATATCTCAGAAGAGCTCGAAAATTTCCATCATTATCTGGGTAGATTGTACCAGTATCATTCCTTCCGCGAAGTGCTAAACCTTGTCGACCACAAAGAATCACTGTTTGAACTATGGCTTGCAAATGCTTCCTACTTTCATTCAAAAAATTTAGTTTTTGTTTCGATAATTGTAAATCGATAGATAGCTTAGCTTGCTTTTCAATGTCAGCTCTATTTTCTGCTTTCATCATATACTTATATAGTCTAGTCGAGTTCTTTTACAAAGAAATTTGCGAATATCCATTTTAACAATCACAATTTAAATATAATTTTAAGTTTATGTTAACTATTCAACTGTCTTTTTACAACTAAATATTATTTTCATGTCCCCGGCCTTTTATATCTTTCCATTCCATCGCTTCACAGTTTCACAACTGCCCATGAATTATGCCCACATTGAATTAGAAGGATTGTTTTTACAAATTTCGCAACTTCCCATGAATTATGCCCACATTGAATTAAAAGGAATTGTTTTTACATATTTCACAACTTCCTATGAAATTTGTTCCAACAAATTCAATGTAATTGCTTTTGCGTATTTAATATATATACATAACTCGGGCGACGACGACGAGAAGGAACGAAATCGATTTCGGTGGGGCCCCCCCGGGGCTAAACAGCTGATTAGATACGAACAATGGATCCACTGCGCATTGCAGTTGGAGTTGAATTCAGGCAAGCCAGAACACCTCACAGTACCGAATTCCGCACCCCACGTTGGCATCGTCAGCATCGGCGTCATCATCGCTGCCATATAATAGTTCCTTAAGATGCCTTAAGATGAACCATAATGAAACATCTGCAGTCCTACCGGCCGATGAGGTAGCAACAAGCATTTTTTGAAATGGCAATAGTGCTTTCACATATCAAATGATAAAGCACTAATGATTCAAAATTTTCGTAATCAGGAAGCTCAGAAGATTTTAAAAATTGTAGCTAAAAGCCCTTCTGGGGGGGTTTCAACACCCAAAACCCCCCGTGCGCACGGCCCTGGAGAGATCAGTTCGGGACCTTTGAACAGGATGAACTGGCAAGGAGTACGTTCGAAAAGCATAAAACTCCGTTGATCCCAGGAGTCGACCCGGTGAAGGACTGGTACTACTCCTTTTCTCCGGCTGTGCAGGTATTGCTGTATGCCAAGGTACGATGTTGGCGCTAGGGGTAATTAAGGAGTACAACCCTATAGAAAAATATATTACATTACTGAGGAAGGCCGGAAAGAGCCGATAGTACCTAGATGCGAGGATGCGTACCCTATGAAACACATTGAGGGGATTTTGTGCCGTATTGACCGGATCGTGTACATTAGCAGTCTAGATTTGAAATATAGTTTTTGGCAAATTGAATTAGAAATGGAGAGTAGAGGGATGACGACCCGGAATGCCCCTGAATGTATTCCTTTCGGCTGTTCAATATAGTGCATAGGCTCTGTCATGTCATGCACACGGTCATCCCACAGAGACTCTTTGTATATCTGGACGATCTGTTGATCGTTGAAAGGAGTTTAAAATACATAGAATATATTATAGGAGAGAGGGTGCTAAAGACGGAACCAGAGAAAGTAACAGCAATTATAAGGATCCCTTAGGACAGTGAATCAGGTATACAGTTTTCTTGGAACAGCCGGATGGGTATACAAGGTTCATTGACAAGTTTGATGAAATAGCACCACCGTTGAGGAACACTCTGAGAAAAGGTTAAAAATTTAAGGTGACACCAGAAGCACGCGTATTTTGCGTGCGACGAAAGCAAGCACTAACGAGAACACCGGTGGTGGCATTCACGGATTTCAATCGAAGGTCTTACATTCAATGTGATGCTTCGCAGTATGGGACTCAGAAGGATGTAACTACTACATTTTTGGGCCTTCATGGAGATGGAGCCGTTTACTGTGATCAAAGACCACGCCAGTCTCAAATGGCTAATGGTTTTAAGAGACCTGAGTGGGCGGCTAGCCACATGGTCGTTACATCTACAAGCCAATGATTTCCAGATCGCGAAATTGTAGATTATGCAAAAACACTAAGCATAGTAACCAAGTTTTGAATCCGATTTTGGGAAAGGAAGTAAAGACAGAACGCCCTTACCAAAGATTATACATAGATTTCATGGGGAAATACTAGTGGCCCATGTCTGGTTTCTACTGTTGTATTACCTCGCAAAGTTTGTGTTTCTTAAGGCCATGAGACAGCCCACGGCGTCAAATCTAATAAGGTTTTTGATGGAAGAAATATTCCATAAATTTGGAGTGCTGGAAATTATTTTTACTGATAATATTAAACAGTTTGTGGCTAAAGAATTTGGTAAATTGTCCCAGACGTATAAAGAAATCACTGATAACTGGACACTGGTTCAATTTATTCCGTGATGAAATAAAGACGGAAACCATATGAAAAAGTTGTTCAGACGGAAACCATATGAAAAGTAGTTAAGTGTTATGACCGGCGGGCGAGGCTGGTTCAGTTCAAGGTTGGGCAAAATGTATTCAAAAAGAAGTTTTTTAAATATAATTTTTAATAATAATTTTAATGTTAAGTTTTGTAAAAGATTTGTGAAGTTCATAGTAAACACAGTGGTGGGAAATAACTTATATGGCCGTCAAGCAGTATCGTTGGGGGTGTTCCATGCAAAAGATATTAAGTAGTATAAGGTTCGGTTTAGTAGTTAGAAATGAGGAGAAGAGGGAGTAGATTTCGGAAATTTCAGAAACATTTACATTAATCCGCGGCGTTGTAATCGGAGGTGGCTGTGTAAAGAGTAGAGGGTTCTGAAAAATAAAAGAGAGATTATTTCCGGTCGATAAGTAAGGATAGTAAATTTGTTTCTTTATTGTAGTTATGATATAAGTAGGTCGGTTTTGGTCCTCGGGGTTATCTTTGTTTTTATTTTTCAGTGGAGTTGGTTCTGAAATGGAGAAAATAGGTTTTATAGGAGTGTGAGAAAAGTGATTGCCCGTAGTTCTGGGTAGAGTAGGTAGGTAGGTAGGAATGGCCGTATATTTTGCCAAAAGCACACTTGAGCACACATAATGGCCCATTGTGATACCGCGGTGTGGCGCTGTTCAAGCACTGACTACAAAGTTCCCATACTTGAGATGGTGATAGTCAGCGCAAGGACAGCGTCAGGAAAGGCACAACTCCCCCGTCATGTTGCAGGAAACCATCCTGATACTTTGATGAACCTGGCTATGTCCCTAATATTAATGGATGACAGCTCTGTCAGGCTTGCAAGAAATGGGGCACAAAAGTGCGAATTCTGCTTCTGCTCAAGGATGGGCAGTGATATAAGAGGTGGAAAACCGCCTCGTCCTCCTCCTCGGAACCACAGCCTCGGCAAAAATCGTTTGAGGGTAGACCCAGTCTTTCTGCGTGCTGTCCCAGTATGCAGTGGCCAGTCAAAACCGACACTATTGTCAACAGTGATACGCGATCAAGTCGAAGAAGTTGGTTAATTCTGTTTTTGTCCATTCTTGTCGAAGTTAGTCTAGCCGTGTGACAGGATTCCTCATCAACTCAAGATTTGTAGGCGTCAGTCAGAAATTTCCGTTTGATATCGAACTTGAGAGTAACTTGCGAGCTTATTTCAAGACATTCACGAACGAGACTTGAGGTGGCCATGGAGGCAAAAAGGAATTTAATGGCGGCTGGGCCGTTATCGCTACTCAGCATCCATTTGGTTGCATGATAAATGGCCATGATCTCAGCCTGAAATACGCTGCAATGGTTTTGAAAGACCTAGGGAGATGTTTAAGTCCAGTTAGGCGGAAAATATACCGCTGCCGACTCTACCTCCAAATTTGGAGCCGTCGGTATAGATTACGACCATTTCACCGATGATTAGGCCTTTTGAAAACCAGTCATTTCTGCTTGGAATGGTGGGGTCGAATTCCCTGTTTAAATCGGGATACCGACTTATAATCGATAAAGTTTGGGACAGGTGGATCCTGATTCAGAATAGAGGTATGGCCTGGAAGTGTTATGCGTCAGTGCGAAAGAGCGTTAAGTCTAATCTCTGTCAACTTGGCTTGTTGCTTAACTTGGGAAAAAGGGCTTTCGTAGGTATGGTACGAAGTGCTCCAGTGATCACTACAGCAATGAGTTCAGGTTAAGATTATAGAGTGGAGAGATGATAGCGCTGGGGCATATATTGTTGAATGATCCCTCGATGTCCAGAAATATGCCAAGGATTTGTGAACTTGAGAAATGAGAGAATGAAGTGCTGTTTCAAACGATTTGCATTTAGAGTAGGCGTGTTAAGATACAGAGAGAATAGAAGGGTTGATCGATGTCCTGATATGTAGGTCAAGAGCTTTTTCTAAAACCTTAAGAAGAAAGGATGTTAAACTTATAGGTCTGTTATCTTTAGGTTTGGTGTGTGAGGTCTTCCCCATTTTCGGGATGAAGACAACAAGAGCCGAGAGTGCCAGCGTAGGGGAATATACTCTAATCTGATGCTTCCATTGTATATTTGTAGCAGCCATGGCAGGATAGTATCTTCCCCATTTTGGATTTCGACAGGAAGGATGCCATCCGGACCGGGGGACTTTTATGGCTTGAAGATTTGAATAGACCACTCAAGATGACCTTTTGTCATTTAGGCTTGATCCACTGAGGCTATGCTCCCTGGGAAGTGGGTGGATATCAATGGTTTCGGTACTTGGGGGAATCCAGCAGCCGTCTGGTATTTGGATGCAGGCAAGGGCTTTGTTAGGAGTGGAGAATTTTTCGAAGATGGCTAACCTTGGATGTATATTCAAGATTTTCGCAAAATTGTCTCCATAGAGCTCGTTTCCCTCGCCTAATGGCGTATTAAAACTCTTTTTGTTTAGTTTTGAAAGGGGCCCAATCAGCTGTAACTTTAGCTTTGTTAAAGAGCAATCTACAAGCCTTAGGAAGGCTTGCAATTTCCGAGTTCCACCAAAGAGTTTTAGGTTTGCCCCGTGGTTCGGGAGTGATGCAAGACATATGAGTGGCTTATTTAAAAGCTGTGGTCAAATCGTCGATCGCGCGATCAATTTCGAGACGGTTGTGCATAGTGGGGGGAGTCGTCGCTAATCATGACTCCAGTTTGAACCGAAGCGTTGAGCGTTTGAGCGTTTTAATGTGTCCGGTGGCGGAGAGTCGCCATATTCGTGAGTCATGTAGCAAGAGGAGATCCAGAAGGTCTATGGAACCATTTCAATGACCATTACTAAATTGTCCTTGTCACTAAAGCTAGGAAATAAAAGAGCATTATCGCTGTTTTTTTACAGAATACAGGATCTGGGTTTACCTTGGTCCTCGATAGATACGATACGATATCCGTATGAATTGAGCCCAGAAACCCGGTTATTTATGACCCAAGGTTCTTGGAGGAGAATGAGCTCCTCCCCTATATCCGAGAGGCGGAGAAGCATGGCTGCCGAGGCAGTTTTCGAATGCTGAAGGTTAATTTGTAGTACCTACAGCATTGTTTTGAAGGTTGATAATGGTGGTGTTCAACTCTTCCTCTTCAGACATTGTAGAGATGTATCCACCATCCGCATCAGTGTCCATGTGGTCGAAGAATTATCCGACCAGTTCGGAAGTGGAGAAGCGGCTGCTTCTCGTAATTTCGGAGCACTTACTCTCGTTGGAGTGAGGGCAGGGCCCGAGCAACTCATTGACAATGCCTTGTGAGGCAGCACCAGCTAGGGGAGGCTGGCGGGGGCTTGGGCATCGCACTTGTAGATGCGCAGAGTGATGGCTAAGAAGCCATAATTAATCACTGCCTCGCGGGTGTTGATGGGAGAAAGGGATTGCTCGTTCAATATGATGGTGACCTCACGCAAAGTGCCTTTCGCGACCTTCCAGCCATCGGTGTGGAGATCTTTATTGCTGTGCTTGAGGATCTTTAAGATTTCCTCAGGCTTAGAGAGCTCGGCAGGAAGGCATGTTTTGGATCTAGGGCGTTGGGGCACCTTTTCTAAAGGTCGGTACATTGAGCTTTGCACCCGGCCAATTCTTACCTACTCTGTTGATCGCTATCTTATACAGGTCCGCCGAGCGTTGGTCCGAGCAGGATATAATTTTAATATGTTCTTGATACCAACCGGCATCACGGCATCTGGGTGAAGGACCAGGTTTGAGGCACATGACCTCAACGAAAATTGGTAACAGCGCCTGTTCGACCATTCTCCAATTGGCAGGAGTAATGGTCCCATCGGCATTGGCAGGATCGACCACGGCCCATGTGAGGCTCTCTTTAACGATCTCGCTTGACGGTTTCGAGAGCTTAGGCTTGGGGTAGCCAGCCTTACGCGCTTAGGGATACTTTGGGTGGATTGGCCCGGGCGATCGGCTGATCTCTGCCTCTTGGGGTTACCGGCTTCTTGTGCAGTGGAGGAGTGGACACGCACATCAGCGTGTGCTTTTGCCCACTCAAGCTTGCCCTTGTCGTATTCTGACAGTTGAGATGGTTCTGAAGCGTTGAGCCTCGTCAAAATACGGTAAGCCGCTCTACGCGTCCTGTACGCCCTTGTACTCGGGTTCACGTTGGTAGGTGCACCTGAAGGAGGAGCGGTACGAGGAGCAGTTACCATCGACTTGTGAGGCAATATCGAGGCGTTTGCTGAAGAGGGCTTAGGCGGAGCGACTGCTGTTGGTTTGTGAGTCAATACCCTAGCAGCCGCTGAAGAGCCTGGGGACAGCGAAGAGCTCTTGGGTGGCTTATTAGCCGAAGCTGTGGTGCTTGTTGAAGGGGCAGTGCTTATGCTGCTTGTCTTCGAACCAAGGGCGGGGGTGTTGCTGGTGGGCATTTGCCTAGCCAGGGTTTTGCGCGTCCCTGAGGGGATATGCGCGGAAATTTTGTTTGTGTTTGTGTTTGTGTTTTTATTTTTTGTTGTGTCCATGCAATAAGGGTCCCCACTCAAAGCCGCTATCTCAGTCCGAACGTGTGGTCACTAAATATGGTCCCATGGTTATCTGTGCAAGCAGGGAGGCCATGCGAGGGTTGGCACAAGCCCTTATGGGGTCAAGTGCTCAGAGCCAGACCAGTGCTAATCGGGAGTTCCACTCAACCGAACCCACACTACCGACCTAACGGTAACAGACGTCGAACGTACTTTGAGGCCTGCCAAGGTTTTAACGGGACGGGGGCAGCTGCAACCTTAGACTGGAGCCGTTCACACTCAAGTTTCACCTTGGTGCTACCGTGACAAAAGACAGCTAGCTCCAGAAAATTACAGCTACCAGCCCAGGGCAATCAGAACAGTTACATTGGTCCAAAGAGAAGTCCGGGAACGAAGGATGGGGGTCGTGCCAATTGGTGCTACTGAACTCCCGTGCAAGAAAACAGCAGCACCTGGGGGAGTGTAGACCATTTAGCGTAACCCAGGGTGCACTGCGTGGAGGCGGTCTACATTACATCCCGAGTCACCCTATACAACCTCAAAATTTAGAAACGTTAATATTTAACTTGTCTCAGTGTTACTAACTTCATGGCCTCGATGCAATCTATGATTCAAGAGCTTGTACATAACCAAAACTTACTTATGAAACATCTACTTTCACAAAAATTAATGTTCTAAAAATATGTCACTGGAATGCTAACGGTATTAACCAACACAAAATTGAATTAAAAAATTTTCTAGACAGTATAGACATCATGCTTATCTCAGAAACATATTTAACTGTAAAATATAACTTCAAACTAGCAGGCTATAATTTTTACTCAACAAACCACCCACAAGGAAAAGGTTATGGTGGTACGGGAATTCTAATTAAGTCTCGATTAAAGCATTACTTTCTGGAATCCTATGCAAAAAAAAACATCCATTCTACTTCCATCTCTTTACAGTGTTGGGGTGAGCCAATAGTAATTTCATCAGTCTACTGTCCTCCTAAGTTTCCAATTTCCACAACCGATTTTGTTTCTTTCTTTCAATCGCTCGGTAACAAATTTCTCTCTTCCGGAGACTTCAATTATAAACATACCTACTGGGGCTCACGGTTAATCAACCCTAAAGGGAAGCAATTGTTTAATGCGCTGATAGACTCTCGGAATGGTGTAGACTTTGTATCATCTGGAAAACCTACATACTGGCCAACTGATCAATGAAAAATTCCCGATCTTATTGACTTTGGCATAACTAAAAATATTGAAAGGTGTTTCTTGGAGACCGAGCCCTCTTTCGACTTATCATCCGATCACTCACCGGTGATAATATATTTTAAAAAAATACCAGAGTTCATTGAAAAAACAATAAAACTGACCTCCAAGAAAACAAACTGGCTCAAATATCGCAAATATATTAGTACCGACGTGTGCATTAAAACAAAACTTAAGAGTGGAGAGGACATTGAATCAGCGACGCAGGCTCTTGGTTCAATAATAAAAGCAGCTGCTATTAGTGCCACGCCCGCACAAAACTCAACTAAAACTAACGCGAGGCACACTACGTCACACTATGTGGAATGCCTCATTAGAGAAAAGAGGAGATTAAGGCGTGAATGGCAAAAATACAGATCTCCAGCACGAAGAGTAAAATTAAAGTAATTACAAAATCAGCTGAAAAACACTCTACGGGAGGAAAAGGAAGAAAACCTTAATAAGTACCTTGAAGATTTGGCTCATCTCAAAGTCACCAATTACTCACTCTGGAGAGTGACAAGAATGGTTAAAACACCAAAGGATAGTGAATCGCCTCTAAGACAAAGCGCTGGAACTTGGGCAAAAACAGAAGAAGAAAAAGGCAACTTCTTTGCAGCCCATCTGAGGTCAGTATTTCAACCTAACCCGCCTTCCTGCAACAACACTAGCATACAGAACTTTTCAATTACGAAGTCAGCAGTACAAATTCATTTCAAACCAAAGGAAGTTATACGCCTATGTACAACGAGTCTAAACGCAAAAAAGGCACGTGCTTGTGACCTAATTACCAATAAAATGGTAATTAGGTCAATTGCCGCAAATAGCTCTAATACATCTCACACACATTTTTAACGCAATACTCCGTCTGGGCTACTTCCCTACAACATGGACAACATCGGAAATAATAATGATTCCAAAACCCGGGAAAGACCCTACTCAGGTATCTTCTTATCGGCCCATAAGTCTCCTGCTAACGCTCTCTAAAACGCTCGAACGCTTATTGCTGGAAAAATTAGCACCTAAGCTCGATTTAATCATTCCTCACCACCAATTTGGTTTCCGCAAACATCATGGAACTATTGAGCAGGTGCAACGTATTGCCTCTGAAATAAGGCGAGCATTTGAACAGAGGATGTACTGCTCCGGAATATTCCTTGACGTCGCACAAGCCTTTGACAAAGTCTGGCACGAAGGACTCATATATAAAATTAAAAAACTTCTGCCAAAAAGTTCGCATAAGATTCTGGAGTCATATTTAACAAATCGCAAATTTAGGGTTAAATATAAAGAATTTGTAACGCCAGACTTTGAAATGATGGCTGGAGTACCACAAGGTAGTGTGCTTGGACCTATGCTTTACACTCTGTACACTTCCGATCTGCCAACGGATAAAAACCTCGTTACCGCGTTACCTTTCGCTGACGACACAGCTATCCTGAGCTCGCACCTAAATCCACGGATAGCCTCCCGGGATTTAGAGGAACACCTTAAAAAAATAGAAAGTTGGCTAGCAGATTGGCGCATCAAAGTAAATGAGCAAAAAACTGTACATGTGACATTTACTCTTAAGCCCAGTTCTTGTCCGGCAGTCTCCTTAAATGGCATTGTAATCCCGCAAGCAACAGAGCTTAAATACTTAGGAGTACATTTTGAACGACAGCTCACCTGGAAAAAACATATAAAAGCCAAGAAAATGCAAATGAAACTCAAGGCAAGTTCCTTGTATTGGCTTACCAACCGCAAATCAAAACTGCGTTTAGAGTATAAAGTACTTATATACAAGGCTGTAATTAAACCGATTTGGACTTATGGTATTCAGATATGGGGCACTACTAGTGCATCAAACTTGCAAATTATTCGAAGGGCTCAATCGAAAATTCTGAGAACGATCAGCGGCGCTCCATGGTTCGTCAGAAACGAAAAAATTCACCGCGACCTTAATACAGCACCCGTTGAAGAAGAACTCGCAGTTTTAAAAACAAAATACCAATTCAAACTTCAGTGTCATCCTAACGAACTAGCAAGGAATCTGCTTCATAGGATGAATACATCTCGACTTAAAAGGCCACTTTTTTTAAAACATAGAGTTTCTTTATATTAATATTTTTATATCTATTTTTTTTTCTACATAATTTATATAATACTTGAACTAAAATTGCTCTAAGCACTGGCGCGGAGCATCAATTTATTTATTAGTTGTAAGCTTTGTAAAATTATTGTTGGTTTCGATTGAAAAGATCCATGTTGAATCTAAAAAAAAAAATAAAATTTGAATGTTCCAAACTTTGAAAGGAATTGGACGCACCGTATAGAAGTTAGGGCCATTTGAAGTTTTATAAGTGTTTTATATTGGTGTCAAGGGTAGCATAGCTATGAGTGATAGCTTAAATTGACAAGAGGCTTGAGTACTTTATTGTCACAAAATTTCAAGATTTTATTATGCTCGAGTAAAAAGTTACAAGCATTTAAATGTTGCAAACTTTGATAGGTATAGGACGCACCGTATAGAAGTTAGGGCCATTTGAAGTTTTATCAGTGTTTGATTTGGGGCTCAAGAGTAGCATAGCTATGTGCGATAGCTTAAATTGATAACAGGCACGATTACTTTATTGTCTCAAAATATCAAGATTTTATGGCGCTCCAGTAAAAAGTTACAAGCATTAGATTGTTGCAAACTTTGATAGGTGTAGGACGCACAGTATAGAAGTTAGGATCACTTGAAGTTTTATCAGTGTTTTATTTTGTAGTCAAGGGTAACATAGCTATGAGCGATAGTTTAAATTGATAAGAGACACGATTACATTATTGTCACAAAGTGTCTAGGTTTTATGGCGCTACAAAGTTACATGTATTTGAATGTTGCAAACTTTGATAGGTATAGGATGCACCGTATAGAAGTTAGGGCCATTTGAAGTTTTATCAGTGTTTGATTTGGGACTCAAGGGTAGCATAGCTATGAACGATAGCTTAAATTGACAAGAGGCACGAGTACTTTATTGTCACAAAATTTCAAGATTTTATTACTCTCCAGTAAAAGGTACAAGCATTTTCAATGTTGCAAACTTTGATAGATATAGGACGCACCGTATAGAAGTTAGGGCCATTTGAAGTTTTATAAGTGTTATAAATGTTTGATAGGTGTAGGACGCACCATTTGAAGTTTTATCAGTGTTTGATTTGGGACTCAAAGGTAGCATAGCTATGAGCGATAGCTTAAATTGACAAGAGGCACGAGTACTTTATTGTCACAAAATTTCAACAATTTTACTCTCCAGTAAAAGGTACAAGCATTTAAATGTTAAAAACTTTGATAGGTATAACACGCACCGTATAGAAGTTTGGGCCATTTGAAGTTTTATCAGTGTTTTATTTTGGAGTCAAGGGTAACATAACTATGAGCGATAGTTTAAATTGATAAGAGACACGAGTACTATATTGTCACAACATTTCAAGGTTTTAAGACGCTCCAGTGAAAAGTTAAAAGCATTTGATTGTTGAAAATTTTGATAGGTATAGGACGCACAGTATAGAGATTAGGGCCATTTGAAGTTTTATCAGTATTTGATTTGGGACTCAAGGATAGCATAGCAATGAGCGATAATTTTAATTGACAAGAGGCTCGAGTATTTTATTGTCACAAAATTTCAAGATTTTGTTACGCTCCAGTAAAAAGTTACAAGCATTTGAATGTTGCAAACTTGATAGGTGTAGGACAAACCGTATAGAAGTTCGGGCCATTTGAAGTTATATCAGTGTTTGATTTGGGACTCAAGGGTAGCATAGCTAAGAGCGATAATTTTATTTGACAAGAGGCTCGAGTATTTTATTGTCACAAAATTTCAAGATTTTATGACGCTCCAGAAAAAAGTTACAAGCATTTGATTGTTGCAAATTTTGATAGGTATAGGATGCACAGTATAGAGATTAGGGCCATTTGAAGTTTTATCAATGTTTTAATTTGGAGTGAAGGGTAGCATAACTATGAGCGATAGTTTAAATTGATAAGAGACACGAGTACTATATTATCACAAAATTTCAAGGTTTTATGGCGCTACAAAGTTACAAGCATTTGAATGTTGCAAACTTTGATAGGTGTAGGACACACCATATAGAAGTTCGGGCCATTTGAAGTTTTATCAGTGTTTGACTTGGGACTCAAGGGTAGCATAGCTATGAGCGATAGCTTAAATTGACAAGAGGCACGAGTACTTCATTGTCACAAAATTTCAAGATTTTATTACTCTCCAGTAAAAGGTACAAGCATTTGCATGTTACAAACTTTGATAGGTATAATACGCACCGTATAGAAGTTAGGGCAATTTGCAGTTTTATCAGTGTTTTATTTTGGAGTCAAGGGTAACATAACTATGAGCGATAGTTTAAATTGATAAGAGACCCGAGTACTATATTATCACAAAATTTCAAGGTTTTATGGCGCTACAAAGTTACAAGCATTTGAATGTTGCAAACTTTGATAGGTGTAGGACACACCATATAGAAGTTCGGGCCATTTGAAGTTTTATCAGTGTTTGACTTGGGACTCAAGGGTAGCATAGCTATGAGCGATAGCTTAAATTGACAAGAGGCACGAGTACTTTATTGTCACAAAATTTCAAGATTTTATTACTCTCCAGTAAAAGGTACAAGCATTTGAATGTTACAAACTTTGATAGGTATAGTACGCACCGTATAGAAGTTAGGGCCATTTGAAGGTTTATCAGTGTTTTATTTGGAGTCAAGGGTAACATAACTATGAGCGATAGCTTAAATTGATAAGAGAGACGAGTACTATATTGTCACAACATTTCAAGGTTTTAAGACGCTCCAGTGAAAAGTTACAAGCATTTGATTGTTGAAAATTTTGATAGGTATAGGACGCACAGTATAGAGATTAGGGCCATTTGAAGTTTTATCAGTGTTTGATTTGGGACTCAAGGATAGCATAGCAATGAGCGATAATTTTAATTGACAAGAGGCTCGAGTATTTTATTGTCACAAAATTTCAAGATTTTGCTACGCTCCAGTAAAAAGTTACAAGCATTTGAATTTTGCAAACTTTGATAGGTAAAGGACACACCATATAGAAGTTCGAGCCATTTGAAGTTTTATCAGTGTTTTTTTTGGGACTCGAGGGTAGCATAGCTATGAACGATAGCTTAAATTGACAAGAGGCACGATTACTATATTGTCGCAAAATTTCAAGGTTTTAAGACGCTCCAGTAAAAAGTTACAAGCATTTGAATGTTGCAAACTTTGAAAGGTGTAGGACGCTCCGCATAGAAGTTAGGGCCTTTGAAGTTTTATCAGTGTTTGATTTGGGACTCAAGGGTAGCATAGCTATGAACGATAGCTTCAATTGACAAGAGGCGCGAGTAGTTTATTATCACAAAATTTCAAGATTTTATTACTCTCCTGTAAAAGGTACAAGCATTTGAATGTTGCAAAGTTTGATAGGTATAGCACGCACCGTATAGAAGTTAGGGCCATTTGAAGTTTTATCAGTGTTTTATTTTGTAGTCAAGGGTAGCATAACTAAGAGCGATACTTTAAATTGATAAGAGACACGAGTACTATATTGTCACAAAATTTCAAGGTTTTATGGCGTGTGGCGACTTCCATCCATCAAAGGAATGCAAGCTGAACACAAGTGAGAAGGATACAAAAAAATGCAGAAATTGTGGGGGGAATCATACTGCTAACTACAGAGGCTGCCCGATATATACACAACTAAAAATCAGTATGAACCAAACTGCTAAGACAGTTCGAACCCAAAAATATAGTGCTATACCTACCAACACAAACCATATTGGAAGCACCACCGAAAACATCTCTTCATCCACTAGCTATGCGGATGTACTGAAAACTGGTGTTTCTGATAAACCGAGTCACCCTAGGTAGGTAGGAGTGGCCGCCCAGTTTGCCAAAAGCACACTTGAGCACACATAATGGCCCATTGTGATACCACGGTGTGGCGCCGTTCAAGCACTGACTAAAAAGGTTCCCATACTTGGGATGGTGATAGTCAGCGCAAGGACAGCGCCTGGAAAGGCACGACTCCCCCGTCATGTTTCAGGAAACCATCCTGATACTTTGATGAACCTGGCTATGTCCCTAATATTAATGGATGACAGCTCTGTCAGGCTTGTAAGAAATGGGGCACCAAAGGTGCGAATTCTTCTTCTGCTCAAGGATGGGCAGTGGCATAAGAGGTGGAAAACCGTCTCGTCCTCCTCCTCGAAGCCACAGCCTCGGCAAAAGTCATTTGAGGGTAGGCCCAGTCTTTCTGCGTGCTGTCCCATTATGCAGTGGCCGGTCAAAACCGACACAGTTGTCGACAGTGATACGCGATCAAGTCGAAGAAGTTGATTGGTTCTGTTTTTGTCCATGCTTGCCCAAGTTAGTCTAGCCGTGTGGCAGGATTCCTCGTTAGCCCAGGATTTGTAGGCGTCAGCCAGATATTTCCGTTTGACTTCGAGCTTGGCTGTTGCCAGTGGAATGCCGATGTTTACAGAGGGGTGAATGTCGTGCATTAGCGTGCCTGCCTTGGCAAGCTCGTCCGCCTCGCAGTTTCCCGGGATTTCGCTGTGTCCGGGAACCCAGACTAGGTGCACCCGAGAGTAACTTGCGAGCTCATTTAAAGATGTTCGACATTCATGAACTAGTCTTGATGTGGCCAGGGAGCCAAAAAGAGATTTAATGGCGGCCTGGCTGTCTGAGAAGATAGATACGTCAACTGCGCCGATATCACTACTCAGCATCCATTTGGCTGCGTGGTAAATGGCCATGACCTCAGCTTGAAAAACGCTGCAATGGTCTGGGAGACGTAGGGAGATGTTTAAGTCCAGCTTGTCGGAATAAATACCGCTGCCGACTCTACCTCCAAGCTTGGAACCGTCGGTGTAGATTTCGACTGTTTCACCGACGATTCGGTTTTCTGAGGTCCAGTCGCTTCGACTTGGAATAGTGAGGTCGAATTCCCTGTTCAAATCGGGATAGACCGACATATAATCGATAAAGTTGGGGACAGGTGGGTCCTGATTCAGAATTGAAGCATGGCCTGTCAGGGTTATGCGCCAGTGCGAAAGAACATTAAGTCTAATCGCTGTCAGCTTGGCTTGTTGCTTAACCAGGATCCCCGAGGGGAGCCAGTGCAGCATGGCAAAAAGGGCTTTCGTAGGTGTGCTACGAAGAGCGCCAGTGATCAGTAGAGCAATGGATCTTCTGATTTTATCAAGAGGTTTGATATTACAGGCTTTTTCAAGAGCTTGCCACCAGAAGACCGACCCGTATAACAGGTTTGGTTCAACGATGGCCGTGTAGAGCCAGAGCACGACTCGAGGACGAAGTCCCCATCGTGCACCAACTGCTCTTTTACAGCAGTATATAGCGCATGTTGCCTTACGTGCCCTCTCAGCTAGATTGGCTTTCCAATTAAGCTTTGGGTCGAGAATCAGGCCTAAGTACTTAACGGGTGTGCTCAAAGAGAGCGGAGTGCCGTTTAGACTAGGCATTGTAAACTTTGGAATTTTGTACTTCCTAGTGAATAGCATAGTCTCGGTTTTGGATGGGTTAACCCCAAGTTCGAATTCGCGACACCAGTTCGACACAATAGAGAGTGAATAGTTAAGTTTTTCGGAAAGTGTTTGTGGGAATTTGCCGGATGCCGCGATTGCTATGTCGTCCGCATAGGCTATCACTTTGCATCCAGTAGATTCCAATCTCACCAGTAGTGTGTTAACTGCCAGGTTCCAGAGGAGGGGTGATAAAACACCCCCTTGTGGCGTGCCCCTGTTAACCACCCTCCTGGATTGGGCACTGCCGATCGTGGAAGTGATGATCCTAGATTTTAGTAGAAGCTCTATAAATTTAAGAAGACCTGAATTCAGGTTAAGATTATAGAGTGCGGAGATGACAGCGTTGGGGCATACATTGTTGAATGCTCCCTCGATGTCCAGAAATATGGCAAGTGTGAATTCCTTGTACGCCAAGGATTTGTCAACTTGAGAAATGAGAGAATGAAGTGCTGTTTCAACCGATTTGCCTTTAGAGTAAGCGTGTTGAGATACAGAGAGAAGAGAAGGGTTGATCGATGTCCTGATATGTAGGTCAAGAGCTCTTTCTAGAACCTTAAGAAGAAAGGATGTTAGACTTATGGGTCTGTAATCCTTAGGTTTGGTGTGCGAGGCCTTCCCAACTTTTGGTATGAAGACGACCCGAGCCGTGCGCCAGCGTAAGGGAATGTATTGCAGTCTGAGGCTTGCATTATATATTTGAAGCAGCCATGGAAGGATAATCTCTTCCCCATTTTGGATATCGGCAGGAATGATGCCGTCCGGTCCGGGGGACTTGTATGGCTTAAAGGTTTGAATGGACCATTCAAGGTGACTTTTTGTCACTTGGAATGTGGGGAGAGTATCATGCGAAACCTGCTCCACCTGGTAGAGTGCTTGATCCGCTGAGGCTAAACTCCCTGGGAAGTGGGTGTCTAGCAGGATATCAAGGGTTTCGGCGCTTGAGTGAGTCCAGCTGCCATCTGGTTTTTGGATACAGTCAAGGGCTTTGTTAGAGGAGTGGAGAATTTTACGAAGACGGCTAGCCTCGGACGTCGATTCAATGCTTTCGCAAAATTCCCTCCATGACGCTCGTTTCCCTCGCCTATTGGCGTATTTCAACTCTTTTTGTTTATTTTTGAAAGGGGCCCACTCAGCTGTAACTTTAGCTTTGTTGAAAAGCATTCTACAAGTTTTGCGAAGACTTGCAATTTCCGAGTTCCACCACGGAGGTTTAGGTTTGCCCCGTGGTTCGGGAGTGATGCAAGAAATGTGAGTGGCTTTTTTAAAAGCTGTGGACAGATCGTCGACCGCCCGATCAATGTCGGGACAGTTGTGGATAATAGGGGGAGTCGTTGCTAAGCATGACCCCAGTTTGAGCCGGAAAAGAGGCCAGTTCGTGTTTTTTCTATTGACTGGTATAAGAGATTCTGTATTGCCTGTAGTCTCCCTCAAGTCAATGTTAAAGGTGATATAGCAGTGGTCCGAAAAGGAGCATTCCTGTGAGACGAACCAATTGCTTATCATGTTGGAGTAGTTATCGCTGACGAGGGTGATGTCAAGCACTTCCTTCCTTACGGATGTAAGGAAGGTCGGCTCATTTCCCCGGTTAGCAATGCCTAAGTTATTTGAAATGATAAAGTCGAAAAGACACTCACCTCGATCATTTGTGCCGGAGCTGCCCCTTATTTCGTGATGGGCATTGGCATCGGCGCCGATAATTACCGGAATCTGTTTCTGGTGGGCTACAGCAACCATTTGCTTCAGTATGTTTGGTGGCGGGGAGTCGCCATAGTCATGAGCCATGTAGTTCGTGGAGATCTAGAAAGTCCGTCTACCCATTTCAATGACCATGGCCACATTGTCTTTGTCACTGAATCTAGGGAGTAAAAGAGCGTTAACGCTGTTTTTTACCAGAATGCAGGATCTTGGTTTACCTTGATCCTCGATATATACCATACGATATCCGTATGCATTGAGTCCAAAAACCCGGTCATTTATGACCCAAGGTTCTTGGACGAGAATGAGCTCCTCCCCTATATCCGACAGGCGGAGAAGCAGGGCTGCCGAGGCAGTTTTCGAATGCTGAAGGTTAATCTGTAGTACCTTCAGCATTGTCTGGAAGATTGATTATAGTGGAATTCAACTCCTCCTCTTCGGACATTGGAGAGATGTATCCACCAGCCGCATCCGTATCCATGTGGTCGAAGAATTCTCCGACCAGTTCGGAAGTTGAGAAGCGGCTGCTTCTGGTTGTAACGGAGCACATACTCTCATTGTCACTACCCGACAAAGGGGTGAGAGCCGGGCCCGAGCAGCTAGGCTCTTTGGCAGTGGCTTGTGGGACAGCACCAGCTGGGGGAGGCTGTTGGGGGGCTTGGGCATCGCACTTGTAGATGCGGAGAGTGATGGCTCCAAAGCCATAATTAATCACCCCCTCGCGGGAGGTGATGGGAACAAGGGATTGCTCGTTCAAAATGATGGTGACCTCACGCAAAGTGCCTTTGGGGTCACCAACTTTCGCGACCTTCCAGCCATCGGTGGGAAGATCGGTCGTGCTGAGCTTGAGGATCTTTAAGATTGCCTCGGGCTCAGAGGGCTCGGCAGGAAGCCATGTTTTGGAGCGAGGGCGTTGGGGAACCTGGTCCAAAGGTACAGAGTTGAGCTGTGCACCCGGCCATATCTCACCTACCCTATTGATCGCTACCTTGTATAGATCCGCCGAGCGTTGGTCAGAGCAAGATATGATCTTGATATTTCCTTGATACCACCCTGCGTCACGGCAGCTGGGTGAAGGACCAGGGTTGAGGGACATAACCTCAACGAAAATTGGTAACAGTGCCATTTCGACCTGTCTCCAATTGGCAGGAGTAATGGTCCAATCGGCATTGGCAGAGTCGACCACAGCCCATGTGAGGCTCTCTTTCACAATCTCACTAAGCGGTTTGGAGAGCTTAGGCTTGGGAGTAGCCAGCCTTACGCGCTTAGGGATGCTTTGGGTGGATTGGCCCGGGCGATCGGCTGATCTCTGCCTCTTGGTGTTACCTGCTGCTTGTGCAGTGGAAGAGGGGACACGCACATCTGTGTGTGCCTTTTTCCCACACTCAAGTTTGCCCTTGTCGTATTCAGACAGTTGAAAGAGTTCGGTAGCGTTAAGCTTTGTCAATGCTCGGGTTCACTTTGGTAGGTTCACCTGAAGGATGAACGGTACGAGGAGCAATTTCGGTCGAGTTGTAAGGCAATGTAAAGGGGTTTACTGAAGAGGGCTTAGGCGGAGCGTCTGCTGCTGGTTTATGAGTCAATTCCTTGGTAGCCGCTGAAGAACCTGGGGTGTTTGTGTTTCTGTTTTCAGTTTTTGTTGTTGTGTTCATACAAAAAGGGTCCCCACTCAAAGCCGCTATCTCAGTCCGAAGCATGGTGGCCTTGCGAGGGTTGGCACATCCCTTATGGGGTCAAGTGCTCAGAGCCACACCAGTGTTAATCGGGAGTTCCACTCAACCGAAACCACACTACCAGCTTAACGGTAACAGAAGTCGAACGTACTTTGAGGCCTGCCAGAATTTTAACGGGACGGGGGCAGCTGCAACCTTAGACGGGAGCCGTTCGCACTCGAGTTTCAGCATTGTGCTACCGTGCCAAAAGACAGCTAGGTCCAGAAAATTACAGCTACCAGCCCAGGGCAATCAGAACAGTTACATTGGTCCAAAGAGAAGTCCGGGAACGAAGGATGGGGGCCGTGCCAATTGGTGCTACTGAACTCCCGTGCAAGAAAACAGCAGCACCTGGGGGAGTGTAGACCATTTAGCGTAACCCAGGGTGCACCGCGAGGAGGCGGTCTACTTTACACCCCTGGGTAGAGTACCGTGGTGAAAAGGAGTCCGTGAGCGGTAGCTTACGTTGGGGCCTCATTGTAGAAGTACGGAGACCGTATTCTACCAGTGCCATGGTATCCATTTGTCCTCTTCCTAGCCCAAGCGTAGCAACGGTCAAAATATAGTTTAATGCCTGCGAACAAAAGGTGTAGTCAGCTGTTCTTCTCCGAAATGGCGGCGCAAATAGTCAGACTGGGTTCGTCGTGGAGCGGTTAAGAAATAGAATATTTGAAATGGAATTTTTAATTTCATTTGAGTAGAGACAAGAATTGAGTTTAAAACTAAGAGTTTTTAGTTTGTTACTCTGAGTAGTGCACGTAGAGAGCTGTGGATGAATGAGGCATAGGTCAACTTTAACTTTTGAAACAAAGAAAAACGATTTTGAAACGGGAAGTGGGATGAGAAAGAAAAACTGATAGAACCCTTAAAAAATCAAGATGAGGGTAGTTGAGATTAAATTTGGGGATAAAATGAAAAATCGTAGTTGAGAATTAGTTCGTGGGATGTGGAAAAAAACCACAACTATTTTTTTTTATGACAAAGAAATGTTTTGAAATTGAATTGAAAAGAACGCGAGTTTAGAAAGTGTCTTCGGACTCAGACTTTGGACCGAAAGGATTCAATAGAAGAAATCGGTCCTCATATATATAAATATATATATATATATATATATATATATATATATATATATATATATATATATATATGTATATATATATATATATATATATATATATATATATATATATATATATATATATATATATATATATATATATATACATATATATATATATATATATATATATACGAGGTGTGATCAAAAAATAAAGTATTTATTTATTCATCAACAACTATCTTGTCCCCTTCAAAGTAATTCCCCTCAGATATAATACACTTATGCCAGCATTTTTTCCAATCCTCGAAACACTTCTGAAACGCTTTTTTTGGTATCGCCAACAGCTCTTGTTTCGATTTTTCTTTTATCTCCTCAATCGTAGCAAAACGCTTTCCTTTCATCGGTGTCTTCAGTTTTGGAAAGAGGAAAAAGTCAGCGGGGGCCAAGTCCGGTGAATACGGTGGTTGAGGCATGATAACGGTTTTGTTTTTGGCCAAAACAGCTCCTGAGCGATGTCCATGCGACGTTGTTTTTGCTCAAAATTTTGCAATTTTGGAACAAACTTCGCTGCCGCACGTTTCATGCCTAAAACATCCGTAAAAATTGCTTGGCATGAGCCGAACGATATGCCAACATCATCAGCAACCTCTCTGGTAGTGATTCGACGATTATCCATGTTCATTTTTTTCACTGCGTCAATGTTTTCATCGGTTGTTGATGTGCTCGGGCGACCAGGACGAGCATCGTCATTGACATCTTCTCGGCCTTCCTTAAACCGGTTATACCACAATTGAACTTGTGTTCTGCTCATAGTAGACTCGCCAAAGGCCACAGTCAACATTTCAAATGTCCTTGCGCATTTAATTTCATTTTTTACACAAAATTGAATACAGTTTCTTTGATCCATTTTTTCGAATAGTACAAAATCGAAGAGCACACCAAAACACGACTAACCTTTTTATCTGTCAAAAACAAACTGACAATCCACAATGGTTAGTATTGCCAACATATATAACAGACATGTGTACCAGCATAAAAAAAAATGCGAACATCGAACATACGTAACTCACGAAAAGATGAAAATAACGGTTATCTTTTGATCACACCTCGTATATATATATATATATATATATATATATATATATATATATATATATATATATATATATATATATATATATATATATATATATATATATATATATATATATATATATATATATATATATATATATATATATATATATATATATATGTATATATATAAATATATATTTATAAAAATGAATTGTAAATCTGTTGGTAACAGACTTACGGCAGGACCGATTTTACTAATATATCATTTGAGAGATAATTTCTCTCAGAAGGTCAAGGTCAAAAATTCACTCAAATTTGTTCATAAACATAGGCGGAATAAAGGTTTTAATATTTTCGTAACAACGAAAACATAAAAATTACAACAAAGTTGTTCGTTTAGAGTTCGGTTATGAGCATGTAAAGGGTGTTTTTTTAGACATGTGGTTTTCAAGCAGAAATAAAATGCATATATTTGTTTGTTATGGCCAAGAATTTAGCTTTATTATAAAGATAAGGGTTTGCCATTATGTTTTAAAAATGATTTCGGGCAAGTGGCCGCCGCGGCTGCCTCGAATAAATTCCAGCCGAGAGGCCCAATTTTCGACCACTTTCTGCAGCAATTGGGGCCGTATGTCAGCAATAACGCACCGAATATTCTCTTCCAATGCCACAATCGTCTCGGGCTTATCTACGCAGACAAGCGACTTCACATAACCCCACAAAGAATAGTCCAGCGGTGTAAAATCGCACGATCTTGGAGACCACGCCACAGGCCCACGATGCGAGATAATGCGCTCACCAAAAATTTCCTTCTATAAATTGATTGTTTCGTTCGCTGTATGGTGTGTAGCGTGTAAAGGTCGTCCACATCAACATCCTCCAATTCAGGCACGAAAAAGCCATTAATCATGGCTCTATAGCGTTCCCCATTGACTATAACAGTATGGCCGGCTTCATTTTTGAAGAAATATGGACCAATGATTCCATCTGCCCATAAAACACACCAAACAGTAACTTTTTGAGGATGTAATGGCGTCCCAACAATGGCTTGTGGATTATTGTCACTCCAAATGCGACAATTTTGCTTATTAACGTACCCATTCAACCAAAAGTAAGCTTCATCGCTGAATAAAATTTTATTCTGAAAATCTTGATCGGTGGCCATCTCGTTTTGGGCCCATTCACTGAACGTGCGACGCGCTTGATGGTCGTTCGGCTTCAATTCTTGAACGAGTTGGATTTTATGAGCCCGCAAACCAAGATCCTTCCGCAAAATCTTCCATAAAGTGGATGGGTACAGCTCCAATTGTTGCGCGTGATGGCGGATGGACTCATTCGGGTCTTCTTCGACTCTTTGCTTCACAGCAGCAATAGCGTCTTCGGTGCGCACTGTACGTTGTATCTGAGGATGCGCTTTATCCACTAGAGTAAACGTGGTGCAAAATCGATCCAAGGTTGCCCGAATTACCGACTCTGCTGGGCGATTATATCGACCGAATATTGGACGCAGCGCGTGATGCGTCGCGCGAATCGAACCATTTTTTTGGTAATAGATTTGCACGATTTGCAAACGTTGTTCAGGAGTAAGTCTATTAATTATGAAATGGCAAACCAAACTGAGCACAAATCAAGTGACAGCTGTTAAAAAGACCAACTCCGAAAAAATTATTACCAGATAGAAAACCACATGTCTAAAAAAAACACCCTTTATGAAGCGAAATAGAAACGAACAACTTTGCTGTAATTTCTATGTTGTTGTTATTAAAAATTTAAGAGCGAATACATGCACATGTTCATACCCGAACTCGAAACGAAAAACTCTTTTATAAGTTATATGTTGTTATTACGAAAATTTTAAAAGCGATCGCATACATTTTCACATGTTCATACACGAATCGAAACGAACCCGCGGTAGTACACTTATTTATTTATTAATTTTTGAATTAAATTAAATTGACTTAATTTCATGGAATTTTAAAGTCGCCAATAAGACGGAGAAACTTAAGTCACAGAACTCGCAATGCTACAAGAAAAAGGAATTTTCGAAAAAATCGAACTCAGTAGCAACGCGAAGATCAAAATGAAATTGAACGAAATCGATTATCCCTTGCTATTAGTTCGTTAAGCATGTTGTACCCATATTGTAATGAACTGAAATACGGAATTGAAATACCTGGCTTGTGTTGTGCAAGTGGCAAAGACAATTTAGCGCCATTGGTCCCACCACCAGAACCATTGCACTAATTGGTTTCTGGAACAGGAACAGATTCCACACATTCCTTGACACAAAACCAGAAATACAATAGTTGATTACGACGTCAAATGTGGTTCTGCACAACTTCATACCCACTTTCAAGGTAATTGCAACACAATCATCTTTGACACCATTCGGCAATTCCACACAGAACATTATTTAACTACAACATTATTAGATTCTTACAACTTGAATTCTTGGTCAAATATCATCAACCAGGTTCACTATTGCTACCGCAGGCTGCAAATTTCAACATATTTATTTGAAGAAGAATTCACAACAATAAATAGATCAGTGTTGTACAAAAAACAGTTTGTGGAAAAGATCAATTGTTGAACAACTCGAAATTTTTTTTCATGAAACAATGAATTGATTGGATTGTTCAAAAGAGCATTGCACCGCATGCCATCTGATAATGGCCAAATTGTAATCAGAGCCGTTAAGACGAATGCGGGAGAATACACAACACGTTCTAATATATTCACGTTTAAGTATATTTATCTCATATGTCCTCAATGCTGATGGAAATGCACAGAATGTCGGCCGAATGACAATTCTTTCAGCAACATACCTCGGAAATCCGCGACATATGCATGAATACGCTCTAGATGCCATGTTGTATGTTCGCCATTAAGGCACAGCAGATTTTTGTATCAAATTCATGTTCAATCCGCGGGGGATAAAAATTCGACAAGGACTATTTCCGCCCCAAACACCCATCGATCGCTGCGACTCACCACCAGAGTCTTCGGTAAGACGCTCTACTGGATGTATTCAGTGGATGAAAGTATAAGATCAAATGAAATCGATGATGTGATAGCAGCAGGCATTCCCTATGAAAAGTAGATCCAGGCTTGCATGAGATTTTTACTAAAAACATGATTCATGGCCCCTGCTCAACATTAAATAACAATTCTCCGTGTATGATCCACGGCCATTAGCAGCAAAAACAATTACCGGAAATGAATGTTATGTGCTGTATCGTCACGGATAACTGAATATTAACAATTGTCAAAATTAATCAACAGGATATTGAAGTTTATAATCGTTGGATTGTTCCGTATTCGCCATTACTCTCGAAGATATTCAAAGCACACATCATCTTGCTATTCCGTGAAATCCATCAAATATGGCCATGATCTCAGCCTGAAATACGCTGCAATGGTTTTGAAAGACCTAGGGAGATGTTTAAGTCCAGTTAGGCGGAAAATATACCGCTGCCGACTCTACCTCCAAATTTGGAGCCGTCGGTATAGATTACGACCATTTCACCGATGATTAGGCCTTTTGAAAACCAGTCATTTCTGCTTGGAATGGTGGGGTCGAATTTCCTGTTTAAATCGGGATAGACCGACTTATAATCGATAAAGTTTGGGACAGGTGGATCCTGATTCAGAATAGAGGTATGGCCTGGAAGTGTTATGCGTCAGTGCGAAAGAGCGTTAAGTCTAATCTCTGTCAACTTGGCTTGTTGCTTAACTTGGGAAAAAGGGCTTTCGTAGGTATGGTACGAAGTGCTCCAGTGATCACTACAGCAATGAGTTCAGGTTAAGATTATAGAGTGGAGAGATGATAGCGCTGGGGCATATATTGTTGAATGATCCCTCGATGTCCAGAAATATGCCAAGGATTTGTGAACTTGAGAAATGAGAGAATGAAGTGCTGTTTCAAACGATTTGCATTTAGAGTAGGCGTGTTAAGATACAGAGAGAATAGAAGGGTTGATCGATGTCCTGATATGTAGGTCAAGAGCTTTTTCTAAAACCTTAAGAAGAAAGGATGTAAAACTTATAGGTCTGTTATCTTTAGGTTTGGTGTGTGAGGTCTTCCCCATTTTCGGGATGAAGACAACAAGAGCCGAGAGTGCCAGCGTAGGGGAATATACTCTAATCTGATGCTTCCATTGTATATTTGTAGCAGCCATGGCAGGATAGTATCTTCCCCATTTTGGATTTCGACAGGAAGGATGCCATCCGGACCGGGGGACTTTTATGGCTTGAAGATTTGAATAGACCACTCAAGATGACCTTTTGTCATTTAGGCTTGATCCACTGAGGCTATGCTCCCTGGGAAGTGGGTGGATATCAATGGTTTCGGTACTTGGGGGAATCCAGCAGCCGTCTGGTATTTGGATGCAGGCAAGGGCTTTGTTAGGAGTGGAGAATTTTTCGAAGATGGCTAACCTTGGATGTATATTCAAGATTTTCGCAAAATTGTCTCCATAGAGCTCGTTTCCCTCGCCTAATGGCATATTAAAACTCTTTTTGTTTAGTTTTGAAAGGGGCCCAATCAGCTGTAACTTTAGCTTTGTTAAAGAGCAATCTACAAGCCTTAGGAAGGCTTGCAATTTCCAAGTTCCACCAAGGAGTTTTAGGTTTGCCCCGTGGTTCGGGAGTGATGCAAGACATATGAGTGGCTTATTTAAAAGCTGTGGTCAAATCGTCGATCGCGCGATCAATTTCGAGACGGTTGTGCATAGTGGGGGGAGTCGTCGCTAATCATGACTCCAGTTTGAACCGAAGCGTTGAGCGTTTGAGCGTTTTAATGTGTCCGGTGGCGGAGAGTCGCCATATTCGTGAGTCATGTAGCAAGAGGAGATCCAGAAGGTCTATGGAACCATTTCAATGACCATTACTAAATTGTCCTTGTCACTAAAGCTAGGAAATAAAAGAGCATTATCGCTGTTTTTTTACAGAATACAGGATCTGGGTTTACCTTGGTCCTCGATAGATACGATACGATATCCGTATGAATTGAGCCCAGAAACCCGGTTATTTATGACCCAAGGTTCTTGGAGGAGAATGAGCTCCTCCCCTATATCCGAGAGGCGGAGAAGCATGGCTGCCGAGGCAGTTTTCGAATGCTGAAGGTTAATTTGTAGTACCTACAGCATTGTTTTGAAGGTTGATAATGGTGGTGTTCAACTCTTCCTCTTCAGACATTGTAGAGATGTATCCACCATCCGCATCAGTGTCCATGTGGTTGAAGAATTATCCGACCAGTTCGGAAGTGGAGAAGCGGCTGCTTCTCGTAATTTCGGAGCACTTACTCTCGTTGGAGTGAGGGCAGGGCCCGAGCAACTCATTGACAATGCCTTGTGAGGCAGCACCAGCTAGGGGAGGCTGGCGGGGGCTTGGGCATCGCACTTGTAGATGCGCAGAGTGATGGCTAAGAAGCCATAATTAATCACTGCCTCGCGGGTGTTGATGGGAGAAAGGGATTGCTCGTTCAATATGATGGTGACCTCACGCAAAGTGCCTTTCGCGACCTTCCAGCCATCGGTGTGGAGATCTTTATTGCTGTGCTTGAGGATCTTTAAGATTTCCTCAGGCTTAGAGAGCTCGGCAGGAAGGCATGTTTTGGATCTAGGGCGTTGGGGCACCTTTTCTAAAGGTCGGTACATTGAGCTTTGCACCCGGCCAATTCTTACCTACTCTGTTGATCGCTATCTTATACAGGTCCGCCGAGCGTTGGTCCGAGCAGGATATAATTTTAATATGTTCTTGATACCAACCGGCATCACGGCATCTGGGTGAAGGACCAGGTTTGAGGCACATGACCTCAACGAAAATTGGTAACAGCGCCTGTTCGACCATTCTCCAATTGGCAGGAGTAATGGTCCCATCGGCATTGGCAGGATCGACCACGGCCCATGTGAGGCTCTCTTTAACGATCTCGCTTGACGGTTTCGAGAGCTTAGGCTTGGGGTAGCCAGCCTTACGCGCTTAGGGATACTTTGGGTGGATTGGCCCGGGCGATCGGCTGATCTCTGCCTCTTGGGGTTACCGGCTTCTTGTGCAGTGGAGGAGTGGACACGCACATCAGCGTGTGCTTTTGCCCACTCAAGCTTGCCCTTGTCGTATTCTGACAGTTGAGATGGTTCTGAAGCGTTGAGCCTCGTCAAAATACGGTAAGCCGCTCTACGCGTCCTGTACGCCCTTGTACTCGGGTTCACGTTGGTAGGTGCACCTGAAGGAGGAGCGGTACGAGGAGCAGTTACCATCGACTTGTGAGGCAATATCGAGGCGTTTGCTGAAGAGGGCTTAGGCGGAGCGACTGCTGCTGGTTTGTGAGTCAATACCCTAGCAGCCGCTGAAGAGCCTGGGGACAGCGAAGAGCTCTTGGGTGGCTTATTAGCCGAAGCTGTGGTGCTTGTTGAAGGGGCAGTGCTTATGCTGCTTGTCTTCGAACCAAGGGCGGGGGTGTTGCTGGTGGGCATTTGCCTAGCCAGGGTTTTGCGCGTCCCTGAGGGGATATGCGCGGAAATTTTGTTTATGTTTGTGTTTTTATTTTTTGTTGTGTCCATGCAATAAGGGTCCCCACTCAAAGCCGCTATCTCAGTCCGAACGTGTGGTCACTAAATATGGTCCCATGGTTATCTGTGCAAGCAGGGAGGCCATGCGAGGGTTGGCACAAGCCCTTATGGGGTCAAGTGCTCAGAGCCAGACCAGTGCTAATCGGGAGTTCCACTCAACCGAACCCACACTACCGACCTAACGGTAACAGACGTCGAACGTACTTTGAGGCCTGCCAAGGTTTTAACGGGACGGGGGCAGCTGCAACCTTAGACTGGAGCCGTTCACACTCAAGTTTCACCTTGGTGCTACCGTGACAAAAGACAGCTAGGTCCAGAAAATTACAGCTACCAGCCCAGGGCAATCAGAACAGTTACATTGGTCCAAAGAGAAGTCCAGGAACGAAGGATGGGGGTCGTGCCAATTGGTGCTACTGAACTCCCGTGCAAGAAAACAGCAGCACCTGGGGGAGTGTAGACCATTTAGCGTAACCCAGGGTGCACTGCGTGGAGGCGGTCTACATTACACCCCGAGTCACCCTATGCAACCTCAAAATTTAGAAACGTTAATATTTAACTTGTCTCAGTGCTACTAACTTCATGGCCTCGATGCAATCTATGATTCAAGAGCTTGTACATAACCAAAACTTACTTATGAAACATCTACTTTCACAAAAATTAATGTTCTAAAAATATGTCACTGGAATGCTAACGGTATTAACCAACACAAAATTGAATTAAAAAATTTTCTAGACAGTATAGACATCATGCTTATCTCAGAAACATATTTAACTGTAAAATATAACTTCAAACTAGCAGGCTATAATTTTTACTCAACAAACCACCCACAAGGAAAAGGTTATGGTGGTACGGGAATTCTAATTAAGTCTCGATTAAAGCATTACTTTCTGGAATCCTATGCAAAAAAAAACATCCATTCTACTTCCATCTCTTTACAGTGTTGGGGTGAGCCAATAGTAATTTCATCAGTCTACTGTCCTCCTAAGTTTCCAATTTCCACAACCGATTTTGTTTCTTTCTTTCAATCGCTCGGTAACAAATTTCTCTCTTCCGGAGACTTCAATTATAAACATACCTACTGGGGCTCACGGTTAATCAACCCTAAAGGGAAGCAATTGTTTAATGCGCTGATAGACTCTCGGAATGGTGTAGACTTTGTATCATCTGGAAAACCTACATACTGGCCAACTGATCAATGAAAAATTCCCGATCTTATTGACTTTGGCATAACTAAAAATATTGAAAGGTGTTTCTTGGAGACCGAGCCCTCTTTCGACTTATCATCCGATCACTCACCGGTGATAATATATTTTAAAAAAATACCAGAGTTCATTGAAAAAACAATAAAACTGACCTCCAAGAAAACAAACTGGCTCAAATATCGCTAATATATTAGTACCGACGTGTGCATTAAAACAAAACTTAAGAGTGGAGAGGACATTGAATCAGCGACGCAGGCTCTTGGTTCAATAATAAAAGCAGCTGCTATTAGTGCCACGCCCGCACAAAACTCAACTAAAACTAACGCGAGGCACACTACGTCACACTATGTGGAATGCCTCATTAGAGAAAAGAGGAGATTAAGGCGTGAATGGCAAAAATACAGATCTCCAGCACGAAGAGTAAAATTAAAGTAATTACAAAATCAGCTGAAAAACACTCTACGGGAGGAAAAGGAAGAAAACCTTAATAAGTACCTTGAAGATTTGGCTCATCTCAAAGTCACCAATTACTCACTCTGGAGAGCGACAAGAATGGTTAAAACACCAAAGGATAGTGAATCGCCTCTAAGACAAAGCGCTGGAACTTGGGCAAAAACAGAAGAAGAAAAAGGCAACTTCTTTGCAGCCCATCTGAGGTCAGTATTTCAACCTAACCCGCCTTCCTGCAACAACACTAGCATACAGAACTTTTCAATTACGAAGTCAGCAGTACAAATTCATTTCAAACCAAAGGAAGTTATACGCCTATGTACAACGAGTCTAAACGCAAAAAAGGCACGTGCTTGTGACCTAATTACCAATAAAATGGTAATTAGGTCAATTGCCGCAAATAGCTCTAATACATCTCACACACATTTTTAACGCAATACTCCGTCTGGGCTACTTCCCTACAACATGGACAACATCGGAAATAATAATGATTCCAAAACCCGGAAAAGACCCTACTCAGGTATCTTCTTATCGGCCCATAAGTCTCCTGCTAACGCTCTCTAAAACGCTCGAACGCTTATTGCTGGAAAAATTAGCACCTAAGCTCGATTTAATCATTCCTCACCACCAATTTGGTTTCCGCAAACATCATGGAACTATTGAGCAGGTGCAACGTATTGCCTCTGAAATAAGGCGAGCATTTGAACAGAGGATGTACTGCTCCGGAATATTCCTTGACGTCGCACAAGCCTTTGACAAAGTCTGGCACGAAGGACTCATATATAAAATTAAAAAACTTCTGCCAAAAAGTTCGCATAAGATTCTGGAGTCATATTTAACAAATCGCAAATTTAGGGTTAAATATAAAGAATTTGTAACGCCAGACTTTGAAATGATGGCTGGAGTACCACAAGGTAGTGTGCTTGGACCTATGCTTTACACTCTGTACACTTCCGATCTGCCAACGGATAAAAACCTCGTTACCGCGTTACCTTTCGCTGACGACACAGCTATCCTGAGCTCGCACCTAAATCCACGGATAGCCTCCCGGGATTTAGAGGAACACCTTAAAAAAATAGAAAGTTGGCTAGCAGATTGGCGCATCAAAGTAAATGAGCAAAAAACTGTACATGTGACATTTACTCTTAAGCCCAGTTCTTGTCCGGCAGTCTCCTTAAATGGCATTGTAATCCCGCAAGCAACAGAGGTTAAATACTCAGGAGTACATTTTGAACGACGGCTCACCTGGAAAAAACATATAAAAGCCAAGAAAATGCAAATGAAACTCAAGGCAAGTTCCTTGTATTGGCTTACCAACCGCAAATCAAAACTGCGTTTAGAGTATAAAGTACTTATATACAAGGCTGTAATTAAACCGATTTGGACTTATGGTATTCGGATATGGGGCACTACTAGTGCATCAAACTTGCAAATTATTCGAAGGGCTCAATCGAAAATTCTGAGAACGATCAGCGGCGCTCCATGGTTCGTCAGAAACGAAAAAATTCACCGCGACCTTAATACAGCACCCGTTGAAGAAGAACTCGCAGTTTTAAAAACAAAATACCAATTCAAACTTCAGTGTCATCCTAACGAACTAGCAAGGAATCTGCTTCATAGGATGAATACATCTCGACTTAAAAGGCCACTTTTTTTAAAACATAGAGTTTCTTTATATTAATATTTTTATATCTATTTTTTTTCTACATAATTTATATAATACTTGAACTAAAATTGCTCTAAGCACTGGCGCGGAGCATCAATTTATTTATTAGTTGTAAGCTTTGTAAAATTATTGTTGGTTTCGATTGAAAAGATCCATGTTGAATCTAAAAAAAAAAATAAAATTTGAATGTTCCAAACTTTGAAAGGAATTGGACGCACCGTATAGAAGTTAGGGCCATTTGAAGTTTTATAAGTGTTTTATATTGGTGTCAAGGGTAGCATAGCTATGAGTGATAGCTTAAATTGACAAGAGGCTTGAGTACTTTATTGTCACAAAATTTCAAGATTTTATTATGCTCGAGTAAAAAGTTACAAGCATTTAAATGTTGCAAACTTTGATAGGTATAGGACGCACCGTATAGAAGTTAGGGCCATTTGAAGTTTTATCAGTGTTTGATTTGGGGCTCAAGAGTAGCATAGCTATGTGCGATAGCTTAAATTGATAACAGGCACGATTACTTTATTGTCTCAAAATATCAAGATTTTATGGCGCTCCAGTAAAAAGTTACAAGCATTAGATTGTTGCAAACTTTGATAGGTGTAGGACGCACAGTATAGAAGTTAGGATCACTTGAAGTTTTATCAGTGTTTTATTTTGTAGTCAAGGGTAACATAGCTATGAGCGATAGTTTAAATTGATAAGAGACACGAGTACATTATTGTCACAAAGTGTCTAGGTTTTATGGCGCTACAAAGTTACATGTATTTGAATGTTGCAAACTTTGATAGGTATAGGATGCACCGTATAGAAGTTAGGGCCATTTGAAGTTTTATCAGTGTTTGATTTGGGACTCAAGGGTAGCATAGCTATGAACGATAGCTTAAATTGACAAGAGGCACGAGTACTTTATTGTCACAAAATTTCAAGATTTTATTACTCTCCAGTAAAAGGTACAAGCATTTTCAATGTTGCAAACTTTGATAGATATAGGACGCACCGTATAGAAGTTAGGGCCATTTGAAGTTTTATAAGTGTTATAAATGTTTGATAGGTGTAGGACGCACCATTTGAAGTTTTATCAGTGTTTGATTTGGGACTCAAAGGTAGCATAGCTATGAGCGATAGCTTAAATTGACAAGAGGCACGAGTACTTTATTGTCACAAAATTTCAACAATTTTACTCTCCAGTAAAAGGTACAAGCATTTAAATGTTAAAAACTTTGATAGGTATAACACGCACCGTATAGAAGTTTGGGCCATTTGAAGTTTTATCAGTGTTTTATTTTGGAGTCAAGGGTAACATAACTATGAGCGATAGTTTAAATTGATAAGAGACACGAGTACTATATTGTCACAACATTTCAAGGTTTTAAGACGCTCCAGTGAAAAGTTAAAAGCATTTGATTGTTGAAAATTTTGATAGGTATAGGACGCACAGTATAGAGATTAGGGCCATTTGAAGTTTTATCAGTATTTGATTTGGGACTCAAGGATAGCATAGCAATGAGCGATAATTTTAATTGACAAGAGGCTCGAGTATTTTATTGTCACAAAATTTCAAGATTTTGTTACGCTCCAGTAAAAAGTTACAAGCATTTGAATGTTGCAAACTTGATAGGTGTAGGACAAACCGTATAGAAGTTCGGGCCATTTGAAGTTATATCAGTGTTTGATTTGGGACTCAAGGGTAGCATAGCTAAGAGCGATAATTTTATTTGACAAGAGGCTCGAGTATTTTATTGTCACAAAATTTCAAGATTTTATGACGCTCCAGAAAAAGTTACAAGCATTTGATTGTTGCAAATTTTGATAGGTATAGGATGCACAGTATAGAGATTAGGGCCATTTGAAGTTTTATCAATGTTTTAATTTGGAGTGAAGGGTAGCATAACTATGAGCGATAGTTTAAATTGATAAGAGACACGAGTACTATATTATCACAAAATTTCAAGGTTTTATGGCGCTACAAAGTTACAAGCATTTGAATGTTGCAAACTTTGATAGGTGTAGGACACATCATATAGAAGTTCGGGCCATTTGAAGTTTTATCAGTGTTTGACTTGGGACTCAAGGGTAGCATAGCTATGAGCGATAGCTTAAATTGACAAGAGGCACGAGTACTTCATTGTCACAAAATTTCAAGATTTTATTACTCTCCAGTAAAAGGTACAAGCATTTGCATGTTACAAACTTTGATAGGTATAATACGCACCGTATAGAAGTTAGGGCAATTTGCAGTTTTATCAGTGTTTTATTTTGGAGTCAAGGGTAACATAACTATGAGCGATAGTTTAAATTGATAAGAGACCCGAGTACTATATTATCACAAAATTTCAAGGTTTTATGGCGCTACAAAGTTACAAGCATTTGAATGTTGCAAACTTTGATAGGTGTAGGACACACCATATAGAAGTTCGGGCCATTTGAAGTTTTATCAGTGTTTGACTTGGGACTCAAGGGTAGCATAGCTATGAGCGATAGCTTAAATTGACAAGAGGCACGAGTACTTTATTGTCACAAAATTTCAAGATTTTATTACTCTCCAGTAAAAGGTACAAGCATTTGAATGTTACAAACTTTGATAGGTATAGTACGCACCGTATAGAAGTTAGGGCCATTTGAAGGTTTATCAGTGTTTTATTTGGAGTCAAGGGTAACATAACTATGAGCGATAGTTTAAATTGATAAGAGAGACGAGTACTATATTGTCACAACATTTCAAGGTTTTAAGACGCTCCAGTGAAAAGTTACAAGCATTTGATTGTTGAAAATTTTGATAGGTATAGGACGCACAGTATAGAGATTAGGGCCATTTGAAGTTTTATCAGTGTTTGATTTGGGACTCAAGGATAGCATAGCAATGAGCGATAATTTTAATTGACAAGAGGCTCGAGTATTTTATTGTCACAAAATTTCAAGATTTTGCTACGCTCCAGTAAAAAGTTACAAGCATTTGAATTTTGCAAACTTTGATAGGTAAAGGACACACCATATAGAAGTTCGAGCCATTTGAAGTTTTATCAGTGTTTTTTTTGGGACTCGAGGGTAGCATAGCTATGAACGATAGCTTAAATTGACAAGAGGCACGATTACTATATTGTCGCAAAATTTCAAGGTTTTAAGACCTCCAGTAAAAAGTTACAAGCATTTGAATGTTGCAAACTTTGAAAGGTGTAGGACGCTCCGCATAGAAGTTAGGGCCTTTGAAGTTTTATCAGTGTTTGATTTGGGACTCAAGGGTAGCATAGCTATGAACGATAGCTTCAATTGACAAGAGGCGCGAGTAGTTTATTATCACAAAATTTCAAGATTTTATTACTCTCCTGTAAAAGGTACAAGCATTTGAATGTTGCAAAGTTTGATAGGTATAGCACGCACCGTATAGAAGTTAGGGCCATTTGAAGTTTTATCAGTGTTTTATTTTGTAGTCAAGGGTAGCATAACTAAGAGCGATACTTTAAATTGATAAGAGACACGAGTACTATATTGTCACAAAATTTCAAGGTTTTATGGCGTGTGGCGACTTCCATCCATCAAAGGAATGCAAGCTGAACACAAGTGAGAAGGATACAAAAAAATGCAGAAATTGTGGGGGGAATCATACTGCTAACTACAGAGGCTGCCCGATATATACACAACTAAAAATCAGTATGAACCAAACTGCTAAGACAGTTCGAACCCAAAAATATAGTGCTATACCTACCAACACAATCCATATTGGAAGCACCACCGAAAACATCTCTTCATCCACTAGCTATGCGGATGTACTGAAAACTGGTGTTTCTGATAAACCGAGTCACCCTAGGTAGGTAGGAGTGGCCGCCCAGTTTGCCAAAAGCACACTTGAGCACACATAATGGCCCATTGTGATACCACGGTGTGGCGCCGTTCAAGCACTGACTAAAAAGGTTCCCATACTTGGGATGGTGATAGTCAGCGCAAGGACAGCGCCTGGAAAGGCACGACTCCCCCGTCATGTTTCAGGAAACCATCCTGATACTTTGATGAACCTGGCTATGTCCCTAATATTAATGGATGACAGCTCTGTCAGGCTTGTAAGAAATGGGGCACCAAAGGTGCGAATTCTTCTTCTGCTCAAGGATGGGCAGTGGCATAAGAGGTGGAAAACCGTCTCGTCCTCCTCCTCGAAGCCACAGCCTCGGCAAAAGTCATTTGAGGGTAGGCCCAGTCTTTCTGCGTGCTGTCCCATTATGCAGTGGCCGGTCAAAACCGACACAGTTGTCGACAGTGATACGCGATCAAGTCGAAGAAGTTGATTGGTTCTGTTTTTGTCCATGCTTGCCCAAGTTAGTCTAGCCGTGTGGCAGGATTCCTCGTTAGCCCAGGATTTGTAGGCGTCAGCCAGATATTTCCGTTTGACTTCGAGCTTGGCTGTTGCCAGTGGAATGCCGATGTTTACAGAGGGGTGAATGTCGTGCATTAGCGTGCCTGCCTTGGCAAGCTCGTCCGCCTCGCAGTTTCCCGGGATTTCGCTGTGTCCGGGAACCCAGACTAGGTGCACCCGAGAGTAACTTGCGAGCTCATTTAAAGATGTTCGACATTCATGAACTAGTCTTGATGTGGCCAGGGAGCCAAAAAGAGATTTAATGGCGGCCTGGCTGTCTGAGAAGATAGATACGTCAACTGCGCCGATATCACTACTCAGCATCCATTTGGCTGCGTGGTAAATGGCCATGACCTCAGCTTGAAAAACGCTGCAATGGTCTGGGAGACGTAGGGAGATGTTTAAGTCCAGCTTGTCGGAATAAATACCGCTGCCGACTCTACCTCCAAGCTTGGAACCGTCGGTGTAGATTTCGACTGTTTCACCGACGATTCGGTTTTCTGAGGTCCAGTCGCTTCGACTTGGAATAGTGAGGTCGAATTCCCTGTTCAAATCGGGATAGACCGACATATAATCGATAAAGTTGGGGACAGGTGGGTCCTGATTCAGAATTGAAGCATGGCCTGTCAGGGTTATGCGCCAGTGCGAAAGAACATTAAGTCTAATCGCTGTCAGCTTGGCTTGTTGCTTAACCAGGATCCCCGAGGGGAGCCAGTGCAGCATGGCAAAAAGGGCTTTCGTAGGTGTGCTACGAAGAGCGCCAGTGATCAGTAGAGCAATGGATCTTCTGATTTTATCAAGAGGTTTGATATTACAGGCTTTTTCAAGAGCTTGCCACCAGAAGACCGACCCGTATAACAGGTTTGGTTCAACGATGGCCGTGTAGAGCCAGAGCACGACTCGAGGACGAAGTCCCCATCGTGCACCAACTGCTCTTTTACAGCAGTATATAGCGCATGTTGCCTTACGTGCCCTCTCAGCTAGATTGGCTTTCCAATTAAGCTTTGGGTCGAGAATCAGGCCTAAGTACTTAACGGGTGTGCTCAAAGAGAGCGGAGTGCCGTTTAGACTAGGCATTGTAAACTTTGGAATTTTGTACTTCCTAGTGAATAGCATAGTCTCGGTTTTGGATGGGTTAACCCCAAGTTCGAATTCGCGACACCAGTTCGACACAATAGAGAGTGAATAGTTAAGTTTTTCGGAAAGTGTTTGTGGGAATTTGCCGGATGCCGCGATTGCTATGTCGTCCGCATAGGCTATCACTTTGCATCCAGTAGATTCCAATCTCACCAGTAGTGTGTTAACTGCCAGGTTCCAGAGGAGGGGTGATAAAACACCCCCTTGTGGCGTGCCCCTGTTAACCACCCTCCTGGATTGGGCACTGCCGATCGTGGAAGTGATGATCCTAGATTTTAGTAGAAGCTCTATAAATTTAAGAAGACCTGAATTCAGGTTAAGATTATAGAGTGCGGAGATGACAGCGTTGGGGCATACATTGTTGAATGCTCCCTCGATGTCCAGAAATATGGCAAGTGTGAATTCCTTGTACGCCAAGGATTTGTCAACTTGAGAAATGAGAGAATGAAGTGCTGTTTCAACCGATTTGCCTTTAGAGTAAGCGTGTTGAGATACAGAGAGAAGAGAAGGGTTGATCGATGTCCTGATATGTAGGTCAAGAGCTCTTTCTAGAACCTTAAGAAGAAAGGATGTTAGACTTATGGGTCTGTAATCCTTAGGTTTGGTGTGCGAGGCCTTCCCAACTTTTGGTATGAAGACGACCCGAGCCGTGCGCCAGCGTAAGGGAATGTATTGCAGTCTGAGGCTTGCATTATATATTTGAAGCAGCCATGGAAGGATAATCTCTTCCCCATTTTGGATATCGGCAGGAATGATGCCGTCCGGTCCGGGGGACTTGTATGGCTTAAAGTTTTGAATGGACCATTCAAGGTGACTTTTTGTCACTTGGAATGTGGGGAGGGTATCATGCGAAACCTGCTCCACCTGGTAGAGTGCTTGATCCACTGAGGCTAAACTCCCTGGGAAGTGGGTGTCTAGCAGGATATCAAGGGTTTCGGCGCTTGAGTGAGTCCAGCTGCCATCTGGTTTTTGGATACAGTCAAGGGCTTTGTTAGAGGAGTGGAGAATTTTACGAAGACGGCTAGCCTCGGACGTCGATTCAATGCTTTCGCAAAATTCCCTCCATGACGCTCGTTTCCCTCGCCTATTGGCGTATTTCAACTCTTTTTGTTTATTTTTGAAAGGGGCCCACTCAGCTGTAACTTTAGCTTTGTTGAAAAGCATTCTACAAGTTTTGCGAAGACTTGCAATTTCCGAGTTCCACCACGGAGGTTTAGGTTTGCCCCGTGGTTCGGGAGTGATGCAAGAAATGTGAGTGGCTTTTTTAAAAGCTGTGGACAGATCGTCGACCGCCCGATCAATGTCGGGACAGTTGTGGATAATAGGGGGAGTCGTTGCTAAGCATGACCCCAGTTTGAGCCGGAAAAGAGGCCAGTTCGTGTTTTTTCTATTGACTGGTATAAGAGATTCTGTATTGCCTGTAGTCTCCCTCAAGTCAATGTGAAAGGTGATATAGCAGTGGTCCGAAAAGGAGCATTCCTGTGTGACGAACCAATTGCTTATCATGTTGGAGTTGGAGTATAAAATTTTAAACCAAAAGAAGTCAAACGCCTGTGTAAGGTAACGAACAAAATATTTAACAAACAAATGCAAACTCAGCAGTTCACCGTTCCCACAGCGCAACCTGCACTTGCATTCGTTTCATATCCTACGGACAACCAAAGTAAGCTTAGCAGTTCAACGATCTCTCAACGGACACCTTTCCAACACGTGTATTCGGTAAAGTTGCTGACGATGCGTCTACACCTGCTATCGTCTATCTGCGACCGAGCTTTCATTAGATTTAAAAATTAAATTGTAAATGAGTCTTTAAGATACTGTGAACGAATATAGAAGATAAAAAGAACGTTAAAAATTGTTTTTTTTAAACTATAAGTTTATAAAAGACTAACTTGTACAACGAGTCTCAACCCAAAAAAAGTACCTGGATCTGACTTAATTACCAACAAAATGATAAGTGAATTGCCGCAAATAGGTTTGATGCATCTTACACATATTTTTCATGTAATACTCCGTCTGGGCCACTTTCCTACAATATGGAAAATATCCGAAATAATAATGATTTTGTTGGTTATCGCTGTTAAATGAAAAACACGACCGATCGCAAGTAATTAAAAATAACGTATATTCTAGTATACTTAAAACTAAATACAAAAGCATATATGTTCTATAAAGGTATACCGCGTTTGGGTTGCCTATGTTGCGTATCGCAGATATGCATTTTTTTACAAATTCCGCCTCAACCCAAATGCGATTCACAAAATCATAAAAATTACAAAAATATGCATAAATTCATTTTTGGTTTTAAGCAAAATTCAATGTAACATATTATGCAAAATTAATTTTTAACAGGTTACATAAAGTATTATGTTTCTCTCTAGATAAATTTTTTGTAAATATATCTGCGGTGTTTTTCGCTGATGGAACATACTCGATGTCAATCTCTTTTCCGATATACTTCTCTCGTATGTAATGAAATTTAATATTAATGTGCTTACTACGTTTACATGCAACAGGATTTTTAACTGCACTTTGGTTGTCACATAACATTTTGCATGCCACATTGACATACTGCGTAAATCCCATTTCGGTCAACAAGCTCCGATGGAAAGACACTTCTTTTGCAGCATTGCATATTGCTATATATTCAGATTCCATGGTGCTGAGAGAAACAACGTGCTACTTCTTGGACTCCCACGAGATCAAGCCATCCCCAAAAAATAGTGCATAACCGCTAATTGATTTGCGGTCCGTGGAATCTGAAGCCCAATCAGCATCTGAAAAACAAATTAAGTTTTCATAGTTAGCTTTATAAGTTAGAATACCCTTCGGCTTTTCCTTCAAATATCTCAGAACATGCTTGGCTGCGATGAAATGTTCTTTGTGCGAGTGGCTATTGAATTGTGCCAGTTTCGATACATTATGCGCTATATCTGGTCGAGAAACTATCGCCATATATATATGCGGACTATGTTGGACGAAACGGAGGATTCTCACATGCCAAATTCAGAACGACAGGATAGTCCATTAAATACCTTTTCCTCGGTCTACTGACTTTTCCCGTTCTACAAATCTTCGGCCTACCCCTTTTTATTTTTCTCAATACAATTTCGCCATCATCACTCGAACTACTTCTTTCTGAACTTTCAGTTATTTCTACAGGACCTTCGTCGTTGTTTACAGAGCCATCTATATCTAACTTTTTACGAACTGAAGACTTTATGGCTTCTTTCTTATTTTCAATTATATTATGATTATCGTATTCTTTTATTTCATTAGAGTTAATGTTTATCAATTCTATATTGATGATATCTTTATTTTCACTGTCTGTTTCGGTTTTTGGGAAAGCATTTTCAAAGAACACCATATCGGGTGCTACTATAATGCTCTTTTTTTCGTTTCGTATAGTCGGTAACCCTTAGTTTAATTAGCGTAACCTACAAAGAGCACCTTTTCACCTTTACTATCGAACTTCGATCTGCCTGGCTTCTTTTTTAGAACAACTGCTTCGCAACCAAAAATTTTGAAATGATGAACTCTTGGCTTGCGCCCATAGAGACACTCATAAGGTGTTTTATATTTGAAGATTTTTTGTAGCGCATCGATTTCGTATATACGCGGCTGTATTAACTGCTCCGGACCAAAGGGATTCAGGTAAGTTTGATGATATCAACATACACCGCGCCATCTCAACCAGCTTGCGGTTAGTGCGTTCCGCTACTCCGTTTTGTTCAGGGGTGTAAGCCACAGTAGTTTCGTGCACAATGCCCTTATTTTTTTTGGAAATTTTGGAATTCACCGGCTGAATACTCGCGCCCGTTATCACTGCGTAAACATTTCATTTTGTTATCAGTTTAGTTTTCCTCGCGCGTTATAAATTCCTTAAATGCTGCGAATGCATCGGACTTTTGTTTTAAAAATTGTACTTCCGTATACCGAGAGAAAGCATCTACGAAGGTTATAAAGTACCTGGACCCACCTTGCGACATTATACGCATAGGCCCGCAAATATCAGAATAATTTCTAAGTTCTGTGTTGTTTGAACATGTGTAAGTGTAACTAGCGAACGTATTCGTTTTTATTTTACACATTGCGCATATGTCACAGTCTAAATTGTGAGTCTTGTTTAAGCTCAATCCGCGTAGCATAAACAAATTTTTATAATTTACATGCCCGAACCGACGATGCCACTTTTCAACTATGTCGCTATTATTTAAAATCACTGAATTGATTTTTTCTTCGTTTTTAAGTGAAGGCATATTCACACAAACACTCCATTGAACATTTTAGCAGAAAATAATATTTCGTTTTCTTGTATTTTTTCAACTGCTTTATATTTTATAAAATGTACCTCGTTCCCGCTATTGAGAATCTTGCTAACCGATAAGAAATTATTTTTTAATTTAGGCACGTAGAGTTCATTGTGTAGCACGATTTCATTATAATTTAACTTGATCATAATTTTTCCAATTCCCTCTGCGTCAACTGTTTCTCCAGATGCTAGCAGTACCGTTTGAGAGAATTTGCACAAAGAAGTAAATAATGACATATCATAGCACACATGTGATTACGCACCCACTATCAAGTGTCCATAAATTCTCATTCGTTCGATGGTTTGGTTCGAACAAGCTCAGCACCGTTGGCACTTGCGTGCTTTTACATTGCGCTCTAATGTGGCCTCTCTTACCGCATGCATAACACTTGACGGTGCTTGCATTTCGCTGGACATACTTGATTTTGTTACTCTCTCGCCTAATAGCAGCTGCCTATAGTTGATCTCTCTTCTCATACCCCTTGTGCAAATTCGCCGCAAATACTTTTTCGGTTTCATCAAATCGTTGCCCTCGTCTTTTCTCCTCTTCTAATATTTTTACCTTTAATATTTCCACTTTCGGCAATGTGTCTCGGCTTTCAATTGCAATTACGAAATTTTCTAGCTCATCTGGCAGACTACATAATAGCAATATACTGAGCAAGTCTTCTTGTACAATTATGCCTATTTCACTAAGGCTGTCGACGATAGAACAGAATTTGTTAATCTGAAGTGAAAACTTCTCACCAAAGATGAATTTGAATTTTACGAGTTTCTTAAACAAATTGACCTTTCTTGCTGGTCCGTCGGCATTGTAGAGACCACTTAATACACTCCATGCTTCTTTTGCTGTTAAACACTTCTTAATATGAATTAACTCCGAAGATTTTACGCAAAGATGTATCATCGCCAATGTTTTTTGATCAGCGGTCTTCCATGTCTTTACTTCCAAATCTGACATTCCTGTCTCTAAGGGTTCCTCGATGGCATTCCACAAATCCTGCGTTACTAGCAAACTCCGCATCAATAACGCCCACGTTGAATAATTATCCCCGGAAAGCTTTTCTATATTTGTTAACGAGGAACTCATTTTTGCGCGTAATCAAACTAAAAAAAATATCGACCAACGATTTTAGGCAGACATAAAAATAATAAAATTACTTATTTTTTCGAACCACGAGTTCTGTGCCCATAACCTTTGTTGGTTATCGCCTTTAAATGAAAAACACGTCCGATCGCAAGTAATTATTCATTCTAGTATACTTGAAACTAAATACAAAAGCATATGTGTTCTTAAAGGTATACCGCGTTTGGGTTGCCTATCTTGCGTATCGCAGATATGCATTTTCTTACAGATACGAAAACCAGGAAAAGAACCTCAAGTATCTTCATATTGGCACATAAGTCTCCTGCCTACCGTCTCTAAATTGCTCGAGCGGTTATTGCTAGAAAAATTAACATCAAAGCTCAATTCGATTATTCCTCATCATCAATTTGGGTTCCGCAAGCATTATGGAACTAGTGCAACGCATTGCTTCTGAAATAAGACGAGCATTCGATTCAAAGGATGTACTGCTCAGGAATATTCCTGGACATCACACTGACCTTTGACAAGGTTTGGCATGAAGGACTTATCTATAAAATTAGAAAGTTTCTGCCGAGCAATTCGCAAATGGCTTCTGGAGTCATATTTAACAAATCGGAAATTCAGAGTTAAATATAAATAATTTCTAGCACCAGACTTTGAAAATATGGCTGAAGTGCCACAAGGTAGTGTGCTTGACCCTATGCTATACACTTTGTATACTTTTGATTTGCCAACTGATAAACACCTCGGCTTTTGCGGATGACACAGCTATCCTGAGCACTCACCAAAATCCCCGGATAGCGGGATTTAGAAGAACAATTAAAGAAAATAGAAAGTTGGCGAGTCGATTGGCGCATCAAGGTAAACGAGCAAAAAAGTGTATATGTGACATTTACCCTCAACCCCCGGTGTTGTTCGGCAGTCTCCTTAAATGGCATTGAAATCCCGCTAGCATCAGAGGTCAAATACTTAGGGTTGCATTTCGACCGACGCCTTACTTGGAGAAACCAAATAGAAGCGAAGAAATCTAAATCAAACTCAGGGCAAGTTCCTTAGACTGACTTATCGAAGTTAAGACTGGCATATATAGTGCTTATATACAAGACGTTCATTAAGCCAATTTGGACTTACGGTGTCCAGATTTGGGGCACTACTAGTGCAACAAATTTACAAATAATTCAAAGGGCTCCATCCAAAGTTTTAAGAACTATCACCTGAGTATATCACCGGTTGAAAGAGAACTAGTAGACAAGGAAATAGAAACCCAAACTTAAGTGTCATCCAAATCAACTAGCAAGGAATCTGCTTCAAGGGATGTATCTCGTCTTAAAAGACCACTACTATAATATAGTAATTTATAATTCTAAAACTAAAATTGCTCCAAGCACTGGCGCGAAGCATCAATGTATTTATTAGTTAGTTGTGAGCTTTGAAAAATTATTGTTGGTTTTAAATTGAAAAAATACAGTCAAAAAATGTATGTTGAATTAAAAAAAAATATATAGCCTGTTAACGTTTGAGATTGCTAGAGGATGATACTCATTGGGACTACAGCCTCGAAGATGCCGTGATGCTTCCTATCGAAACCGATTGATTTGTGGACCACGTAGAAAGATAACCTGTCTGATGCATCAGATGCGTACTAGAACAGCAAATCCAGATATGCAACTGAGCGAGGAGATTCACAACGAGGCATTGATATAGTTACGAAATTGGCCTCCTGACACTTTATACCACTCTCAATACTCGGATTCATACCGCTGAATTGTGTAATAATCAAGTAATCGCTTTGTTAAATTAGAACAAATAGCTTTATTTAAGTTTTGCTATTCACACACTTGGCTTAAAGTTTACTTTATACTATTTGCACTACACTTATTTATTTAAGCACTTTATACTGTTACTGTTACTGTCACGATGGACATAGCTACGATCACTATTCAATTGTCTCGACTTCGATTGTGTGGCGTCTGTAAATTCATTACACTTCGAAAGCGGTTTCGAGAAGATGCCAGAGCATATCTCCATGCATGTGAATTTGTGGGTTGAAAAAGACGAATAGAGTACACCCTAAAAGTATGCAATCATTTGTATTTCACTGACCTCCACTTAATCTTATTCGTCCCGAACAAGGATAGTAATAGTGGAGTTAATCTTATGGTGTTGTAGATGTTGTATCGTGAGTTGCAGATCGCAATGCCATTTGGAACAGGGGTATGTGTTTATCCCAATCTTTCTGATTCCTGTCCACGACCTTATTTATGTGTTCTTGAAGCGAACGATTAAATCTTTCCACCATTCCATCGGATTTCGGGTGTACAGGGGTTGTGCGAGTTTAGCGTATTTCCATCAATTCAATCATTTGCTTAAATATCGCTGACTCTAAATTTCTGCCTTGTTCCGAGTGCAATACAAGGAGAACTCTGAATCTGCAGACCCAATTATTGATAAATAGGATCGAAGCTGTACACAAAAGCTCTTTCAGTATGGTGAATGCCAGTATTCGTTATTCCACTCAAAAGGACAACTTTCCTCGCTAATTCATGCAGACTACCAGCGACGTTAGCGAAGCTTGGGAAAAAGCGTCTGTAATAGGTGCAAAGACACAAGGAGCTGCACAGCTCATGCAGACTAGTTGGTATTGGTCAATCCTTTACAGACTCTATCTTATATGGTTCTGTGTGTAATCCTTCAGGTGTGACTTTATGTCCAAGGTACTTTACTACTCTTTTGAATAACGAGCATTTCTTTGCGCTCAGCTTCAATCCTGAAACTTCATCGCATCATTACTTCTTCCAAATTCTTCAAGTGGTCCTCGAAGTTTTTTCCCATAACGATGATGTCATCTAGGTAAACCAGACACGTTTTCTAGTGGAAACCCTTTAGCACATGATGCATCAGGCGATCAAATGTAGCTGGATGGCATCACCAAAAACTGCCATAGTCCATCACCGGTGCTGAATGCTCTTTTCCTTGTCTTCTTCGTCTACTACCACTTGCCAATATCCGCTTTGTAAATCCAACGTTGAGAACCAATTTGTACCAGAAAGTGAGTCCAAGGTATCGATATCTTATTGTCTCTCTTCCTTACTTTATTAAGTTTTCGATCATCTACACAGAAACGTGTGGAACCATCCGTTTCCTTGACTAATTCTACTGGAGAACTCCAGGGGCTTGCTGATGGCTCAGTGACGTTGTTCTGATACACTTCCTTCAACTCCTCAAGGTACTCCTCTTGACGCTTGACGAATGGGTTGGCTCCACAAGTGGTGATTGTGTTTTTCACCATCTTTGCTCTGTCTTCGTTTTTACTCTTTTTAGCAATGTCTTGCCAAAAGTTGGCTCTCAGTCTGGCTCTGCTCTGTGGATAAGTCTTTACTCCATTCCTTCATTAGATCGCCGAGTACCTTTTTTTAGCTAGTATCTTAATTTTTGTGTCTCTCGGTTGGCTCTCACAGTTTACAATTGCTGAAATTGCCTGGCAATTTCCACTTACTTGTCCTTTCTCTATGGTTTTTGCGGTATTTGCAAGATTGACCACTATTTTGCTCTGCTGTTCTTCTACGTGGGTTTTTTCAATTATTATGTCGTCCAGTACAAATTTTTCTTCAGTCTCCACCATCTACAACATGTTCTTCTCAACATCTCCGTCCATTTTGGCCCATTATAACTGGTATTTCGGTGTTTGCATATTTCAACATTCGGCTTTTCAAATCTAGGGTGAATCCATTCCGTATCATAAAATCCACACCTAAGATAAATTCGTTCACAATATACGCAACTACAAATTCGTGCGTCACTGTTGCGGTGCCAATCGTGATATTTCGTGTAACTTTTCCAAGTACCGGTGCATCATCTCCAGTTGCCATACGCAAACTTATTCCCAGAAGCTACTCGATTCCCCGATCGATATGCCATCTGATTATGGAATGTGATGACCTCGTATCCAATGTCACTATAATTTTTCTTAGGTTTATTACATTGTAGACAGCTAGGCTGTTGATTTTCCGTTCCATCTGAGATTCTGGGGGTAAATGTTGTGGGAGTAAGATCATGCCCCTCGACGCTGACTCCATTTAGTTTGACGATGGCTTATCAACATTTTGTGATTCCCTATTTTGGAATCTGGCTTGCTTTGGCGGTCTTACATGTGAGCGTGATGTAGGACAATTGCGTCTCGACTGACAATTATGAGACATGTGTCCAACCTCTCCGCAGGTAAAGCATATTCCCGTGAAATTATGTCCGTTTTCGACTTGCACCTGACGGGCTCTGCATACTGGCTGGCTAGCTACTGTCTCCATATACGTAGCTTTTGGATTTATTATTGTTGCACGCTTTATCTCCGCATCGCGAATGTCATATACGAAGGTGTCACTCATACATCCCTCAGTAATCTCGCCTGGGTAAGCAAGATGGGTCAACCGTTCCACTTCCTCCGCAAACTGTTGTATCACCACTCATCTGTACACGTGTTCGTAGTTCTACTTGCTACATCTGTTTCCGATGCTCACTACCATGCTTGCGCTGAACGGCATTCATCAAGCTGTCATAACTGTCTCGGTCACTTTCTGAATTAGTTTGAAGTACATGAGCAGCAGCACCTTTTAACGACACGGTTAATGCTGCCACTTTTTCGCGAGTACTCCAACCATTTGTGTTAGCGTTAGTCTCAAACTGTTTTCTGAACACGCTAAATGTCGTGGCTCTATCATAGGTCGGAGGTTTCATTTTATTGAGGATAAAGCTGGCATAGACAATGAACTTTTAGGTAGTAGGTGCATCGTTTGTTCTCTTTGTTGTTTAAATTCGTTTAGCTTTGTTCGTTCGCAATGATTTTTTGTTCTACAGATTTTTCCTGCCGTGTCTTAATTTCAGAAACCCTCTTGTCTACTATGTCGGATATTTCTTTCATCTGCTGAGCTCTTTTCCACTAGTTGAGTAAGTCGTGTTTCACTCTGTTGTAATTGTTCCTGTATCCCCTCATCGTCTGCTTGAAAATTTTGATGTAATTGCAACTGTATTGCACCGATGATTGCACTCATGTCAAAGTTACCAGTATTAGTTCCTGGCGGTGTTTCTTCCTCTCGAGATGTAATTTGCTCTTCAAATTGGAATTCATAGTCATCGACGCCTATACCTTGCTAATCCAAAGCGCTTCTTAACCGCACATGCAGCTCCGCTTTTTGCCCTTGTAACTGCAAAGATTAAGCGCTCAGGCTCCTTCTTGAGCTGCTCCAATCTCAGTTTTTCAAAATTTAACCATTGCTTATTACAGATACATAATTCCACTTCTGACACCAATTGTTACGAAATTCCACTATAGACAATTTGTACTAACTCTCAATACTCGAATTTGTACTACTTACTGGATTGTGTAATGATCAAATAATCTCTGGTTAAATAAATAATAAAAAATGCTAATCAGGTGATTTTCTAATTTCGAGCTTACGTATGTTGCATTAAGCGGTGTAACAGATTCTTCCAATCTGGTACATTTGTCACACATCCGCAATATAGCTCGAAAATTATCGTCCCTTACTTCTGGTTCGGTTCCTTGACACTTCATTTGATCAGATTCGCTGGTTCCCCTTAAAGCAAATTCTTGTCGGCCATATAGCTTGATGGTTTCAATAATAGGTATAAGTTTTTTTTCGGCTTTTTGCTAATTGTAATGCACGCCCACTATCGCGTTGTTCTCTAACATCTTTTTATTGATTTTTGTAGAAAATTTTTTTAGAAAAAATTTTCCACCATTAGTTCACAGTTTTTATCGCTATGATTTTTTAGATCTCGTATAGATTCTTTCCATTTGTTGAATGCCTTGGATACAAGAGATTGTAATTGCTGATGGGATCCCTTTCCGCTGGACTCCCCAGTAAATACATCGCAATATTTGAATAAAGCTCTCTGTTTTCCTTCAACTGCTTAAATCATCTACTGAAATTTTTTCAGCGGTTATATTTGAAACTAAAGTTTCTTCTTATCATTATAAATTTTAAACTTTTATGAATTGTCGGGCTTCCATGGAGAATCTAGTAGCTTTTCTTCCAAATCGTCATCTATTACACCTTTCCTTTTGAAGTATTTTCCAACAAATAAAATAATTTTCTGAAAAGAACAAATGCGTCAATTGAGCTCAAAATGGTATTAGGAGACTTTTTTTTATTTGCTTTGATATCAGTAATTTAATTTACATATATTCACTTAATTGAGTTTGTACGCTAATAAGTGTAATATTTTATTGATCATTCAGAGAGAAATTATAGTAAACATGAAAAATATATTATAATTTTCTAAGATTTCGGGGGGATTGATCCCCAATATCCACTTCGGTAAGGCCTTGCTTGCGGGTAAACACGAGATCTTGCAGAGGCAGTGCGGAACCAAATAAATGACAATCCAGAGGCATTCGATGTGTGCCCTTAAATTACAAACTGTAAACTAAAAATTATTTTATATTTTCCTATATTTGGAGAAACCCAAAATTGTATTGAAGAATTTCAGTAAAAATTTCTTCGTTTCGAAATAAGTTGGAATACCTTGAAGGGGAAAATGCGCCACCTTAAGATACTTTCTATGCAATCAGTAAAATGCAAGGGACAAACTGGTGCTGGATTGTTGCTAAAGGCTGAGGAAAAAAGTTTTGCAGGTGTGTTCTTTTTATATACTTTATATTGATAAATGTGTCTCTTCTACAGATCTTTTGGAAAAATATGCCTATTTTTAATACATTGGATCACATCTTTGAACAAACAAAAGGTGTCAATCCTCCCGGGATCATTAAGAGCGATAACTAATTTCTTTTGGATTACCAAAACAAATCGTTCGAACTGTCAGACTTGGAATTTGACAATGTTTAAAATAATAATTCGAATATCGCACTCTATATCCATTTCGTGATATTCCAGACTCCGAAAATCTGTCGACAACTTCTGTTTAATATTCCAGAATAGTGGGTTATATTCTGCAAATTCTTCACACTAAATGCCAGCTATACGTAGTGTCACTTGATCCGCCGCTTTGGCTTGTGCCGCGTTTACATTGTTATCAAGTGTATGCTACGCACAGCGTTTGCGGTCACATGCATTCATATGATTACATGTGCAGTAAGCTTGGATATTAGGCAGTGTTGGTTTCAAATGCATTGTAGTGTTTTGGGTACACTACACGCCTTCAACGTCACGAAACTGTTGATTACCGCCTTCCAGCTGTTTACTTTCATCATCACCATCCACCAGATCCTTAAATTCAAAAATGTATTTTTTATGTTGCTCTGTTATGATGTTGTGTACAACAGCACACACCAAAATCCAACAAACATAGAAATTTCACAATCGAGTCGCCCTGGATTTAAATTTTTAATTCCTTCAGGCTGATCAACATCTCTTTCATTGATTTAGTGTTGAACAATAAATTGATAGAATTCCATTTTTCTCCTTTTTTGTGACATTATGAATATTTCTATTATTTTAAGTTCAATTTCACTGCTACTATGTTAACACTAGCCAAAAATATCATTAAAAAAAAAATTATCAATGATTCTACATTATACAAACTGACTCTGCCCGAACTGCCAAATTGTCGATTTTCTCAAATTGTTTACGAGGTTGCAAAAAAATGCGTTCTCGTAAACTGGCTACACAAATTTCGAGTTTTTCGCGTTTACAGGAAACCCCTTAAAATTATTATGACTGAAACCAATTTAGAAGTGGTATAATTAATTTGTTTCAATTTTTTGTTGGTGAAATTAATGGGGGCAAGTGGAATGCTATTAATTTATAATTATTATTATTATATATCACAGCTGACTGTTAACTTGCCTCGATAAATTAAGGTCTAATGAGATTATTGGGGTTTGCCAATTTATTGAAATATAATAAATTTTAACAGAACTGCCAAAAAGTTTCAGTTAATGTATTCCACTTTTTAAATTTTTTAAACTCACTCCATTATATTTATTATTTTAGAATTTGTTTATTTAATCTTTTTTTTTATTTATACACTGGGGGGTCCCCCTATTAAGGTGGTGAATCGCAGTGTCAGTGTCATTGAAAGATCTCTGATGAGGACAAGTGGCGTGTCCGAAATAGCTGTAAGATCTGCCATTGTAATGTATTGCAAATTGTATAGGATCTGCAAATTGTAAACGTTATAGAAAGGATCCTTAGAAGGTTAGTGTGATCAGGCTTAATTAGCCTGCCACTAACAAAAGCAATGTACTATGACACCACTGAAATGTAATAAAAAAACAGAGAGAGAGACCTAACGGAACAAAAGAGGGGTAATAATGAGACAGAGTTGATTAGAGTGTGTGGTGGAATGAGACAGTACATGAACAGAATTTGATCAGTTAGTTCACCACCTGCAGTTAGCGTAGTTTTCTGGATGGACAGATTACAACAGCTGTAGACCCAGGTTCGATTCCTGGGAGGGTTCATAATTGGTGTGCTTTTGAATTGTGAGACATAATAAAAAATGCTTGGGGAAAAATTGCCTTTCATTGAAAGATCTCTGATGAGGACAAGTGGCGTGTCCGAAATAGCCATAAGATCTGCCAAAAAATGTTTCTTCTTCTGAAAAATTATTACGGTGGCATAACCACATACGCAATTGTAACTACTGTTGTAACTTGTCTTGTCAATAAATTCGTTACAAAAATAATCTTCATATTCAAATGTAGCATAAATTCGCTTTAATAAAACTAGATTTAATCTATAAAAAACAATTATCACACACTCCCACGAGTCGCTCCAGCTTATAGAATCCACTTAGAGAATCACAAATTAAACTTATAAAATAGAGTAATACATATTAAAATAAGAAAAAAATTATACTGTAAAACAAAATACAATTTTTTTTCATATTGCTTAACTAACGAAAACTCTGATAACAAGATACTTTTGTAAGGTTAAGAAATAGACACTGCGATTCACCACCTTAATAGGGGGACCCTAAATGTATAAATAAATAAAAATAATAATAACATAAAATAAATGAATTCAAAAACAAGATTTAAGTAAAAGTATTCGAAAATAAAATCAAGATTTGAAATCACAATCATACAACTCACTGACACTGCGATTCACCACCTTAATAGGGGGACCCCCCAGTGTATAAATAAAAAAAAATTAAATAAACAACAAACAACAAATTCTAAAATAATAAATAGAATAGAGTGAGTTTAAAAAATTTAAAAACTGGAATACATTAACTGAAACTTTTTGGCAATTCTGTTAAAATTTATTATATTTCAATAAAATGGCAAACCCCAATAATCTCATTAGACCTTAAATTCTCGAGGCAGGTTAACAGTCAGCTGTGATATATATAATAATAATAATAATAATAAATTAATAGCATTCCACTTGCCCCCATTAATTTCACCAACAAAAAATTGAAACTAATTAATTATACCACTTCTAAATTAGTTTCAGTCATAATAATTTTAAGGGGTTTCCTGTAAACGCGAAAGCTCGAAAAACTCAAAATTTGTGTAGCCAGTTTACGAGAACGCATTTTTTTGCAACCTCGTAAACAATTTGAGAAAATCGACAATTTGGCAGTTCGGGCAGAGTCAGTTTGTATAATGTAGAATCATTGATAATTTTTTTTTTAATGATATTTTTGGCTAGTGTTAACATAGTAGCAGTGAAATTGAACATAAAATAATAGAAATATTCATAATGTCACAAAAAAGGAGAAAAATGGAATTCTATCAATTTATTGTTCAACACTAAATCGATGAAAGAGATGTTGATCAGCCTGAAGGATTTAAAAATTTAAATCCAGGGCGACTCGATTGTGAAATTTCTATGTTTGTTGGATTTTGGTGTGTGCTGTTGTACACAACATCATAACAGAGCAACATAAAAAATACATTTTTGAATTTAAGGATCTGGTGGATGGTGATGATGAAAGTAAACAGCTGGAAGGCGGTAATCAACAGTTTCGTGACGTTGAAGGCGTGTAGTGTACCCAAAACACTACAATGCATTTGAAACCAACACTGAATAATATCCAAGCTTACCGCACATGTAATCATATGAATGCATGTGACCGCAAACGCTGTGCGTAGCATACACTTGACAACAATGTAAATGCGGCACAAGCCAAAGCGGCGGATCAAGTGACACTACGTATAGCTGGCATTTGGTGTGAAGAATTTACAGAATATAACCCACTATTCTGGAATATTAAACAGAAGTTGTCGACAGATTTTCGGAGTCTGGAATATCACGAAATGGATATAGAGTGCGATATTCGAATTATTATTTTAAACATTGTCAAATTCCAAGTCTGACAGTTCGAACGTTTTGTTTTGGTAATCCAAAAGAAATTAGTTATCGCTCTTAACGATCCCGGGAGGATTGACACCTTTTGTTTGTTCAAAGATGTGATCCAATGTATTAAAAATAGGCATATTTTTCCAAAAGTTCTGTAGAAGATACACATTTATCAATATAAAGTACCAAAAAAGAACACACCTGCAAAACTTTTTTCCTCACCCTTTAGCAACAATCCAGCACCCGTTTGTCCCTTGCATTTTACCGATTGTATAGAAAGTATCTTAAGGTGGCGCATTTTTCCCCTTCAAGGTATTCCAACTTATTTCGAAACGAAGAAATTTTTACTGAAATTCTTCAATACAATTTTGGGTTTCTCCAAATATAGGAAAATATAAAATAATTTTTAGTTTACAGTTTGTAATTTAAGGGCACACATCGAATGCCTCTGGATTGTCATTTATTTGGTTCCGCACTGCCTCTGCAAGATCTCGTGTTTACCCGCAAGCAAGGCCTTACCGAAGTGGATATTGGGGATCAATCCCCCCGAAATCTTAGAAAATTAAAATATATTTTTCATGTTTACTATAATTTCTCTCTGAATGATCAATAAAATATTACACTTATTAGCGTACAAACTCAATTAAGTGAATATATGTAAATTAAATTACTGATATCAAAGCAAATAAAAAAAAGTCTCCTAATAACATTTTCAGCTCAATTGACGCATTTGTTCTTTTCAGAAAATTATTTTATTTGTTGGAAAATACTTCAAAAGGAAAGGTGTAATAGATGACGATTTGGAAGAAAAGCTACTAGATTCTCCATGGAAGCCCGACAATTCATAAAAGTTTAAAATTTATAATGATAAGAAGAAACTTTAGTTTCAAATATAACCGCTGAAAATATTTCAGTAGATGATTTAAGCAGTTGAAGGAAAACAGGGAGCTTTATTCAAATATTGCGATGTATTTACTGGGGAGTCCAGCGGAAAGGGATCCCAATAGCAATTACAATCTCTTGTATCCAAGGCATTCAACAAAAAAGCGGAGCTGCATGTGCGGTTAAGAAGCGCTTTGGATTAGCAAGGTATAGGCGTCGATGACTATGAATTCCAATTTGAAGAGCAAATTACATCTCGAGAGGAAGAAACACCGCCAGGAAGTAATACTGGTAACTTTGACATGAGTGCAATCATCGGTGCAATACAGTTGCAATTACATCAAAATTTTCAAGCAGACGATGAGGGGATACAGGAACAATTACAACAGAGTGAAACACGACTTACTCAACTAGTGGAAAAGAGCTCAGCAGATGAAAGAAATATCCGAGATAGTAGACAAGAGGGTTTCTGAAATTAAGACACGGCAGGAATCGTTCGAAAAATCTGTAGAACAAAAAATCATTGCGAACGAACAAAGCTAAACGAATTTAAACAACAAAGAGAACAAACGATGCACCTACTACCTAAAAGTTCATTGTCTATGCCAGCTTTATCCTCAATAAAATGAAACCTCCGACCTATGATAGAACCACGACATTTAGCGTGTTCAGAAAGCAGTTTGAGACTAACGCTAACACAAATGGTTGGAGTACTCGCGAAAAAGTGGCAGCATTAACCGTGTCGTTAAAAGGTGCTGCTGCTCATGTACTTCAAACTAATTCAGAAAGTGACCGAGACAGTTATGACAGCTTGATGAATGCCGTTCAGCGCAAGCATGGTAGTGAACATCGGAAACAGATGCAGCAAGTAGAACTACGAACACGTGTACAGATGAGTGGTGATACAACAGTTTGCGGAGGAAGTGGAACGGTTGACCCATCTTGCTTATCCAGGCGAGATTACTGAGGGATGTATGAGTGACACCTTCGTATATGACATTCGCGATGCGGAGATAAAGCGTGCAACAATAATAAATCCAAAAGCTACGTATATGGAGACAGTAGCTAGCCAGCCAGTATGCAGAGCCCGTCAGGTGCAAGTCGAAAACGGACATAATTTCACGGGAATATGCTTTACCTGCGGAGAGGTTGGACACATGTCTCATAATTGTCAGTCGAGACGCAATCGTCCTACATCACGCTCACATATAAGACCGCCAAAGCAAGCCAGATTCCAAAATAGGGAATCACAAAATGTTGATAAGCCATCGTCAAACTAAATGGAGTCAGCGTCGAGGGGCATGATCTTACTCCCACAACATTTACCCCCAGAATCTCAGATGGAACGGAAAATCAACAGCCTAGCTGTCTACAATGTAATAAACCTAAGAAAAATTATAGTGACATTGGATACGAGGGCATCACATTCCATAATCAGATGGCATATCGATCGGGGAATCGAGTAGCTTCTGGGAATAAGTTTGCGTATGGCAACTGGAGATGATGCACCGGTACTTGGAAAAGTTACACGAAATATCACGATTGGCACCGCAACAGTGACGCACGAATTTGTAGTTGCGTATATTGTGAACGAATTTATCTTAGGTGTGGATTTTATGATACGGAATGGATTCACCCTAGATTTGAAAAGCCGAATGTTGAAATATGCAAACACCGAAATACCAGTTGTAATGGGCCAAAATGGACGGAGATGTTGAGAAGAACATGTTGTAGATGGTGGAGACTGAAGAAAAATTTGTAATGGACGACATAATAATTGAAAAAACCCACGTAGAAGAACAGCAGAGCAAAATAGTGGTCAATCTTGCAAATACCGCAAAAACCATAGAGAAAGGACAAGTAAGTGGAAATTGCCAGGCAATTTCAGCGATTGTAAACTGTGAGAGCCAACCGAGAGACACAAAAATTAAGATACTAGCTAAAAAAAGGTACTCGGCGATCTAATGAAGGAATGGAGTAAAGACTTATCCACAGAGCAGAGCCAGACTGAGAGCGAACTTTTGGCAAGACATTGCTAAAAAGAGTAAAAACGAAGACAGAGCAAAGATGGTGAAAAACACAATCACCACTTGTGGAGCCAACCCATTCGTCAAGCGTCAAGAGGAGTACCTTGAGGAGTTGAAGGAAGTGTATCAGAACAACGTCACTGAGCCATCAGCAAGCCCCTGGAGTTCTCCAGTAGAATTAGTCAAGGAAACGGATGGTTCCACACGTTTCTGTGTAGATGATCGAAAACTTAATAAAGTAAGGAAGAGAGACAGATATCGACAACATCGCATCAATGATACCTTGGACTCACTTTCTGGTACAAATTGGTTCTCAACGTTGGATTTACAAAGCGGATATTGGCAAGTGGGAGTAGACGAAGAAGACAAGGAAAAGAGCATTCAGCACCGGTGATGGACTATGGCAATTTTTGGTGATGCCATCCAGCTACATTTGATCGCCTGATGCATCATGTGCTAAAGTGTTTCCACTAGAAAACGTGTCTGGTTTACCTAGATGACATCATCGTTATGGGAAAAAACTTCGAGGACCACTTGAAGAATTTGGAAGAAGTAATGATGCGATGAAGTTTCAGGATTGAAGCTGAGCGCAAAGAAATGCTCGTTATTCAAAAGTACCTTGTACCTCGTAGTAAAGTACCTTGGACATAAAGTCACATCTGAAGGAGTACACACAGAACCAGATAAGATAGAGTCAGTAAAGGATTGACCAATACCAACTAGTCTGCATGAGCTGTGCAGCTCCTTGGGTCTTTGCACCTATTATTTATTATTAACGAGGAAAGTTGTCCTTTTGAGTGGAATAACGAATACTGGCATTCACCATACTGAAAGAGCTTTTGTGTACAGCTTCGATCCTATTTATCAATAATTGGGTCTGCAGATTCAGAGTTCTCCTTGTATTGCACTCGGAACAAGGCAGAAATTTAGAGTCAGCGATATTTAAGCAAATGATTGAATTGATGGAAATACGCAAAACTCGCACAACCCCTGTACACCCGAAATCCGATGGAATGGTAGAAAGATTTAATCGTACGCTTCAAGAACACATAAATAAAGTCCTGGACAGGAATCAGAAAGATTGGGACAAACACATACCCCTGTTCCAAATTGCATTGCGATCTGCAACTCACGATACAACATCTACAACACGTTAACAGGCTACATATTTTTATTTAAATTCAACATACATTTTTTTACTGTATTTTTTCAATTTAAAACCAACAATAATTTTTCAAAGCTTACAACTAACTAATAAATACATTGATGCTTCGCGCCAGTGCTTGGAGCAATTTTAGTTTTAGAATTATAAATTACTATATTATAGTAGTGGTCTTTTAAGACGAGATGTATACATCCCTTGAAACAGATTCCTTGCTAGTTGATTTGGATGACACTTAAGTTTGGGTTTTTATTTCCTTGTCTACTAGTTCTCTTTCAACCGGTGATATACTCAGCTCGCGGTGAATATTTTAATTTCTTATGAAACATGGAGCGCCGGTGATCGTTCTTAAAACTTTGGATGGAGCCCTTTGAATTATTTGTAAATTTGTTGCACTAGTAGTGCCCCAAATCTGGACACCGTAAGTCCAAATTGGCTTAATGAACGTCTTGTATATAAGCACTATATATGCCAGTCTTAACTTCGATAAGCCAGTCTAACGAACTTGCCCTGAGTTTGATTTAGATTTCTTCGCTTCTATTTGGTTTCTCCAAGTAAGGCGTCGGTCGAAATGCAACCCTAAGTATTTGACCTCTGATGCTAGCGGGATTTCAATGCCATTTAAGGAGACTGCCGAACAACACCGGGGGTTGAGGGTAAATGTCACATATACACTTTTTTGCTCGTTTACCTTGATGCGCCAATCGACTCGCCAACTTTCTATTTTCTTTAATTGTTCTTCTAAATCCCGCTATCCGGGGATTTTGGTGAGTGCTCAGGATAGCTGTGTCATCCGCAAAAGCCGAGGTGTTTATCAGTTGGCAAATCAAAAGTATACAAAGTGTATAGCATAGGGTCAAGCACACTACCTTGTGGCACTTCAGCCATATTTTCAAAGTCTGGTGTTAGAAATTTTTTATATTTAACTCTGAATTTCCGATTTGTTAAATATGACTCCAGAAGCCATTTGCAAATTGCTCGGCAGAAACTTTCTAATTTTATAGATAAGTCCTTCATGCGAAAGCTTGTCAAAGGTCAGTGTGATGTCCTGAGCAGTACATCCTTTGAATCGAATGCTCGTCTTATTTCAGAAGCAATTCGGTGCACTAGTTCCATAATGCTTGCGGAACCCAAATTGATGATGAGGAATAATCGAATTGAGCTTTGATGTTAATTTTTCTAGCAATAACCGCTTAGAGAGGGTAGGCAGGAGACTTATGGGCCAATATGAAGATACTTGAGGTTCTTTTCCTGGTTTTCGTATCTGTAAGAAAATGTATATCTGCGATACGCAAGATAGGCAATCCAAACGCGGTATACCTTTAAGAACACATATGCTTTTGTATTTAGTTTTAAGTATACTAGAATGAATAATTACTTGCGATCGGACGTGTTTTTCATTTAAAGGCGATAACCAACAAAGGTTATGGGCACAGAACTCGTGGTTCGAAAAAATAAGTAATTTTATTATTTTTATGTCTGCCTAAAATCGTTGGTCGATATTTTTTTTAGTTTGATTACGCGCAAAAATGAGTTCCTCGTTAACAAATATAGAAAAGCTTTCCGGGGATAATTATTCAACGTGGGCGTTATTGATGCGGAGTTTGCTAGTAACGCAGGATTTGTGGAATGCCATCGAGGAACCCTTAGAGACAGGAATGTCAGATTTGGAAGTAAAGACATGGAATACATCTTTGCGTAAAATCTTCGGAGTTAATTCATATTAAGAAGTGTTTAACAGCAAAAGAAGCATGGAGTGTATTAAGTGGTCTCTACAATGCCGACGGACCAGCTAGAAAGGTCAATTTGTTTAAGAAACTCGTAAAATTCAAATTCAACTTTGGTGAGAAGTTTTCACTTCAGATTAACAAATTCTGTTTTATCGTCGACAGCCTTAGTGAAATATGCATAATTGTACAAGAAGACTTGCTCAGTATATTGCTATTATGTAGTCTGCCAGATGAGCTAGAAAATTTCGTAATTGCAATTGAAAGCCGAGACACATTGCCGAAAGTGGAAATATTAAAGGTAAAAATATTAGAAGAGGAGCAAAGACGAGGGCAACGATTTGATGAAACCGAAAAAATATTTGCGGCGAATTTGCACAAGGGGTATGAGAAGAGAGATCAACTATAGGCAGCCGCTATTAGGCGAGAGAGTACTAACTGTAACAAAATCAAGTATGTCCAGCGAAATGCAAGCAACGTCAAGTGTTATGCATGCGGTAAGAGAGGCCACATCAGAGCGCAATGTAAAAGCACGCAAGTGCCAACGGTGCTGAGCTTGTTCGAACCAACCCATCGAACGAATGAGAATTTATGGATACTTGATAGTGGGTTCGTAATCACATATGTGCTATGATATGTCATTATTTACTTCTTTGCGCAAATTCTCTCAAACGGTACTGCTAGCATCTGGAGAAACAGTTGACGCAGAGGGAATTGGAAAAATTATGATCAAGTTAAATTATAATGAAATCGTGCTACACAATGAACTCTACGTGCCTAAATTAAAAAATAATTTCTTATCGGTTAGCAAGATTCTCAATTACGGGAACGAGGTACATTTTATAAAATATAAAGCAGTTGTAAAAATACAAGAAAACGAAATATTATTTTCTGCTAAAATGTTCAACGGAGTGTTTGTGTGAATATGCCTTCACTTAAAAACGAAGAAAAAATCAATTCAGTGATTTTAAATAAAAGCGACATAGTTGAAAAGTGCCATTGTCGGTTCGGGCATATAATTATAAAAATTTGTTTATGCTACGCGGATTGAGCTTAAACAAGACTCACAATTTAGACTGTGACATATGCGCAATGTGTAAAATAAAAACGAATACGTTCGCTAGTTACACTTACACATGTTCAAACAACACAGAACTTAGAAATTATTCATTCTGATATTTGCGGGCCTATGCGTATAATGTCGCAAGATGGGTCCAGGTACTTTATAACCTTCGTAGATGCTTTTTCTCGGTATACGGAAGTACAATTTTTAAAACAAAAGTCCGATGCATTCGCAGCATTTAAGGAATTTATAACGCGCGAGGAAAACTAAACTGATAACAAAATGAAATGTTTACGCAGTGATAACGGGCGCGAGTATTCAGCCGGTGAATTCCAAAATTTCCAAAAAAAATAAGGGCATTGTGCACGAAACTACTGTGGCTTACACCCCTGAACAAAACGGAGTAGCGGAACGCGCTAACCGCAAGCTGGTTGAGATGGCGCGGTGTATGTTGATATCATCAAACTTACCTGAATCCCTTTGGTCCGGAGCAGTTAATACAGCCGCGTATATACGAAATCGATGCGCTACAAAAATCTTCAAATATAAAACACCTTATGAGTGTCTCTATGGGCGCAAGCCAAGTGTTCATCACTTCAAAATTTTTGGTTGCGAAGCAGTTGTTCTAAAAAAGAAGCCAGGCAGATCGAAGTTCGATAGTAAAGGTGAAAAGGTGCTCTTTGGAGGTTACGCTAATTAAACTAAGGGTTACCGACTATACGAAATGAAAAAAGAGCATTATAGTAGCACGCGATATGGTATTCTTTGAAAATGCTTTCCCAAAAACCGAAACAGACAGTGAAAATAAAGATATCATCAATATAGAATTGATAAACAATAACTCTAATGATATAAAAGAATACGATAATCATAATATAATTGAAAATAAGAAAGAAGCCATAAAGTCTTCAGTTCGTAAAAAGTTAGATATAGATGGCTCTGTAAACAACGACGAAGGTCCTGTAGAAATAACTGAAAGTTCAGAAAGAAGTAGTTCGAGTGATGATGGCGAAATTGTATTGAGAAAAATAAAAAGGGGTAGGCCGAAGATTTGTAGAACGGGAAAAGTCAGTAGACCGAGGAAAAGGTATTTAATGGACTATCCTGTCGTTCTGAATTTGGCATGTGAGAATCCTCCGTTTCGTCCAACATAGTCCGCATATATATATGGCGATAGTTTCTCGACCAGATATAGCGCATAATGTATCGAAACTGGCACAATTCAATAGCCACTCGCACAAAGAACATTTCATCGCAGCCAAGCATGTTCTGAGATATTTGAAGGAAAAGCCGAAGGGTATTCTAACTTATAAAGCTAACTATGAAAACTTAATTTGTTTTTCAGATGCTGATTGGGCTTCAGATTCCACGGACCGCAAATCAATTAGCGGTTACGCACTATTTTTTGGGGATGGCTTGATCTCGTGGGAGTCCAAGAAGTAGCACGTTGTTTCTCTCAGCACCATGGAATCTGAATATATAGCAATATGCAATGCTGCAAAAGAAGTGTCTTTCCATCGGAGCTTGTTGACCGAAATGGGATTTACGCAGTATGTCAATGTGGCATGCAAAATGTTATGTGACAACCAAAGTGCACAATTCGCAGTTAAAAATCCTGTTGCATGTAAACGTAGTAAGCACATTAATATTAAATTTCATTACATACGAGAGAACTATATCGGAAAAGAGATTGACATCGAGTATGTTCCATCAGCGAAAAACGCCGCAGATATATTTACAAAAAATTTATCTAGAGAGAAACATAATACTTTATGTAACCTGTTAAAAATTAATTTTGCATAATATGTTACATTGAATTTTGTTTAAAACCAAAAATGAATTTATGCATATTTTTGTAATTTTTATGATTTTGTGAATCGCATTTGGGTTGAGGCGGAATTTGTAAGAAAATGCATAGCTGCGATACGCAACATAGGCAACCCAAACGCGGTATACCTTTATAGAACATATATGCTTTTGTATTTAGTTTTAAGTATACTAGAATATACGTTCTTTTTAATTACTTGCGATCGGTCGTGTTTTTCATTTAACAGCGATAACCAACAAAATCATTATTATTTCGGATATTTTCCATGTTGTAGGAAAGTGGCCCAGACGGAGTATTACATTAAAAATATGTGTAAGATGCATCAAACCTATTTGTGGCAATTCACTTATCATTTTGTTGGTAATTAAGTCTGATCCAGGTACTTTTTTTGGGTTGAGACTCGTTGTACAAGTTAGTCTTTTATAAAGTTATAGTTTAAAAAAAACAATTTTTAACGTTTTTTTTATCTTCTATATTCGTTCACAGTAACTTAAAGACTCATTTACAATTTAATTTTTAAATCTAATGAAAGCTCGGTCGCAGATAGACGATAGCAGGTGTAGACGCATCGTCAGCAACTTTACCGAATACACGTGTTGGAAAGGTGACCGTTGAGAGATCGTTGAACTGCTAAGCTTGCTTTGGTTGTCCGTAGGATATGAAACGAATGCAAGTGCAGGTTGGGCTGTGGGAACGGTGAACTGCTGAGCTTGCATTTGTTTGCTAAATATTTAGTTCGTTGACTCCTCCGCCCTTAAATTCGGACGTCCTCGTTCGATATTTTAAAATGTTCAGTTATATTTTCTAAGTTTATATCTTGCTTATTTGAATTCTTTTGTTCTTGCAAAATTATTTTATTCATTCTAAATTTAATAAAGATTAGGATTACAATTAAAATTCCAGATATTAAAGATATTACATTAACAGGGAAATATATATCGTTTTCCTTTTTAAATAGCTTTATATGTTTAGTACTATTAACATTTAGATTTTTCAACATTTCTAAAGATAACATTTCTTCTAAAATATTCTCATTATAACATTGCAGGCAATGGCTTATTACTACTAACAATTTTTGAAAAGTATCTTTTATTATTTATTTCAATTGTTTGATTAACATTGTTTCGAAGGGGAGCCAATATACGAGCACGTCGTAATTGTGTCGTGCAGCCAGATTTATTGTACCGAGCAGAAACACACACGCCCGTAAAGATGTGATGTTGTGTTGGCCGTATAAGCAGCAAATAATTTATATCCTTATTGCTTTTAAATAACACACTTGATTTAAAATAACACTATATTTTTATTAAGAATTATAATTTTTTCTTCATTGATTACAACTTGAAATATGTGTTTACCAGTCAAACCTTCTTGGTTGCGAGTTAAAGACGAACTACTAGTGGTCAAGCAGTATTGCCGTCTGAACTCTCCACTCAACCGGCTCTCCTGCTCTGCCTGAGTCGACACTCACACCACAACAAAAAAGATGGCTGCGGCCTGCCGTACGACTTTGGCGGGACCCAAATAAGGGGAATTCTCTCCGCACTGAGTCCCGCTCAGAGTCTCATGGTGACTGTGAGCAGGCGGCAGCCATCGTCAGGAGGGTTCCGGCGCGAACATGCTGCTCCCTTGCAGTATTGCAAGAGAGATGAAGACCCATTCCCGCCGGCTCCCATCCAGATGGGACCGATGTACCGTTTTCCCCGCCAGTCAGCACGGCAAAGTCTGTGGAGATGGCGCAGCTGCCACTCTGGCGCGGGATGTCGCAGCCACCACTGGGGCGCGAGATGGCGCAGGCTCCACTGTGGCGCGGGGTGTCGCAGCCACCACTGGGGAGCGGGACATCGCAGCCACCACTGGGGCGCGGAATGTCGCAGCCACCACTGAGGCGCGAGACATCGCAGCCACCACTGCGGCGCGGGACATCGCAGACACCACTGGGGCGCGAGATGGCGAACGTGAGGCAAGTGGCGCAACGGTGGTGCGGACGCTCCCTGGCGTTGACCCCTGGTTGTGACGATGGTGGACCGTCATCGGCCCCATTGATGGCGAACGCGCTGCAGGTGGTGCAGACCGGGCTCGGGTGCGCGATGGCGCAGCTGCCGTTGTGGTGCTGGACACTGTCGCGACATCGCGGGCGCGAGACGGTGCCGCTGCCCCCAGATTGCGAGATGGTATCGACCCTGTAGCATCACGGGGGCTGGGAACACCAGCTGCACCTTTGGAGCACAAGTAAGGCAAGGACCGATGTACAGTTTTCCCCGCCAGTCAGCACGGCACGATGGGAAAGTCTGTGGAAAATCCAATTTATAATTAGTCATGGGCTTACAAGAAAGCTAATAATAAGAGTTAGGACGCTAATAGTAGGAGAAGTAACGGCGTCAAGACTACGTAGAGTACTACAACTTTATCCCGTGGCAGAGCCAGGCGAGATCTACGACTACCGTTTAACGAGGAAGACTAAGGATTCCATGGACGAAACGAGGAGGTATATATAAAAAGGAAAGGCTACAAAGTAGAGGCTACGAAGAATGGGACGAGCTACAGAAACGGCCAAAAGACCGGATGCCGGGATTACTCAGCCTGCACTCCCCCTCGAGGGAGTAGAACCATCTTGGTGACGGGCCTTGTAACGATTCCGCGTGCTGTCCGCACTTTCGCGACTCGCACCCTACCGTCAGAGTCCGGGTGGACCTCAGTGATCCTTCCCAATCGCCATTCGTTGGGTGGAACGTGGTCATCCTGTAATACCACCAGATCTCCTTTAGCTGCATTCTCTTGGATGGTCTTCCACTTTGTCCTGCGCTGGCACTCCAGAAGATACTCATGTTTCCAGCGTACTGAGAACTGTTGGGAGAGAACTTGAAGCCTACGCCTTCGATTAAGAATGGAAAGAAAAGGGGTGGTCTCCTCCGAGACGGCTGGTGCAAGTAGTCGTCCCCCTACTAGAAAGTGCCCTGGGGTAAGTGGTTGGAGGTCGTCGGGATCGTCACTGAGTGCACTAATCGGTCGAGAATTCAGACATGCCTCGACGCGGGCTAATACCGTCGCCAACTCCTCATACGTATACCGGATCTGCCCACCCATTCGTTTGAAATGGTGTTTGAAGCTCTTTACTGCGGCTTCCCACAGTCCTCCCATATGGGGAGCGTTTGGAGGTATAAAATGCCATTTCAATTGGTGAAACCAATGCTGCATGGTTGCCTGATCCTTAGCTTCTCGAATCACACGTGTGAACTCCATGCGTACTATCTTTTCTGCTCCCACAAAATTCTTTCCGTTGTCGGAATAAATGTTAGCCGGACACCCCCGTCGCCCAAAGAATCTAGAAAGGGCGGCTAAAAAGGCCTGGTTAGTTAAATCCGTGGTAGCTTTTAAATGGGCGGCCTTGGTGGCGAAACACACAAAGATGCACACGTAGCCCTTTGTCATTTTATACCCCCGCCCTTGAAACGTTTTAATTTCAAAAGGACCCGCAAAATCAACCCCCGCGGTGCTGAAAGGACGAGACAGGGTGGTGCGTTCCGGGGTCAAAGGCGTCATGATCTGGTTCAATCTACGTTTCTTTTCTACCAGGCAAGTTTTACACCATAAAATGGTACCCTTGACTAAAACCTTTGCTCGTGGAACCCAATATTGAGTTCGAAGTAGCCGAAGGATAAGCTGATTTCCCCTATGCAACGAGATTTGATGGATGAACTCAACGAGCAGTCGTGTAAACTGTCCGTGGTAGGGCAAAATTTGTGGGTGTCGTTCGGAGAATGGGATCTGAGTGGAATGCGCTAGGCGTCCGTTCACTCGAATCGACCCATCTGAATGAAGGACGGGGTTCAAAGTGAGCAGAGAACTCGAATTGGAAATGGGTTGCCCGTTCTGCAGGCATCCATACTCCTCGGGGTAGTACATCTGCTGCGTTATGGTCGTTACGAGAAGTGTAGCGGCAACAATCTCTGCAGTCGTGATAGGCGATCCCGGGGGTGGGGCGTGGTCACGCAGCTTTCGCGTAGCGTATCTAGAAAAGCGCTGGATATAGCAAACGACCCGCAGTGCTCGCGACAGTGATGAGAAACGCAACATCAAGTCGTCATACTGTTTGACCTGGACTGTATGCGTAGCAACATTGCGCTGTTCCTCCAGGGCGTCCGGGCTAGCGATTTTCGAAGGCTGAGACCAGGAATTTGAGTCGTGAATAAGCCATCCCGGACCGTTCCACCACAAATGGTTGTGATGCCGGAGCAAGGTCAGCTGGATTGTCTGCCGACTTGACATGTCTCCAGCATTCCACACCTACTTTGCTTGAAATGGTGGTAACCCGATTAGCTACGAAGGTTTTCCATGTATGCGGGGATTTATGGAGCCAAGCCAAAACTATGGTCGAATCCGTCCAACAAAACAAGTTGCCGGAGGTGACTCCCACCCTTGTCCGAAGTGCCGCTACCAACTCGGATAACAATACCGCGCCACAGAGTTCTGAGCGGTGTAAGGACAACGTCTTAAGAGGTGCTACCCGCGATTTAGCCACTAATAAGTGGGACGTGACAGTATCGCCGCACTGGCATCGCACATACAGCGCGGTGGCGTATGCCGCTTGCGAAGCATCGCAAAACGCATGGAACTGGATATCTACATCTGGTACAGACCCCACCCAACGCGGAATACGAATCTGCGAGATGTCGTCATATGCCCCTAAAAATTCCCCCCAACGACTGGATGAGGCGAGGGTCAGCGATTCGTCGCAGTCAGTTTTGTCCCACCAAATCTGCTGCATCAAGATCTTGGCCACGATCACAACAGGTGCCATCCATCCGGCTGGATCAAACAGTTGAGCTATAATCGATAGCAGCTTGCGTTTGGTGGCTCGTGGGTCGAAACAAATGGGCTGAAGGTGAAAGTAGAAATGGTCAGTCTTTGCGTTCCACCGGATTCCTAATGTCTTAGTTAGACTAGCTTCATCCAGCTTCAGAAAGTCCTCTCCGAGCAAATGGTCCGGAGGCAAAGAGGAGAGAATGGCTTCCGTGTTAGCTGTCCATTTCTGCATGGAAAAGCCGGCAGAGTCGAGTGCACGGATCAACTCATCTCGAGTCTGTATCGCTGCGTTCACATCATGTGTGCCGACCAAGGCGTCGTCCTCATACATACATTCACGCAATACCCGGGCTGCTAGGGCTAGGTCCTCCTCGATATCCATCGCGAGCTGTTCCAATGTCCTAATCGCTAAGTAAGGTGCACAGTTGACTCCGAAGGTAACCGTTTGTAACTCGTAACCGGAGACTGGCGCTGAAGGAGAGGCCCTAAAAATAATTCGCTGGTACGGGGTGTGTTTTGGAGCTACTCTAATCTGCCGATACATCTTTTGCAGATCCCCATTAAAGACGAACTGAAACATTCGCCATCGCACGATAAGTTGTGTCAAGTCAACCTGCAAGGTGGGAGCCGTATATAGGACATAATTCAAGCTGAGGGTACTGGTGGTTGCTTGAGATGCATTGAACACCACTCGCAACTTGGTGGACGTACTCTCGGGTTTCATTAACGCATGATGAGGCAAATATAAGTGAGCAAGAGCGCCTGAAGGCGGAGGCGGGACTTTGATCATATGATCAAGAGTCAAATACTCCTGTAAAACGGAGTCACACTGGTTTTTCTGCTCAAGGTTACGAAGTAATCTGCTTTCATTGCGCTTGAACTGCTTTAACGCAATGTGCCGACAAGCCCCAAGTGACTCCTCAGGCAGGTGCCTTGATTTGAACGGTAGTTCTACTACATACCGCCCAGCAGATTCTCTGTAAATGGTCCGGGAATACAAGTCCAGGCAAGCCTGGTCACCGGGCGATAACCGTTTCTCCTTAGGTGGCTCATCTATCTCCCAGAATCTCTGCAGGAGCTTTTCGTCCGAGTGGCCGGTCTCAATTTGTACCCTTGCACAAAATGTATGTGTCGATCTCTCAGGCATGAGTCCTGTGAGAATCCACCCAAATACAGTTTCCTGTGCAATCAATGACCCAGTAACGTCACGCTTCAACCCATCAAGCAACACCATCGGATATAAATTTCCCCCTATCAAAATGTCGACTTGTGAAGAGTTTGAAAGGCTTGGATCAGCCAGTTGTAAGCCGGCCAATTGGGCATATTGTTGCGTGGCTACCCCTAGTCGGGGTAATTCGCTGGTTATGGTGTGCAGTATTAATGCTGACACCGGGAGCCGCACAGTACTGTCGAGAGGTGACCCTAACATTAGGTCGCACGCTTTTGTCACGTTAGCGGCCACCACATTGCTTACCCCGGACACTTGGGCATGCACGGTACGCGTAGGGAGTCGCAGGCGTCGTTGGAGCTGGTCTGAGATAAAGGACCCTTCCGACCCAGGGTCGATCAATGCCCGGGTCATGTAATTGACTCCCTGATACCAGACGTGATTAATGGCGGTACCTAGAAGCACGCGTTTGGGTAGCCGACCTCGAGCTCGATATGGACCGGATCGCCCCTGGACTGTAGCGGGTACCACCTGTGCAGCGTGGGCGAAGGATGGTGTAGCAGGTTGAGCCGACGTGGTGGCCGCGTTGCATCCGTTGAATGGTCGTCTGCCTCGAGGCGGCGTCGTGCGTGGTGGGGCTCTTATGCTCCGGTTCGGGGGCGGCTCACGGTGTAGCAGAGTATGGTGCCGCTTGGCACGTAAAACATCGGTATTTACTCGTTCAATTTGTCACACGATGATCCCCCTTCCAACAATTCACGCACAAGTGGAAGCGGTTTACCCATCCCCATCGGTCTGAGACATCAGCGTTGATGAAAGTAGAGCAGTGGGAGACCCGATGGCCTGGTAGTGTACATATCTTATACCCTTCCGGATTGACCCTTGCCTGATGAGCCTGCACGTGGCTATTTCGGAGTGGTGTTGAGCGGTTCCACGCAGGCTCCCACGCGTGATCCGCTTGGCAGACATCAGAGACCGCCTCAAAAGTTTGGAACCGTTTCGAGAGGAACTCCTCCATCGCCACCCAAGTCGGTATATCCGCATAATCTGCAAGGGACTGCTCCCAAAGAGAAAGGGTCCTCTCCGGCAACCGAATGGAACTCCAGTATATAAAAATTGGATCCCAACTGCCTACATCCACCGACAGCTCCTGCAGCGCCATAATGCAGTTGCTAACTTCCCGCTGCAGCCTTTTTAGCTCCGACCCACTTTCTTTACCTATGGTACGCATCGTAAATAAGGACTTCAGCTGACAATTAATGAGCTTGCGCCGATTTTCGTACCGGGCAGTAAGCCTCGCCCACGCCTGATCAAAGCCGCTATTGGTCAATTGGCATTGGTCCACGATTTCTCGCGCCTCCCTCGTAGTCTTTGCCCTTCGGTGGTACAGCCGCTCGATGTTAGATAGACGAGCGTTCCGAAGGAATAGCGCCGTGAACGAACATATCACGGAAGGTGATCCACTTGGTGTACTCCTCCCCGAAAATCTCAATATCACAGGGAGGCACCGGGATACTATGTGATTGAGAAGACAGCTCAGCAGATGCCTCGGAAGGCGCCGCTGGAGAGACGGTCAGGGATTGCATTAGACCACTGATCCGAGCATGACCCTGTTTATACATGGCAAAACTTGCTGCGAATCGTTGCCGAATAGACTCTTTGATGGCTGTGCGTTTTTCATCCAAATTCGCTTCAATGACCGCTGCAGCCATCGCCTCCTTCAACGCCTGCCATAAGTCTGCCAATTCAGTCAGATCAAGGCGAAGATATTCAAGGTTTTGGGAGGCGGGCGAGTTTCGCTCCAACTCAGTAACAAACGCGGTCAGGCTATCAGCCGCGTCTATCAGCGGAGTAAGCATAGTTGCGGACCGGTTGACCTGAGAACGCAGCTCAATGATGGCAAAACGCAAGCAAAACACGGGAAAACACTACACCTTCACGTCGATACACCCAGTTACCCAGCTATATGTGTATACAGTTGACCCGCTGACGTGACCGATATAACACCCGCCTTATTATCACTGAAGAGTCCACAAAACGTAAAAGACAATCCCCATTAGGAATGAACTACGCGAAGCCCAGGCAGTGACGACAGCACTGAGCAACTACAATCGAAAAAATGTAAGTAGCACCCCAACTTGAAATACCTATGCGCTGCTGTATGTGACCCGGACCTTGCGTCACTCGTGGGTACACCGATACATAATATAAAAGACAAAAAAAAAAGAAAAAGTTGGCAGCGCTGTGAGCTGCGAAAACTGTGATGTACGGAGATCGAAGAGTATACGTATTTTTCAGCGTAGTAATATGGGGATGTTCAACCACCGCTGGCACACGGTTTGCTGTAAAAAGGCGTCGGCAGCGCTGTGAGCTGCGAACTACCAACCTAATTACACCGCACTCATGTCGAAAATGTCGATCATCCACCACGTTAACAGTTGTTGACCCGTTAGTACGGAAAACTACCGGCAACGGCGTAAGTTACCGGTTCACCAACAATGGTACGCAACGTACAGTAAAGGCTCTTGGCAGCGCAGTGAGCTGCAGACCCCCACGCCAATGGAGAAGCAAAAACAATATGCTCCTAGTACTTACTTGCAATACGATACCACTTCGACGCGGCGATATACGCACGCAATACGGATAACCCGAACAGCTGACCCACAAGAGTTGTGAGTGTGACACCCGCCTTAAATCGTATCAACGAACAAAGCAACTCGCAAAACCAGGGCACCGAATGCACAACGGAATAGCGGAATAGCGGCAATGGCAATAGCAATGCACGAGCAAAAGGTAACAATTGCGGCAGTGAAAAAACCTGCGCACATGCAGCTGTACAAGGCTTATGGTAACCGGCGTCGGCACCGCTTTGAGCTGCAGACTGCGAACCGACTCCAGTACCTGCTGCTGTGGAGGAATTTACACACACACACGCACACGAGTGACGATACGGAAATTTACCGTTTACCGCAACGACCGTACCCAACCGCGAATTTCGCGATAAAAAAAAGGCAAATCAAAAATATGGGTTCAATATTAAAAATGAAATAAAAATTGTTCAATACTATACTATAAGTATAAATAAGTATTAAAAACTTACCGAACGCAGGTGAGATCCGGCTCGAAGGACCATGTTTCGAAGGGGAGCCAAGTAATTTTGTGATTCCATCGTTTTGCAAATTATACGAGCACGTCGTAATTGTGTCGTGCAGCCAGATTTATTGTACCGAGCAGAAACACACACGCCCGTAAACATGTGATGTTGTGTTGACCGTATAAGCAGCAAATAATTTTTATCCTTATTGCTTTTAAATAACACACTTGATTTAAATTAACACTATATTTTTATTAACAATTATAATTTTTCTTCAATTTTCTTCTTGATTACAACTTGAAATATGTGGGTACCAGTCAAACCTTCTTGGTTGCGAGTTAAAGACGAACTACTAGTGGTCACGCAGTATTGCCGATTGAACTCTCAACACAACCGGCTCTCCTGCTCTGCCTGAGTCGGCACTCACACCACAACAAAAAAGATGGCTGCGGCCTGCCGTACGACTTTGGCGGGACCCAAATAAGGGGAATTCTCTCCGCACTGAGTCCCGCTCAGAGTCTCATGGTGACTGTGAGCAGGCGGCAGCCATCGTCAGAAGGACTCCGGCGCGAACAAACATGATTAATAATATAACTAGCATCTAGGTCAATGTTTTCCTCTTTTTTTATATTTCCCTTAAAATCGTTCAGAAGTATAATATCATCAAATATTTCTTCTATTTCTTCAATATTGTCATTATTAATTTTAGTACAATTTGCAATTTTACTTTTCAGTAATAGTGGAATACATGAACTATTTGTTATATTTTCTATTTTGTTAATATATTTCCCTATCCTTATTGGTCTAATTTCTAATTTTTTGCCATTTTCTGTATTTGTTGTAGGTAGGCTTATAATATATATTAAACGGTCTCTACTTGCTGCTATTTTAACATCAGCAAATTCTAATGCCTCATCAATGTTTACGTAAGAGATATTTTCTTTATTAAACATTTCTTCTGCTTATCTTATTTCACTATCAGCTATAATAAAAGAATTTACAATATTTGCTTTCGTCCAATGTATCGCGTAGGCAATATTGACTATTTCTTCCTTTAGTAATTCTAATTAGTATTTAATTTTCAAAGCGAAATTATTTTTTATTTCACACTTACTGGTACTATTTTCTTGAATTTTTATAATTTTATTGGTTATAGTTGTAATTTCGTTCATTTTACTCTCAATTAATTTATTTATGACCACTTGGTTGTTGTTATTTTGTAATATATCATTAATTTTGTTTTCTAATATTACAATATCGTTATGGTCGGGTGTACCTGTAACCCATTTCCATGCGCTGCCTAATATATTAATTGCTCGTTTTTCTAACTTACTATGAATATTTAGCCTTTTCATATGTATTTTTATTTGATTAATTAACGATAAGATAATTGGTTAATTATTGTTATCGTCTTTTAAAATATCTATTGCTTTTTCAATGTTGTAAATAATTTCATTACATGTGAGTAAGTCGATAGTCGTCAATTCTGTGTATATAAAGATTATTTTTGTAACGAATTTATTGACAAGACAAGTTACAACAGTAGTTGCAATTGCGTATGTGGTTATGCCACCGTAATAATTTTTCAGAAGAAGAAGAAGAAGAAGTATTCAAACATTTTTTGGCAGATCTTATAGCTATTTCGGACACGCCACTTGTCCTCATCAGAGATTTTTCAATGAAAGGCAATTTTTCCCCAAGCAGTTTTTATTATTTCTCAGAAATCAACAGCACACCAATTATGAACCCTCCCAGGAATCGAACCTGGGTCTACAGCTGTTGTAATCTGTCCATCCAGAAAACTACGTTAACTGCAGGTAGTGAACTAACTGATCAAATTCTGTTCATGTGCTGTCTCATTCCACCACACACTCTAATCAACTCTGTCTCATTATTACCCCTCTTTTGTTCCGTTAGCTCTCTCTCTGTTTTTTTATTACATTTCAGTGGTGTCATAGTACATTGCTTTTGTTAGTGGCAGGCTAATTAAACCTGATCATACTAACCTTCTAAGGATCCACTCTATAACGTTTACAATTTCTTGTGAAAATTCGTCAGTAGACATAGTTGTCACCTTTTTACCGTATTCATTCTGTAAATGTGAGTAAGTCGATAGTCGTCAATTCTGTGTATATGAAGATTATTTTTGTAACGAATTTATCGACAAGACAAGTTACAACAGTAGTTGCAATTGCGTATGTGGTTATGCCACCCTAATAATTTTTAGAAGAAGAAGAAGAATTATTGTAACATAGCTGTAAGATCTGCCATTGTAATGTATTGCAAATTGTATAGGATCTGCAAATTGTAAACGTTATAGAATGGATCCTTAGAAGGTTAGTGTGATCAGGCTTAATTAGCCTGCCACTAACAAAAGCAATGTACTATGACACCACTGAAATGTAATAAAAAAACAGAGAGAGAGACCTAACGGAACAAAAGAGGGGTAATAATGAGACAGAGTTGATTAGAGTGTGTGGTGGAATGAGACAGTACATGAACAGAATTTGATCAGTTAGTTCACCACCTGCAGTTAGCGTAGTTTTCTGGATGGACAGATTACAACAGCTGCAGACCCAGTTTCGATTCCTGGGAGGGTTCATAATTGGTGTGCTGTTGATTTCTGAGACATAATAAAAAATGCTTGGGGTAAAATTGCCTTTCATTGAAAGATCTCTGATGAGGACAAGTGGCGTGTCCGAAATAGCCATAAGATGTGCCAAAAAATGTTTTAATAATTCTTCTTCTTCTTCTGAAAAATTATTACGGTGGCATAACCACATAAGCAAATGTAACTACTGTTGTAACTTGTCTAGTCAATAAATTCGTTACAAAAATAATCTTCATATTCAAATAATAATTTTTAGTTATCACGAATTTAAGAAAATATTGAATATGTAGCATAAATTCGCTTTAATAAAACTAGATTTAATCTATAAAAAACAATTATCGGACACTCCCACGAGTCGCTCCAGCTTATAGAATCCACTTAGAGAATCACAAATTAAACTTATAAAATAGAGTATTACATATTAAAATAAGAAAAAAATTATACTGTAAAACAAAATACAATTTTTTTTTCATATTGCTTAACTAACGAACACTCTGATAACAAAAAATTTTTTTTGTAAAGTTAATAAATAGACACTGCGATTCACCACCTTAATAGGGGCACCCTCCACTGTATAAATAAATAAAAAAAAAATAATAACATAAAATAAATAAATTCAAAAACAAGATTTAAATAAAAATATTCGAAAATAAAATCAAGATTTTAAATCACAATCATACAACTCACTGACACTGCGATTCACCACCTTAATAGGGGGACCCTCCAGTGTATAAATAAAAAAAAAGATTAAATAAACAAATTCTAAAATAATAAATAGAATAGTGTGAGTTTAAAAAATTTAAAAACTGGAATACATTAACTGAAACTTTTTGGCAATTCTGTTAAAATTTATTATATTTCCATAAAATGGCAAACCCCAATAATCTCATTAGACCTTAAATTCTCGAGGCAGGTTAACAGTCAGCTGTGATATATAATAATAATAATAAATTAATAGCATTCCACTTGCCCCCATTAATTTCACCAACAAAAATTGAAACAAATTAATTATACCACTTCTAAATTGGTTTCAGTCATAATAATTTTAAGGTTTCTTGTAAACGCGAAAACTCGAAAAATTCGAAATTTGTGTAGCCAGTTTACGAGAACGCATTTTTTTGCAACCTCGTAAACAATTTGAGAAAATCGACAATTTGGCAGTTCGGGCAGAGTCAGTTTGTATAATGAAGAATCATTGATAGTTTTTTTTTAATGATATTTTTGGTTAGTGTTAACAGTGAAATTGAACATAAAATAATAGAAATATTCATAATGTCACCAAAAAGGAGAAAAATGGAATTCTATCAATTTATTGTTCAAAACTAAATCAATGAAGGAGATGTTGATAAGCTTGAAGGAATTAAAAAGTTAAATCCAGGGCGACTCGATTGTGAAATTTCTATGTTGTTGGATTTTGGTGTGTGCTGTTTTACAAAACATCATAACAGAGCAACATACAAAATACATTTTTGAATTTAAGGATCTGGTGGATGGTGATGATGAAAGTAAACAGCTGGAAGGCGACAATCAAGCAGACGATGAGGGGATACAGGAACAATTACAACAGAGTGAAACACGACTTACTCAACTAGTGGAAAAGAGCTCAGCTGATGAAAGAAATGTCCAAGATAGTAGACAAGAAGGTTTCTGAAATTAAGACACGGCAGGAATCGTTCGAAAAATCTCTAGAACAAAAAATCATTGCGAACGAACAAAGCTAAACGAATTTAAACAACAAAGAGAACAAACGATGCACCTACTACCTAAAAGTTCATTGCCTATGCCAGCTTTATCCTCAATAAAATGAAACCTCCGACCTATGATAGAACCACGACATTTAGCGTGTTCAGAATGCAGTTTGAGACTAACGCTAACACAAATGGTTGGAGTACTCGCGAAAAAGTGATAGGATTAACCGTGTCGTTGTAAGGTACTGCTGCTCATGTCCTTCAAACTAATTCAGAAAGTGACCGAGACTGTTATGACAGCTTGATGAATGCCGTTCAGCGCAAGTATGGTAGTGAACATCGGAAACAGATGTAGCAAGTAGAACTACGAACACGTGTACAGATGAGTGGTGATGCAACAGTTTGCGGAGGAAGTGGAACGGTTGACCCATCTTGCTTATACAGGCGTGATTACTGAGGGATGTATGAGTGACACCTTCGTATATGACATTCGCGATGCGGAGATAAAGCGTGCAACAATAATAAATCCAAAAGCTACGTATATGGGGACAGTAGCTAGTACTTTGACATTAGAGACACCAGCTTTGGTGTGCCAGCCAGTATGCAGAGCCCGTCAGGTGCAAGTCGAAAACGGACATAATTTCACGAGAATATGCTTTACCTGCGGAGAGGTTGGACACATGTCTCATAATTGTCAGTCGAGACGCAATCGTCCTAGATCACGCTCACATGTAAGACCGCCAAAGCAAGCCAGATTCCAAAATAGGGAATCACAAAATGTTGATAAGCCATCGTCAAACTAAATGGAGTCAGCGTCGAGGGGCATGATCTTACTCCCACAACATTTACCCCCAGAATCTCAGGTGGAACGGAAAATCAACAGCCTAGCTGTCTACAATGTAATAAACCTAAGAAAAATTATAGTGACATTGGATACGAGGGCATCACATTCCATAATCAGATGGCATATCGATCGGGGAATCGAGTAGCTTCTGGGAATAAGTTTGCGTATGGCAACTGGAGATGATGCACCGGTACTTGGAAAAGTTACACGAAATATCACGATTGGCACCGCAACAGTGACGCACGAATTTGTAGTTGCGTATATTGTGAACGAATTTATCTTAGGTGTGGATTTTATGATACGGAATGGATTCACCCTAGATTTGAAAAGCCGAATGTTGAAATATGCAAACACCGAAATACCAGTTATAATGGGCCAAAATGGACGGAGATGTTGAGAAGAACATGTTGTAGATGGTGGAGACTGAAGAAAAATTTGTACTGGACGACATAATAATTGAAAAAACCCACGTAGAAGAACAGCAGAGCAAAATAGTGGTCAATCTTGCAAATACCGCAAAAACCATAGAGAAAGGACAAGTAAGTGGAAATTGCCAGGCAATTTCAGCAATTGTAAACTGTGAGAGCCAACCGAGAGACACAAAAATTAAGATACTAGCTAAAAAAAGGTACTCGGCGATCTAATGAAGGAATGGAGTAAAGACTTATCCACACAGCAGAGCCAGACTGAGAGCCAACTTTTGGCAAGACTTTGCTAAAAAGATTAAAAACGAAGACAGAGCAAAGATGGTGAAAAACACAATCACCACTTGTGGAGCCAACCCATTCGTCAAGCGTCAAGAGGAGTACCTTGAGGAGTTGAAGGAAGTGTATCAGAACAACGTCACTGAGCCATCAGCAAGCCCCTGGAGTTCTCCAGTAGAATTAGTCAAGGAAACGGATGGTTCCACACGTTTCTGTGTAGATGATCGAAAACTTAATAAAGTAAGGAAGAGAGACAGATATCGACAACATCGCATCAATGATACCTTGGACTCACTTTCTGGTACAAATTGGTTCTCAACGTTGGATTTACAAAGCGGATATTGGCAAGTGGTAGTAGACGAAGAAGACAAGGAAAAGACAGCATTCAGCACCGGTGATGGACTATGGCAATTTTTGGTGATGCCATCCAGCTACATTTGATCGCCTAATGCATCATGTGCTAAAGGGTTTCCACTAGAAAACGTGTCTGGTTTACCTAGATGACATCATCGTTATGGGAAAAAACTTCGAGGACCACTTGAAGAATTTGGAAGAAGTAATGATGCGATGAAGTTTCAGGATTGAAGCTGAGCGCAAAGAAATGCTCGTTATTCAAAAGAGTAGTGAAGTACCTTGGACATAAAGTCACATCTGAAGGAGTACACATAGAACCAGATAAGATAGAGTCAGTAAAGGATTGACCAATACCAACTAGTCTGCATGAGCTGTGCAGCTCCTTGGGTCTTTGCACCTATTATTTATTATTAACGAGGAAAGTTGTCCTTTTGAGTGGAATAACGAATACTGGCATTCACCATACTGAAAGAGCTTTTGTGTACAGCTTCGATCCTATTTATCAATAATTGGGTCTGCAGATTCAGAGTTCTCCTTGTATTGCACTCGGAACAAGGCAGAAATTTAGAGTCAGCGATATTTAAGCAAATGATTGAATTGATGGAAATACGCAAAACTCGCACAACCCCTGTACACCCGAAATCCGATGGAATGGTGGAAAGATTTAATCGTACGCTTCAAGAACACATAAATAAAGTCGTGGACAGGAATCAGAAAGATTGGGACAAACACATACCCCTGTTCCAAATGGCATTGCGATCTGCAACTAACGATACAACATCTACAACACCATAAGATTACCTACAGATCTGAATCTCGGTGCCTACTCATCTACGGAAGTTTCATGTAACAGTTATGTAGCTGAAAAACGATAACAGTTAAATTAAATTCATGGAAACATCAGAAATCGCACACAAATGATGAGTGATAAAATGAAAGCCAGGTATGATGTACGAGCAAATACCAAAGGATTTCAGGAAGGGCAGCTAGTTAGGCTTCATAATCCGCAAAGGAATAAGGGATTATCGCCTAAACTGCAAACACACTGGGAAGGTCCTTACAAGGTGATAAAGCGGATCAACGATGTAGTATACTGCATCCAGTTGGCGAGAAATATCAGGAACAAAATGAAAGCCGTTCATCTGGAGAGGATAGCTCCACTAGTACTATCCTTGTTCGGGACGAATAAGATTAAGGGAGGTCAGTGAAATACAAATGATTGCATACTTTTAGGGTGTACTCTATTCGTGTTTTTCTACCCACAAATTCACATGCATGGAGATATGCTCTGGCATCTTCTCGAAACCGCTTTCGAAGTGTAATGCATATACAGACGCCACACAATGGAAGTCGAGACAATTGAATAGTGATCGTAGCTATGTCCATCGTGACAGTAACAGTAACAGTATAAAGTGCTTAAATAAATAAGTGTAGTGCAAATAGTATAAAGTAAACTTTAAGCTAAGTGTGTGAATAGCAAAACTTAAATAAAGCTATTTGTTCTAATGTAACAAAGCGATTATTTGATTATTACACAATTCAGCGGTATGAATCCGAGTATTGAGAGTGGTATAAATTGTCAGGAGGCCAATTTCGTAACTATATTAATACCTCGTTGTGAATCTCCTCGCTCAGTTGCATATCTGGATTTGATGTTCTCGTGCGCATCTGATGCGTCAGACAGGTCATCTTTGTATTTGGTCCACAAATCAATCGGTTTCGATAGGAAGCATCACGGCATCTTCGAGGCTGTAGTCCCAATGAGTGTCATCCTCTATCAATCTCAAATGTTAACATTCAACATACATTTTTTTACTGTATTTTTTCAATTTAAAACCAACAATAATTTTTCAAAGCTTACAACTAACTAATAAATACATTGATGCTTCGCGCCAGTGCTTGGAGCAATTTTAGTTTTAGAATTATAAATTACTATATTATAGTAGTGGTCTTTTAAGACGAGATGTATACATCCCTTGAAGCAGATTCCTTGCTAGTTGATTTGGATGACACTTAAGTTTGGGTTTCTATTTCCTTGTCTACTAGTTCTCTTTCAACCGGTGATATACTCAGGTCGCGGTGAATATTTTAATTTCTGATGAGACATGGAGCGCCGGTGATCGTACTTAAAACTTTGGATGGAGCCCTTTGAATTATTTGTAAATTTGTTGCACTAGTAGTACCCCAAATCTGGACACCGTAGGTCCAAATTGGCTTAATGAACGTCTTGTATATAAGCACTATATATGCCAGTCTTAACTTCTATAAGCCAGTCTAAGGAACTTGCCCTGAGTTTGATTTAGATTGCTTCGCTTCTATTTGGTTTCTCCAAGTAAGGCGTCGGTCGAAATGCAACCCTAAGTATTTGACCTCTGATGCTAGCGGGATTTCAATGCCATTTAAGGAGACTGCCGAACAAGACCGGAGGTTGAGGGTAAATGTCACATGTACACTTTTTTGCTCGTTTACCTTGATGCGCCAATCGACTCGCCAACTTTCTATTTTCTTTAATTGTTCTTCTAAATCCCGCTATCCGGGGATTTTGGTGAGTGCTCAGGATAGCTGTGTCATCCGCAAAAGCCGAGGTGTTTATCAGTTGGCAAATCAAAAGTATACAAAGTGTATAGCATAGGGTCAAGCACACTACCTTGTGGCACTTCAGCCATATTTTCAAAGTCTGGTGCTAGAAATTCTTTATATTTAACTCTGAATTTCCGATTTGTTAAATATGACTCCAGAAGCCATTTGCGAATTGCTCGGCAGAAACTTTCTAATTTTATAGATAAGTCCTTCATGCCAAACCTTGTCAAAGGTCAGTGTGATGTCCAGGAATATTTCTGAGCAGTACATCCTTTGAATCGAATGCTCGTCTTATTTCAGAAGCAATTCGGTGCACTAGTTCCATAATGCTTGCGGAACCCAAATTGATGATGAGGAATAATCGAATTGAGCTTTGATGTTAATTTTCCTAGCAATAACCGCTCGAGCAATTTAGAGAGTGTAGGCAGGAGACTTATGGGCCAATATGAAGATACTTGAGGTTCTTTTCCTGGTTTTCGTATCTGTAAGAAAATGCATATCTGCGATACGCAAGATAGGCAACCCAAACGCGGTATACCTTTAAGAACACATATGCTTTTGTATTTAGTTTTAAGTATACTAGAATGAATAATTACTTGCGATCGGACGTGTTTTTCATTTAAAGGCGATAACCAACAAAGGTTAAGGGCCCAGAACTCGTGGTTCGAAAAAATAAGTAATTTTATTATTTTTATGTCTGCCTAAAATCGTTGGTCGATATTTTTTTTAGTTTGATTACGCGCAAAAATGAGTTCCTCGTTAACAAATATAGAAAAGCTTTCCGGGGATAATTATTCAACGTGGGCGTTATTGATGCGGAGTTTGCTAGTAACGCAGGATTTGTGGAATGCCATCGAGGAACCCTTAGAGACAGGAATGTCAGATTTGGAAGTAAAGACATGGAAGACCGCTGATCAAAAAACATTGGCGATGATACATCTTTGCGTAAAATCTTCGGAGTTAATTCATATTAAGAAGTGTTTAACAGCAAAAGAAGCATGGAGTGTATTAAGTGGTCTCTACAATGCCGACGGACCAGCTAGAAAGGTCAATTTGTTTAAGAAACTCGTAAAATTCAAATTCAACTTTGGTGAGAAGTTTTCACTTCAGATTAACAAATTCTGTTCTATCGTCGACAGCCTTAGTGAAATAGGCATAATTGTACAAGAAGACTTGCTCAGTATATTGCTATTATGTAGTCTGCCAGATGAGCTAGAAAATTTCGTAATTGCAATTGAAAGCCGAGACAAATTGCCGAAAGTGGAAATATTAAAGGTAAAAATATTAGAAGAGGAGAAAAGACGAGGGCAACGATTTGATGAAACCGAAAAAGTATTTGCGGCGAATTTGCACAAGGGGTATGAGAAGAGAGATCAACTATAGGCAGCCGCTATTAGGCGAGAGAGTACTAACTGTAACAAAATCAAGTATGTCCAGCGAAAGGCAAGCAACGTCAAGTGTTATGCATGCGGTAAGAGATGCCACGTCAGAGCGCAATGTAAAAGCACGCAAGTGCCAACGGTGCTGAGCTTGTTCGAACCAAACCATCGAACGAATGAGAATTTATGGATACTTGATAGTGGGTGCGTAATCACATATGTGCTATGATATGTCATTATTTACTTCTTTGCGCAAATTCTCTGAAACGCTACTGCTAGCATCTGGAGAAACAGTTGACGCAGAGGGAATTGGAAAAATTATGATCAAGTTAAATTATAATGAAATCGTGCTACACAATGAACTCTACGTGCCTAAATTAAAAAATAATTTCTTATCGGTTAGCGAGATTCTCAATAACGGGAACGAGGTACATTTTATAAAATATAAAGCAGTTGTAAAAATACAAGAAAACGAAATATTATTTTCTGCTAAAATGTTCAACGGAGTGTTTGTGTGAATATGCCTTCACTTAAAAACGAAGAAAAAATCAATTCAGTGATTTTAAATAATAGAGACATAGTTGAAAAGTGGCATCGTCGGTTCGGGCATGTAAATTATAAAAATTTGTTTATGCTACGCGGATTGAGCTTAAACAAGACTCACAATTTAGACTGTGACATATGCGCAATGTGTAAAATAAAAAAGAATACGTTCGCTAGTTACACTTACACATGTTCAAACAACACAAAACTTAGAAATTATTCATTCTGATATTTGCGGGCCTATGCGTATAATGTCGCAAGATGGGTCCAGGTACTTTATAACCTTCGTAGATGCTTTTTCTCGGTATACGGAAGTACAATTTTTAAAACAAAAGTCCGATGCATTCGCAGCATTTAAGGAATTTATAACGCGCGAGGAAAACTAAACTGATAACAAAATGAAATGTTTACGCAGTGATAACGGGCGCGAGTATTCAGCCGGTGAATTCCAAAATTTCCAAAAAAATAAGGGCATTGTGCACGAAACTACTGTGGCTTACACCCCTGAACAAAACGGAGTAGCGGAACGCGCTAACCGCAAGCTGGTTGAGATGGCGCGGTGTATGTTGATATCATCAAACTTACCTGAATCCCTTTGGTCCGGAGCAGTTAATACAGCCGCGTATATACGAAATCGATGCGCTACAAAAATCTTCAAATATAAAACACCTTATGAGTGTCTCTATGGGCGCAAGCCAAGTGTTCATCACTTCAAAATTTTTGGTTGCGAAGCAGTTGTTCTAAAAAAGAAGCCAGGCAGATCGAAGTTCGATAGTAAAGGTGAAAAGGTGCTCTTTGTAGGTTACGCTAATTAAACTAAGGGTTACCGACTATACGAAACGAAAAAAAGAGCATTATAGTAGCACGCGATATGGTATTCTTTGAAAATGCTTTCCCAAAGACCGAAACAGACAGTGAAAATAAAGATATCATCAATATAGAATTGATAAACAATAACTCTAATGAAATAAAAGAATACGATAATCATAATATAATTGAAAATAAGAAAGAAGCCATAAAGTCTTCAGTTCGTAAAAAGTTGGATATAGATGGCTCTGTAAACAACGACGAAGGTCCTGTAGAAATAACTGAAAGTTCAGAAAGAAGTAGTTCGAGTGATGATGGCGAAATTGTATTGAGAAAAATAAAAAGGGGTAGGCCGAAGATTTGTAGAACGGGAAAAGTCAGTAGACCGAGGAAAAGGTATTTAATGGACTATCCTGACGTTCTGAATTTGGCATGTGAGAATCCTCCGTTCAGTCCAACATAGTCCGCATATATATATGGCGATAGTTTTTCGACCAGATATAGCGCATAATGTATCGAAACTGGCACAATTCAATAGCCACTCGCACAAAGAACATTTCATCGCAGCCAAGCATGTTCTGAGATATTTGAAGGAAAAGCCGAAGGGTATTCTAACTTATAAAGCTAACTATGAAAACTTAATTTGTTTTTCAGATGCTGATTGGGCTTCAGATTCCACGGACCGCAAATCAATTAGCGGTTACGCACTATTTTTTGGGGATGGCTTGATCTCGTGGGAGTCCAAGAAGTAGCACGTTGTTTCTCTCAGCACCATGGAATCTGAATATATAGCAATATGCAATGCTGCAAAAGAAGTGGCTTTCCATCGGAGCTTGTTGACCGAAATGGGATTTACGCAGTATGTCAATGTGGCATGCAAAATGTTATGTGACAACCAAAGTGCACAATTCGCAGTTAAAAATCCTGTTGCATGTAAACGTAGTAAGCACATTAATATTAAATTTCATTACATACGAGAGAACTATATCGGAAAAGAGATTGACATCGAGTATGTTCCATCAGCGAAAAACGCCGCAGATATATTTACAAAAAATTTATCTAGAGAGAAACATAATACTTTATGTAACCTGTTAAAAATTAATTTTGCATAATATGTTACATTGAATTTTGTTTAAAACCAAAAATGAATTTATGCATATTTTTGTAATTTTTATGATTTTGTGAATCGCATTTGGGTTGAGGCGGAATTTGTAAGAAAATGCATATCTGCGATACGCAACATAGGCAACCCAAACGCGGTATACCTTTATAGAACATATATGCTTTTGTATTTAGTTTTAAGTATACTAGAATATACGTTCTTTTTAATTACTTGCGATCGGTCGTGTTTTTCATTTAACAGCGATAACCAACAAAATCATTATTATTTCGGATATTTTCCATGTTGTAGGAAAGTGGCCCAGACGGAGTATTACATTAAAAATATGTGTAAGATGCATCAAACCTATTTGTGGCAATTCACTTATCATTTTGTCGGTAATTAAGTCAGATCCAGGTACTTTTTTTGGGTTGAGACTCGTTGTACAAGTTAGTCTTTTATAAAGTTATAGTTTAAAAAAAACAATTTTTAACGTTCTCTTTATCTTGTATATTCATTCACAGTATCTTAAAGACTCATTTACAATTTAATTTTTAAATCTAATGAAAGCTCGGTCGCAGATAGCCGATAGCAGGTGTAGACGCATTGTCAGCAACTTTACCGAATACACGTGTTGGAAAGGTGACCGTTAAGAGATCGTTGAACTGCTAAGCTTGCTTTGGTTGTCCGTAGGATATGAAACGAATGCAAGTGCTGGTTGCGCTGTGAACTGCTGAGCTTGCATTTGTTTGTTAAATATTTAGTTCGTTGACTCCTACGCCCTTAAATTCGGACGTCCTCGTTCGATATTTTAAAATGTTCAGTTATATTTTCTAAGTTTATTTCTTGCTTATTTGTATTCTTTTGTTCTTGCAAAATTATTTTATTCTTTCTAAATTTAATAAAGATTAGGATTACAATTAAAATTCCAGATATTAAAGATATTACATTAACAGTGAAATATATATCGTTTTCCTTTTTAAATAGCTTTATATGTTTAGTACTATTAACATTTAGATTTTTCAACACTTCTAAAAATAACATTTCTTCTATAATGTTCTCATTTTTATTTAATTGTAACACTGCAGGCAATGGCTTATTACTACTAACAATTTTTGAAAAGTATCTTTTATTATTTATTTCAATTGTTTGATTAACATGATTAATAATATAACTAGCATCTAGGTCAATGTTTTCATCATTTATTTTTATATTTCCCTTAAAATCATTCAGAAGTACAATATCATCAAATATTTCTTCTATTTCTTCAATATTGTCATTATTAATTTTAGTACAATTTGTAATTTTACTTTTCAGTAATAGTGGAATACATGAACTATTTGTTATATTTTCTATTTTGTTAATATATTTCCCTTTCCTTATTGGTCTAATTTCTAATTTTTTGCCATTTTCTGTATTTGTTGTAGGTAGGCTTATAATATATATTAAACGGTCTCTACTTGCTGCTATTTTAACATCAGCAAATTCTAATGCCTCATCAATGTTTACGTAAGAGATATTTTCTTTATTAAACATTTCTTCTGCTTATCTTATTTCACTATCAGCTATAATAAAAGAATTTACAATATTTGCTTTCGTCCAATGTATCGCGTAGGCAATATTGACTATTTCTTCCTTTAGTAATTCTAATTAGTATTTAATTTTCAAAGCGAAATTATTTTTTATTTCACACTTACTGGTACTATTTTCTTGAATTTTTATAATTTTATTGGTTATAGTTGTAATTTCGTTCATTTTACTCTCAATTAATTTATTTATGACCACTTGGTTGTTGTTATTTTGTAATATATCATTAATTTTGTTTTCTAATATTACAATATCGTTATGGTCGGGTGTACCTGTAACCCATTTCCATGCGCTGCCTAATATATTAATTGCTCGTTTTTCTAACTTACTATGAATATTTAGCCTTTTCATATGTATTTTTATTTGATTAATTAACGATAAGATAATTGGTTAATTATTGTTATCGTCTTTTAAAATATCTATTGCTTTTTCAATGTTGTAAATAATTTCATTACATGTGAGTAAGTCGATAGTCGTCAATTCTGTGTATATAAAGATTATTTTTGTAACGAATTTATTGACAAGACAAGTTACAACAGTAGTTGTAATTGCGTATGTGGTTATGCCACCGTAATAATTTTTCAGAAGAAGAAGAAGAATTATTCAAACATTTTTTGGCAGATCTTATAGCTATTTCGGACACGCCACTTGTCCTCATCAGAGATTTTTCAATGAAAGGCAATTTTTCCCAAAGCATTTTTTATTATTTCTCAGAAATCAACAGCACACCAATTATGAAGCCTCCCAGGAATCGAACCTGGGTCTACAGCTGTTGTAATCTGTCCATCCAGAAAACTACGTTAACTGCAGGTGGTGAACTAACTGATCAAATTCTGTTCATGTGCTGTCTCATTCCACCACACACTCTAATCAACTCTGTCTCATTATTACCCCTCTTTTGTTCCGTTAGCTCTCTCTCTGTTTTTTTATTACATTTCAGTGGTGTCATAGTACATTGCTTTTGTTAGTGGCAGGCTAATTAAACCTGATCATACTAACCTTCTAAGGATCCACTCTATAACGTTTACTTTACGTTTAATTAAAAAGTTAAATCCAGGGCGACTCGATTGTGAAATTTCTATGTTGTTGGATTTTGGTGTGTGCTGATTTACACAACATCATAACAGAGCAACATAAAAAATACATTTTTGCATTTAAGGATCTGGTGGATGGTGATGATGAAAGTAAACAGCTGGAAGGCGACAATCAAGCAGACGATGAGGGGATACAGGAACAATTACAACAGAGTGAAACACGACTTACTCAACTAGTGGAAAAGAGCTCAGCTGATGAAAGAAATGTCCAAGATAGTAGACAAGAAGGTTTCTGAAATTAAGACACGGCAGGAATCGTTCGAAAAATCTCTAGAACAAAAAATCATTGCGAACGACCAAAGCTAAACGAATTTAAACAACAAAGAGAACAAACGATGCACCTACTACCTAAAAGTTCATTGCCTATGCCAGCTTTATCCTCAATAAAATGAAACCTCCGACCTATGATAGAAACACGACATTTAGCGTGTTCAGAATGCAGTTTGAGACTAACGCTAACACAAATGGTTGGAGTACTCGCGAAAAAGTGGCAGCATTTACCGTGTCGTTAAAAGGTGCTGCTGCTCATGTACTTCAAACTAATTCAGAAAGTGACCGAGACTGTTATGACAGCTTGATGAATGCCGTTCAGCGCAAGTATGGTAGTGAACATCGGAAACAGATGTAGCAAGTAGAACTACGAACACGTGTACAGATGAGTGGTGATACAACAGTTTGCGGAGGAAGTGGAACGGTTGACCCATCTTGCTTATCCAGGCGAGATTACTGAGGGATGTATGAGTGACACCTTCGTATATGACATTCGCGATGCGGAGATAAAGCGTGCAACAATAATAAATCCAAAAGCTACGTATATGGGGACAGTAGCTAGTACTTTGACATTAGAGACACCAGCTTTGGTGTGCCAGCCAGTATGCAGAGCCCGTCAGGTGCAAGTCGAAAACGGACATAATTTCACGGGAATATGCTTTACCTGCGGAGAGGTTGGACACATGTCTCATAATTGTCAGTCGAGACGCAATCGTCCTAGATCACGCTCACATGTAAGACCGCCAAAGCAAGCCAGATTCCAAAATAGTGAATCACAAAATGTTGATAAGCCATCGTCAAACTAAATGGAGTCAGCGTCGAGGGGCATGATCTTACTCCCACAACATTTACCCCCAGAATCTCAGATGGAACGGAAAATCAACAGCCTAGCTGTCTACAATGTAATAAACCTAAGAAAAATTATAGTGACATTGGATACGAGGGCATCACATTCCATAATCAGATGGCATATCGATCGGGGAATCGAGTAGCTTCTGGGAATAAGTTTGCGTATGGCAACTGGAGATGATGCACCGGTACTTGGAAAAGTTACACGAAATATCAAGATTGGCACCGCAACAGTGACCCACGAATTTGTAGTTGCGTATATTGTGGACGAATTTATCTTAGGTGTGGATTTTATGATACGGAATGGATTCACCCTAGATTTGAAAAGCCGAATGTTGAAATATGCAAACACCGAAATACCAGTTATAATGGGCCAAAATGGACGGAGATGTTGAGAAGAACATGTTGTAGATGGTGGAGACTGAAGAAAAATTTGTACTGGACGACATAATAATTGAAAAAACCCACGTAGAAGAACAGCAGAGCAAAATAGTGGTCAATCTTGCAAATACCGCAAAAACCATAGAGAAAGGACAAGTAAGTGGAAATTGCCAGGCAATTTTAGCGATTGTAAACTGTGAGAGCCAACCGAGAGACACAAAAATTAAGATACTAGCTAAAAAAAGGTACTCGGCGATCTAATGAAGGAATGGAGTAAAGACTTATCCACACAGCAGAGCCAGACTGAGAGCCAACTTTTGGCAAGACATTGCTAAAAAGAGTAAAAACGAAGACAGAGCAAAGAAGGTGACAAACACAATCACCACTTGTGGAGCCAACCCATTCGTCAAGCGTCAAGAGGAGTACCTTGAGGACTTGAAAAAAGTGTATCAGAACAACGTCACTGAGCCATCAGCAAGCCCCTGGAGTTCTCCAGTAGAATTAGTCAAGGAAACGGATGGTTCCACACGTTTCTGTGTAGGTGATCGAAAACTTAATAAAGTAAGGAAGAGAGACAGATATCGAAAACATCGCATCAATAATACCTTGGACTCACTTTCTGGTACAAATTGGTTTTCAACGTTGGATTTACAAAGCGGATATTGGCAAGTGGTAGTAGACGAAGAAGACAAGGAAAAGACAGCATTCAGCACCGGTGATGGACTATGGCAATTTTTGGTGATGCCATCCAGCTACATTTGATCGCCTAATGCATCATGTGCTAAAGGGTTTCCACTAGAAAACGTGTCTGGTTTACCTAGATGACATCATCGTTAAGGGAAAAAACTTCGAGGACCACTTGAAGAATTTGGAAGAAGTAATGATGCGATGAAGTTTCAGGATTGAAGTTGAGCGCAAAGAAATGCTCGTTATTCAAAAGAATAGTGAAGTACCTTGGACATAAAGTCACATCTGAAGGAGTACACACAGAACCAGATAAGATAGAGTCAGTAAAGGATTGACCAATACCAACTAGTCTGCATGAGCTGTGCAGCTCCTTGGGTCTTTGCACCTGTTATTTATTATTAACGAGGAAAGTTGTCCTTTTGAGTGGAATAACGAATACTGGCATTCACCATACTGAAAGAGCTTTTGTGTACAGCTTCGAACCTATTTATCAATAATTGGGTCTGCAGATTCAGAGTTCTCCTTGTATTGCACTCGGAACAAGGAGGAAATTTAGAGTCAGCGATATTTAAGCAAATGATTGAATTGATGGAAATACGCAAAACTCGCACAACCCCTGTACACCCGAAATCCGATGGAATGGTGGAAAGATTTAATCGTACGCTTCAAGAACACATAAATAAAGTCGTGGACAGGAATCAGAAAGATTGGGACAAACACATACCCCTGTTCCAAATGGCATTGCGATCTGCAACTAACGATACAACATCTACAACACCATAAGATTACCTACAGATCTGAATCTCGGTGCCTACTCATCTACGGAAGTTTCATGTAACAGTTATGTAGCTGAAAAACGATAACAGTTAAATTAAATTCATGGAAACATCAGAAATCGCACACAAATGATGAGTGATAAAATGAAAGCCAGGTATGATGTACGAGCAAATACCAAAGGATTTCAGGAAGGGCAGCTAGTTAGGCTTCATAATCCGCAAAGGAATAAGGGATTATCGCCTAAACTGCAAACACACTGGGAAGGTCCTTACAAGGTGATAAAGCGGATCAACGATGTAGTATACTGCATCCAGTTGGCGAGAAATATCAGGAACAAAATGAAAGCCGTTCATCTGGAGAGGATAGCTCCACTAGTACTATCCTTGTTCGGGACGAATAAGATTAAGGGAGGTCAGTGAAATACAAATGATTGCATACTTTTAGGGTGTACTCTATTCGTGTTTTTCTACCCACAAATTCACATGCATGGAGATATGCTCTGGCATCTTCTCGAAACCGCTTTCGAAGTGTAATGCATATACAGACGCCACACAATGGAAGTCGAGACAATTGAATAGTGATCGTAGCTATGTCCATCGTGACAGTAACAGTAACAGTATAAAGTGCTTAAATAAATAAGTGTAGTGCAAATAGTATAAAGTAAACTTTAAGCTAAGTGTGTGAATAGCAAAACTTAAATAAAGCTATTTGTTCTAATGTAACAAAGCGATTATTTGATTATTACACAATTCAGCGGTATGAATCCGAGTATTGAGAGTGGTATAAATTGTCAGGAGGCCAATTTCGTAACTATATTAATACCTCGTTGTGAATCTCCTCGCTCAGTTGCATATCTGGATTTGATGTTCTCGTGCGCATCTGATGCGTCAGACAGGTCATCTTTGTATTTGGTCCACAAATCAATCGGTTTCGATAGGAAGCATCACGGCATCTTCGAGGCTGTAGTCCCAATGAGTGTCATCCTCTATCAATCTCAAATGTTAACAGGCTATATATTTTTTTAAAATTCAACATACATTTTTTTACTGTATTTTTTCAATTTAAAACCAACAATAATTTTTCAAAGCTTACAACTAACTAATAAATACATTGATGCTTCGCGCCAGTGCTTGGAGCAATTTTAGTTTTAGAATTATAAATTACTATATTATAGTAGTGGTCTTTTAAGACGAGATGTATACATCCCTTGAAGCAGATTCCTTGCGAGTTGATTTGGATGACACTTAAGTTTGGGTTTCTATTTCCTTGTCTACTAGTTCTCTTTCAACCGGTGATATACTCAGGTCGCGGTGAATATTTTAATTTCTGATGAGACATGGAGCGCCGGTGATCGTTCTTAAAACTTTGGATGGAGCCCTTTGAATTATTTGTAAATTTGTTGCACTAGTAGTACCCCAAATCTGGACACCGTAGGTCTAAATTGGCTTAATGAACGTCTTGTATATAAGCACTATATATGCCAGTCTTAACTTCTATAAGCCAGTCTAAGGAACTTGCCCTGACTTTGATTTAGATTGCTTCGCTTCTATTTGGTTTCTCCAAGTAAGGCGTCGGTCGAAATGCAACCCTAAGTATTTGACCTCTGATGCTAGCGGGATTTCAATGCCATTTAAGGAGACTGCCGAACAAGACCGGAGGTTGAGGGTAAATGTCACATGTACACTTTTTTGCTCGTTTACCTTGATGCGCCAATCGACTCGCCAACTTTCTATTTTCTTAAATTGTTCTTCTAAATCCCGCTATCCGGGGATTTTGGTGAGTGCTCAGGATAGCTGTGTCATCCGCAAAAGCCGAGGTGTTTATCAGTTGGCAAATCAAAAGTATACAAAGTGTATAGCATAGGGTCAAGCACACTACCTTGTGGCACTTCAGCCATATTTTCATAGTCTGGTGCTAGAAATTCTTTATATTTAACTCTGAATTTCCGATTTGTTAAATATGACTCCAGAAGCCATTTGCGAATTGCTCGGCAGAAACTTTCTAATTTTATAGATAAGTCCTTCATGCCAAACCTTGTCAAAGGTCAGTGTGATGTCCAGGAATATTCCTGAGCAGTACATCCTTTGAATCGAATGCTCGTCTTATTTCAGAAGCAATTCGGTGCACTAGTTCCATAATGCTTGCGGAACCCAAATTGATGATGAGGAATAATCGAATTGAGCTTTGATGTTAATTTTCCTAGCAATAACCGCTCGAGCAATTTAGAGAGTGTAGGCAGGAGACTTATGGGCCAATATGAAGATACTTGAGGTTCTTTTCCTGGTTTTCGTATCTGTAAGAAAATGCATATCTGCGATACGCAAGATAGGCAACCCAGACGCGGTATACCTTTAAGAACACATATGCTTTTGTATTTAGTTTTAAGTATACTAGAATGAATAATTACTTGCGATCGAACGTGTTTTTCATTTAAAGGCGATAACCAACAAAGGTTAAGGGCCCAGAACTCGTGGTTCGAAAAAATAAGTAATTTTATTATTTTTATGTCTGCCTAAAATCGTTGGTCGATATTTTTTTTAATTTGATTACGCGCAAAAATGAGTTCCTCGTTAACAAATATAGAAAAGCTTTCCGGGGATAATTATTCAACGTGGGCGTTATTGATGCGGAGTTTGCTAGTAACGCAGGATTTGTGGAATGCCATCGAGGAACCCTTAGAGACAGGAATGTCAGATTTGGAAGTAAAGACATGGAAGACCGCTGATCAAAAAACATTGGCGATGATACATCTTTGCGTAAAATCTTCGGAGTTAATTCATATTAAGAAGTATTTAACAGCAAAAGAAGCATGGAGTGTATTAAGTGGTCTCTACAATGCCGACGGACCAGCTAGAAAGGTCAATTTGTTTAAGAAACTCGTAAAATTCAAATTCAACTTTGGTGAGAAGTTGTCACCTGAGATTAACAAATTCTGTTCTATCGTCGACAGCCTTGGTGAAATAAGCATAATTGTACAAGAAGACTTGCTCAGTATATTGCTATTATGTAGTCTGCCAGATGAGCTACAAAATTTCGTAATTGCAATTGAAAGCCGAGACACATTGCCGAAAGTGGAAATATTAAAGGTAAAAATATTAGAAGAGGAGAAAAGACGAGGGCAACGATTTGATGAAACCGAAAAAGTATTTGCGGCGAATTTGCACAAGGGGTATGAGAAGAGAGATCAACTATAGGCAGCCGCTATTAGGCGAGAGAGTACTAACTGTAACAAAATCAAGTATGTCCAGCGAAAGGCAAGCAACGTCAAGTGTTATGCATGCGGTAAGAGAGGCCACATTAGAGCGCAATGTAAAAGCACGCAAGTGCCAACGGTGCTGAGCTTGTTCGAACCAAACCATCGAACGAATGAGAATTTATGGACACTTGATAGTGGGTGCGTAATCACATGTGTGCTATGATATGTCATTATTTACTTCTTTGCGCAAATTCTCTCAAACGGTACTGCTAGCATCTGGAGAAACAGTTGACGCAGAGGGAATTGGAAAAATTATGATCAAGTTAAATTATAATGAAATCGTGCTACACAATGAACTCTACGTGCCTAAATTAAAAAATAATTTCTTATCGGTTAGCAAGATTCTCAATTACGGGAACGAGGTACATTTTATAAAATATAAAGCAGTTGTAAAAATACAAGAAAACGAAATATTATTTTCTGCTAAAATGTTCAACGGAGTGTTTGTGTGAATATGCCTTCACTTAAAAACGAAGAAAAAATCAATTCAGTGATTTTAAATAAAAGCGACATAGTTGAAAAGTGCCATTGTCGGTTCGGGCATATAATTATAAAAATTTGTTTATGCTACGCGGATTGAGCTTAAACAAGACTCACAATTTAGACTGTGACATATGCGCAATGTGTAAAATAAAAACGAATACGTTCGCTAGTTACACTTACACATGTTCAAACAACACAGAACTTAGAAATTATTCATTCTGATATTTGCGGGCCTATGCGTATAATGTCGCAAGATGGGTCCAGGTACTTTATAACCTTCGTAGATGCTTTTTCTCGGTATACGGAAGTACAATTTTTAAAACAAAAGTCCGATGCATTCGCAGCATTTAAGGAATTTATAACGCGCGAGGAAAACTAAACTGATAACAAAATGAAATGTTTACGCAGTGATAACGGGCGCGAGTATTCAGCCGGTGAATTCCAAAATTTCCAAAAAAAATAAGGGCATTGTGCACGAAACTACTGTGGCTTACACCCCTGAACAAAACGGAGTAGCGGAACGCGCTAACCGCAAGCTGGTTGAGATGGCGCGGTGTATGTTGATATCATCAAACTTACCTGAATCCCTTTGGTCCGGAGCAGTTAATACAGCCGCGTATATACGAAATCGATGCGCTACAAAAATCTTCAAATATAAAACACCTTATGAGTGTCTCTATGGGCGCAAGCCAAGTGTTCATCACTTCAAAATTTTTGGTTGCGAAGCAGTTGTTCTAAAAAAGAAGCCAGGCAGATCGAAGTTCGATAGTAAAGGTGAAAAGGTGCTCTTTGTAGGTTACGCTAATTAAACTAAGGGTTACCGACTATACGAAACGAAAAAAAGAGCATTATAGTAGCACGCGATATGGTATTCTTTGAAAATGCTTTCCCAAAAACCGAAACAGACAGTGAAAATAAAGATATCATCAATATAGAATTGATAAACAATAACTCTAATGATATAAAAGAATACGATAATCATAATATAATTGAAAATAAGAAAGAAGCCATAAAGTCTTCAGTTCGTAAAAAGTTAGATATAGATGGCTCTGTAAACAACGACGAAGGTCCTGTAGAAATAACTGAAAGTTCAGAAAGAAGTAGTTCGAGTGATGATGGCGAAATTGTATTGAGAAAAATAAAAAGGGGTAGGCCGAAGATTTGTAGAACGGGAAAAGTCAGTAGACCGAGGAAAAGGTATTTAATGGACTATCCTGTCGTTCTGAATTTGGCATGTGAGAATCCTCCGTTTCGTCCAACATAGTCCGCATATATATATGGCGATAGTTTCTCGACCAGATATAGCGCATAATGTATCGAAACTGGCACAATTCAATAGCCACTCGCACAAAGAACATTTCATCGCAGCCAAGCATGTTCTGAGATATTTGAAGGAAAAGCCGAAGGGTATTCTAACTTATAAAGCTAACTATGAAAACTTAATTTGTTTTTCAGATGCTGATTGGGCTTCAGATTCCACGGACCGCAAATCAATTAGCGGTTACGCACTATTTTTTGGGGATGGCTTGATCTCGTGGGAGTCCAAGAAGTAGCACGTTGTTTCTCTCAGCACCATGGAATCTGAATATATAGCAATATGCAATGCTGCAAAAGAAGTGTCTTTCCATCGGAGCTTGTTGACCGAAATGGGATTTACGCAGTATGTCAATGTGGCATGCAAAATGTTATGTGACAACCAAAGTGCACAATTCGCAGTTAAAAATCCTGTTGCATGTAAACGTAGTAAGCACATTAATATTAAATTTCATTACATACGAGAGAACTATATCGGAAAAGAGATTGACATCGAGTATGTTCCATCAGCGAAAAACGCCGCAGATATATTTACAAAAAATTTATCTAGAGAGAAACATAATACTTTATGTAACCTGTTAAAAATTAATTTTGCATAATATGTTACATTGAATTTTGTTTAAAACCAAAAATGAATTTATGCATATTTTTGTAATTTTTATGATTTTGTGAATCGCATTTGGGTTGAGGCGGAATTTGTAAGAAAATGCATATCTGCGATACGCAACATAGGCAACCCAAACGCGGTATACCTTTATAGAACATATATGCTTTTGTATTTAGTTTTAAGTATACTAGAATATACGTTCTTTTTAATTACTTGCGATCGGTCGTGTTTTTCATTTAACAGCGATAACCAACAAAATCATTATTATTTCGGATATTTTCCATGTTGTAGGAAAGTGGCCCAGACGGAGTATTACATTAAAAATATGTGTAAGATGCATCAAACCTATTTGTGGCAATTCACTTATCATTTTGTCGGTAATTAAGTCAGATCCAGGTACTTTTTTTGGGTTGAGACTCGTTGTACAAGTTAGTCTTTTATAAAGTTATAGTTTAAAAAAAACAATTTTTAACGTTCTCTTTATCTTGTATATTCATTCACAGTATCTTAAAGACTCATTTACAATTTAATTTTTAAATCTAATGAAAGCTCGGTCGCAGATAGCCGATAGCAGGTGTAGACGCATTGTCAGCAACTTTACCGAATACACGTGTTGGAAAGGTGACCGTTAAGAGATCGTTGAACTGCTAAGCTTGCTTTGGTTGTCCGTAGGATATGAAACGAATGCAAGTGCTGGTTGCGCTGTGAACTGCTGAGCTTGCATTTGTTTGTTAAATATTTAGTTCGTTGACTCCTACGCCCTTAAATTCGGACGTCCTCGTTCGATATTTTAAAATGTTCAGTTATATTTTCTAAGTTTATTTCTTGCTTATTTGTATTCTTTTGTTCTTGCAAAATTATTTTATTCTTTCTAAATTTAATAAAGATTAGGATTACAATTAAAATTCCAGATATTAAAGATATTACATTAACAGTGAAATATATATCGTTTTCCTTTTTAAATAGCTTTATATGTTTAGTACTATTAACATTTAGATTTTTCAACACTTCTAAAGATAACATTTCTTCTATAATGTTCTCATTTTTATTTAATTGTAACACTGCAGGCAATGGCTTATTACTACTAACAATTTTTGAAAAGTATATTTTATTATTTATTTCAATTGTTTGATTAACCTGATTAATAATATAACTAGCATCTAGGTCAATGTTTTCATCATTTATTTTTATATTTCCCTTAAAATCATTCAGAAGTATAATATCATCAAATATTTCTTCTATTTCTTCAATATTGTCATTATTAATTTTAGTACAATTTGTAATTTTACTTTTCAGTAATAGTGGAATACATGAACTATTTGTTATATTTTCTATTTTGTTAATATATTTCCCTTTCCTTATTGGGCTAATTTCTAATTTTTTGCCATTTTCTGTATTTGTTGTAGGTAGGCTTATAATATATATTAAACGGTCTCTACTTGCTGCTATTTTAACATCAGCAAATTCTAATGCCTCATCAATGTTTACGTAAGAGATATTTTCTTTATTAAACATTTCTTCTGCTTATCTTATTTCACTATCAGCTATAATAAAAGAATTTACAATATTTGCTTTCGTCCAATGTATCGCGTAGGCAATATTGACTATTTCTTCCTTTAGTAATTCTAATTAGTATTTAATTTTCAAAGCGAAATTATTTTTTATTTCACACTTACTGGTACTATTTTCTTGAATTTTTATAATTTTATTGGTTATAGTTGTAATTTCGTTCATTTTACTCTCAATTAATTTATTTATGACCACTTGGTTGTTGTTATTTTGTAATATATCATTAATTTTGTTTTCTAATATTACAATATCGTTATGGTCGGGTGTACCTGTAACCCATTTCCATGCGCTGCCTAATATATTAATTGCTCGTTTTTCTAACTTACTATGAATATTTAGCCTTTTCATATGTAGTTTTATTTGATTAATTAACGATAAGATAATTGGTTAATTATTGTTATCGTCTTTTAAAATATCTATTGCTTTTTCAATGTTGTAAATAATTTCATTACATGTGAGTAAGTCGATAGTCGTCAATTCTGTGTATATAAAGATTATTTTTGTAACGAATTTATTGACAAGACAAGTTACAACAGTAGTTGCAATTGCGTATGTGGTTATGCCACCGTAATAATTTTTCAGAAGAAGAAGAAGAATTATTCAAACATTTTTTGGCAGATCTTGGTGTGCTGTTGATTTCTGAGACATAATAAAAATGCTTGGGGAAAAATTGCCTTTCATTGAAAGATCTCTGATGAGGACAAGTGGCGTGTCCGAAATAGCTGTAAGATCTGCCATTGTATGTATTGCAAATTGTATAAGATCTGCAAATTGCAAACGTTATAGAATGGATCCTTAGAAGGTTAGTGTGATCAGGCTTAATTAGCCTGCCACTAACAAAAGCAATGTATTATGACACCACTGAAATGTAATAAAAACAGAGAGAGAGACCTAACGGAACAAAAGAGGGGTAATAATGAGACAGAGTTGATTAGAGTGTGTGGTGGAATGAGACAGTACATGAACAGAATTTGATCAGTTAGTTCACCACCTGCAGTTAGCGTAGTTTTCTGGATGGACAGATTACAACAGCTCTAGGCCCAGGTTCGATTCCTGGGAGGGTTCATAATTGGTGTGCTGTTGATTTGTGAGACATAATAAAAAATGCTTGGGGAAAAATTGCCTTTCATTGAAAGATCTCTGATGAGGACAAGTGGCGTGTCCGAAATAGCTATCAGATCTGCCAAAAAATGTTTCAATAATTCTTCTTCTTCTTCTGAAAAATAACTACGGTGGCATAACCACATACGCAATTGCAACTACTGTTGCCACCTAAGTTTTTTTTGGCAGCCAAAGAGATCGGGGACCAATTCGCCTTGACTGACGATGGTTTTGATCAAGCCTGGAAGAACCTCATTGACCGATACGGGAACCAGCGTATAATGATAAACTGTCTGTTTAAATCCTTGTTGCAACTACTCCCAATTTCAAAGGAAAGTAGCTCTGAACTTAAGCGGCTGCAATGTGATGTCAACTGTACTACAGTATTGCAGAAATTAAACGTGGACGTGTCCAGCTGGAATCACATTCTTGTTTATTTATGTTTGGTCCGTTTACCTGAAATAACACTTTCTATGTGGGGACAATCAATTAACAATCATTCCGACCCCCCACACTGGAATTCAATGGACGAGTTCCTCACTAAGCGTTTCCAAACGTTAGAGGCGGTCTCCGATCTGTGGCAGCCGGCGGACCTATCTAGCCGAGGAGTTGCACCTGCTGCATTACGTCAAAGCTCCTTATGGTGGAACTTCAGATACGACCAATGCGGTCACGATGGAGGAGCAGCGAGTTCTGCACTCGCCGACTTGGTGTTACGTTGTTGCTCTCTACATCGAGCGCTGCGGGTAATCTGCCACATCAAGCGATTCCAGAGCGAGAGCAGTGAACCATGCGAGAGATACACCATTCCGCCCCACCACGAGATTCGCCACTCACCACGACAGAAATACGTGTCGTCTCTCACTTCTTAATTTTGTTGACGCAACAACTCTACTATACGAAGGAGGACTCCGCCCAACGGGATAACCAGCCTATATCGAACTCTAGTTTCGTAATCACCTTTACCCCGTTTCTGCACTCGGATGGGTCGATCTAAGTGAACGGACGTCTGGCGCACTCCACCCAGATCCCGTTCTAGGAACGGCATCCAACAATTCTCCAATATCACTGTCATTTTACCCGCCTGTTGATTGAACTCATCCATAAAATCTCAATACTGGGTTCCGCGAGCTAAGGCCTTGATCAAGTGTATTATTCTATGATGCAAGACCTGTCTAATTGAAAAGCAGCGCCCCTATCCCAGATAATGACTCCTCTACTACCAGAGCAAACCCCCTATCTCGTCTATTCAGTACCGTCGGGGTGGATTTTGCTGGCCCATTTGAAATTAAATCATTTCAAGGTCGGCGGTGCAGACTGACAAAGGGATATGTTTGCGTTTTTGTATGTTTCGCTACTAAGGCCGTACATGTGGAAACAACTACTGACTTGAGTCCTCCCGCCTTTTTAGCGGCGCTAATTCGATTCATATGGCGCCGGGGGTGTCCAGCCCATATTCATTCCGATTACTGTACAAATTTTGTAGGTGCGGAAAAAGCAATACGCCTTGCCCTTGCACGAGCACTCCGAGAAGTCACGGAACAGACCACCTCCCAATACCCGTGCAGCAAGCTAGAGTGGTACTTCATTCCACCGAAAGCTCCACACGTGGGGGGTTTGTGGGAAGCTGCTGCAAAGAGTTTTAAGCTGCACTTCATACGAATGATACACGTACGAAGAGTTTGCCACCGTACTAGCTCGTATTCTGCAAGACTTAACTCGCGTCCGATCTCCGCACTAAACAATGATCCTACAGATATGAAACCACTCACCCCGGGACACTTCTTAGTGAGGCGACCACTTTCATCACCAACAGCACCAGAGGAAACGACACATTACCTCTCCGTCCCCAATCGATGGAAGTGACTAGAAGCATTCGCCCAGCAGTTATCAGTTCGATGGAAAACGGAGTATCTGTTGGAATGCCAACGAAAGTCTAAATGGCAGACCGTACAGGAAAACGCCGAAACTGGAGACTTGGTGGTATTGCAGGACGACCATCTTCCACCCAATGAGTGATTTCTGGGGACAATCATTGAAGTGTACTCTGATGCGCACGGTAAGGTGCGAAGTGCAAAAGTGTGGACCGCACGCGACCCATAGTTCAGTTGGTATTGCTTCCCAGAGCGAACCCTGTTGTGAGTTAGAATCAAGCATCGACTCCTAACAGATGCCACACATTCTGTGTGATTAGCATGTGTTAAAGTTACTTAAGAAAGCACATATTTTTAGGGTACGAGTATTTTGAATTAATATTACCTATGTAATATTTATTATGTAAACTTTTAGGGTGCTACAGTTTCGCAATCGAGCCACCGAAGGGCATTGAAATTTAGAATGCACCGTCAACATTTCAGAATGGCGTAAGTCAGTTGGCTTGACCAACTGACACCAATTAACAGGTGCGAAACTGGAACACCAGAAAGGTCAGTTTTTGTATTGTAATTGTGAATTGTAAATATTATATAAGAATTAGTATTTTAAGAATAAAGGCGCTTGTAATTTAAAAACTAAAAGTGTAATGTAGTGATTTTTCCACAGAGTGATTTAGGGTTTTCAGCCACACGGGCACAGCAGAAGGACGTCCCCCGTCAACCAAACGCGGACCCCAACATTTTGGCGCAGCCGGTCTAAAGGACCTACAGGAGGAATCCCAGGGCAAGGAACCCTGAAGCAGTGAAGCATCCTGCAACAATATCCCAGGATAACACCAGGAAAAAGGAACTGGAGGCAAACATGTCATCGAATAAAATAATGGTCAGTAGAGTGTATAATAGCGTAATTTAAGTAGATACTTCTGCGACCCTGAAGGCGCCATAGCGCTGGTCAAAGAAGTCGCAACCTATAGGCGCGTTCGCGCTGTTGCACGCAGCTTTGAATGGCAACCATAAACCGTCAGTATGATCGGACGTTCTATGTATGTTCATCCTAGCTGTGAGGATTTTTTTTGTAGGTGATTTGCGTTTGTCCTGCTGGACATTTATATTGTTTATAAAGCCATGTAATTTATATTGGAGACATTTAAATTTTTTTTATATTGTTTAAATTCAGATGTTTTTAATTTATGTTGTTTGAAAACAAACTTAAAAAATTGGATTTAAATATTTGGCATTTTGAGCTTAGTGAACTAGGTGAAAATATTTCAAGAGGTGCAGACAACACGTGTGTTGCATCAAAGTTTGTGTAGTTCCGAAACTACGATTTGCGTAGCAATGTTGAAGAAAACATTTAAATACTATTATTACGTGGCGCATACGTTACGGGTTTATTTTTAAATATGGATTCAAATTGCCGGGAATGAATCAAGACACTTTTGTCTGTAAATCCAATTTCGGTTTTTACAAACATATGGCCTTTTCTATGGATTTTTGAGAGTGTTTTCTAATAAATTTGTATTTATCATTAAGTAAGATGAAATAAAAAAATTGGGATAAGTTAATAACAAGTTTTACCAATTATTGGGTTTTATTTGTAAATTGGTTTGGTAATGGGGATACGCCAGCTGTTCTGGCATTTGGGATATGACGAAGGAAGGGCAAGGATTACCGCTGATGCAGGAGCAAATTGGCGAGGCGATTGAAAAACTGGTCCGTAACTTTAAGAAAGACGGCAGGACGTAAGGACAACGTGTATAGCCGCAAGCGAATAACACAGTTGCCAAATCTGGGGAGAGAGTTCAACAATAATGACGTGCTGTTGTTGCCTCACGCAGTTGAGTACAGCAAAGGATAATATTTTGCGGAAAATTACGCAGAGTACGTCACCGAATGGGCGGATACATTTAGTTCTGAATTAGAGGGACTAGGAAAAAAAACTATCAGATTAGTTTCGCCAGACGAGGAAATAAGGAACAGATTGAAATCAGTATAGTCAGAGGTGGAACTGTTTACTGGGAAAATAGTTGACCAGTTCGAAGCAAGTACGAGCAGGGAAGAAGCTCAGGAATTGTGGAAGCAGGCGAACGCCGGAGGATCTGTGTCACCATTAGAAGTAGCGGATCAAGCCTTGACGGCAATCCAAAAAATGACAGAAAATAAGGGATATCCGCCAAAATAGCCAGAAGCAATAAAAGTACAGGAAAGTCCCAATACTGTGGACAGTGCCTGTACGAACAAACGATCGAAGACTAATTAGTTTGAGTCCGTCATTGGTAAATTAATTACCTCTCAGATCCGGGAGAAGTGAATCTGGGAACCACCCATAAAGATAGCGCTCAAGTTTTACCGGTCATAAGTAAAACAAAAATACGCAAATAGGGTATAGAGGAGATTTCAAAGACAGTTTCCAGGCTAGTACCTGTGTTTACTGGTGCTGCTTCAGCAGATTTAAGGTCAGAACTCAGTAGGTTCATTCAAGGTTGTGAGCTTGCAAAGCGGAGCATAAGCCCTGATGAGTTACAGGATTTCTTCGACTGCGTTAAGCAAAGGTTATTTGGAGACGTGAATAACCTTGTGTTGCCAAAGCAATTCGCCAGTGTGGACGAGCTTTGCAGTTTTATAAGGAGAACTTATTTGAAGGAGAGAACTTTGGAGGACATAATCCAAGAAATAAGAATCGGGAAGCAGCTGGCAATTGAAGACATACGTGCCTTTGCCAGGCGTTTAGAGTGACTTCAGATGATGGCCCCGGAAACAATAAAAAACCAGTACCATTACATTGGAGATACAGCATTATTATGCGTAGTTGGCCTCCGCAACTCCGCTGTAAAGATTCAATATGCTGAATAGCAGAACAGGAAATCTGGAGGAGTTAGTAGAATAAGCAATTAGAGCACAATTCCTCGTGGAACGGAGTACGGCTGGTTTGGGAGAGGTACACATGTTCGAAAACAGACAGGACAGTTGCACTGCCGCTGTCATGGATAGGGAGGGAAGTAATTACGTCCCAAACATATACAGAGGAGCATATAATCCCGGTGTTTCCGACAGCAGAGCCGAGAATCCGAGAAATCCTTAGAGGGGGTTTGTACAGAGGGCACCCACATGTTCGTTCTGCCGTAAGCAAGGTCATACAAGGGATGAGTGCATTACACGCAAAGACACGCCCTACTGTATGGAGTGCCAAACATATGGTCATGAGGCAAGTAGACAGTGCCAAGAAGACACAGAAGAAATCAGAGTAGAAGGCAGCCAGCTACGAGGCGCCAGGATCCATCCTTGAGGGACAACAGGGGTAACTTCAGTAGTCCCCGAGTTAGTTCAACGGAAGGAGTTAGCCAAGGAAGAAATCCTTTTAAGACTGGGAGTGGTGAGCAGCGACCAAATTGGAATCCCAGAAGTGAACCAAGGATACGCAAAACCCAACAGGAGTTGAGATGCTTCGCATGTGGACGAATGGGGCATCGGGCAGTGGAGTGCAGGGAAAGACAATCCCAACAAATGAATCAGGGAAACTTCCAGCGGCCCAGGTGAGGCTAGTAGACTGGAAATCCAAAAGAAAGGAAGTAATAATAAGGCCGGAAGTACGTGGGACTAGTAATGTAGGAACTACAATCCAGGAGAAGGAGGAGCAAATGGCTCTCCAATATCACGAAGAGTTAGGGAGTGGATACACGTCCATATTGGGAACAAAAGGAGGTTGCTTCGCTATGAGCAGGATAGGTGATGCCTTCACCGAGATACCCTGCGAGGAAGCAACGAGTGGAAAGCTAGTGCTATTAGTAGATTCAGGGGCGGACACTAGCCTCGTAAAATCTAGTGTTTTACGGAAGGGGCTAGACATTAATCAAATGGACGTAAGACCGCGTAACGCGGCGTTTGGAGGGTGCATCAGGACATTAGGGTCGCTCAGAATAGGACACAGTGAAGTTAAGGGCATGAGTTTTAGAGTGCACGCAGTGGAAGTGGATAGGAATGGTATCCCGGATGATGGGATAATTGGCCGCGACAATCTTTGGGGCCGCACCATACTGGATGCGCTCGAGAAATAGTTATCATTCTATGATAATAATAAGAATAGGATCCTTACTCTTCCATTAATGTCATGGCCAGAAGGAATCGTGAATAGGGTTAAGAAGTGTGGTATGGTGGTAGTAAACGCAAGGTCAACCAGAGTAGTTACCATGCATGTAAACACGACACTTAGGACTGTTGTTTTGCACAAGCACCAGTTAGCGGAGGACGTATATATGGGAGAGACCATAACGCACGTTCACAAGGGTAAGGTGTACGCTTGCGTACTCAACGCATTAGAAAAGGACTATCTAACGGATGAAGATTTTAGGCCCCAGTTCACTAGTTATGATAATTTTAAAGAACCGAATTATAGATCGGTGAATCAGATTAAGCAGGTAGATATAAGAAAAAGAATGGAGAGGGTGCTAGAATCCCTGAAGTTAGACCCAAGCGTGAATTCAGAAGAGAAGGCATCAATAGAAGCCATTTGTGCGTCATTCCATGACATATTTTTGCTGTAAGGAGACCAGTTAACATATACACCAGAGGTAGAGCATGAAATACCTACTAGAGTGGATCAAGCACCAATTAACCAGAAACAGTACAGATTGCCGCAAGCTCACAAAGATGAGGTAAATAGGCAAGTGGAAGGAATGTTAAAGGATAACATAATTTCACCGAGTATCTCGCCTTGGAACTCACCAATAATTTTGGTACCAAAGAAGGGAGGTACTCAGGGTCAGAAGAAGTGGAGAATGGTCGTCGATTTTAGGAAATTGACCGACGCCACTATCAAGCAAGCGTTTCCGATACCAAGGATAGAAGAGATTCTGGATCAATTGGGGCATAGTAGATATTTTTCTACGCTTGATTTAGCGAGTGGCTACCACCAAGTTCTGGTGGATACCCAAGATAAGCAGAAAACCGCGTTCAGCACCGGTTTAGGGCATTATAAGTTTAACAGAATGCCGTTTGGATTAACAGGAGCACCGGCTACCTTCCAACGGCTAATGAACCATGTGTTAACAGGCGTGCAAGGGTTAGATTGTTTTGTGTATCTCGATGATATTGTAATTTATGGGAAGAACTTGCAGCAGCATTCGCAACTCTTGTGCAAGGTGCTCCAGAAATTACGAGAACACAATTTGAAATTGAACACGGAGAAGTGTCAATTTTTGCGAAGAGAGGTGGTTTATTTAGGCCATCGTTGCTCAGAGGCAGGAGCACTCCCTGACCCGCAGAAGGCAGAATGCGTTAAAAATTTAGCGTTTCCGAGAAATAGAAGTGAACTATTATAGAAAGTTCGTGGAAGGACTAGCCGGTATTGGGTTGCCAGTGAATAAGTTGCTAAGAAAAGATGCAAAGTTCGAATAGACAGCGAGCTGTCAGCAAGCATTCGAGAGGCTAAAAGAAATAATTAGTTCACCACCGATTTTGGCGTACCCCGACTTTGAGCAAACTTTTTTGTTGACCACTGATGCTAGCAATGACGCATTAGGGGCAGTATTGTCACAAGGAGAAGTCGGCAATGACCAACCAATAGCGTTCGCAAGCAGGGCGCTTAGCGATACGGAGAAAAGATACTCCACAATAGAGAAGGAATTCTAGCCATAGTGTGGGCTACGAAGAACTTTAGGGCATATCTGCTGGGTCGCCCATTTAAGATATACACTAATCACCAGCCGTTGAGAGGCACAGCCAATTTGAAAGACCAAACGTCTAGGCTAGCCAGGTTCATTCACAAATTGTCTGAGTATGATTTTGAAATCATATACAAACCTGGGAAAAAGAATCTGAAAGCGGACGCACTCAGCAGACGACCGCAGGCACAGACGGTATCAGTAGTGCAAACGAGGGTCAAAGCAAGGTTAGATAAGGAGAAGGCCGAGAGATTGCAAGAAAATAAAATTGATGCGACATGAGATGTTAGCAATGAGGGGTTCGATGCCAATGAACAAACAGCCAGTAATGTGGAATGGCTGGACGATTAAAAAGATATCCAGGCTATGTTAAAGGGTTTCCATGATTCACCCCTAGGTGGACACCAGGGATTCTGGAAAACTCATAACAGAATTAGACGAGTATATGGATGGAAAGGTATGCTCAGAGACATAAAAAAGTATGTAAAGAGCTGTCCAAAATGTCAGGCCAACAAAAATTCAAATCTGACAAAGATGCCAATGGTGTTAACTGACACACCAAAACAACCATTTGATAAAGTTCACATGGATATTGTAGGTATTCTACCTCAGACAGTCTCAGGAAACAAGTACATATTGACGTTCCAAGATGATTGCTCAAAGTATATGGCGAGCGTGGCTATACCCGATGCTGAAGGAAGTACGGTGGCCAAGGCATTCTTTGATGAAATAATAGCACGGTAAAACATACCAAAGGTTTTGATAATCCACAATGGTTCAAATTTTGTATCGAAACTATTCTCAGAAACGTGTAAAATGCTGGCAATCATGAAATTGCATATAACACCACATCAGCCCCAGGCAAATGGCTCATTGGAACGTAGTCATCGAACTCTGGCCGAGTACTTGCGCAGTTTTGCCAAAGAAGACGGCTCGAATTGGGATCAATGGTTAACCACTGAAATGCATGTACACAACAATACTGTGCATGTATGCGGTTTTGAATACAACATGCCGGCAAATTTGAAGCGCAAATGTGCGCCAGTGTACAATGCTGATGACCCCAATAAAGTGCAAAAATATCAGTTGCAGCGAGCGCACGAATTGGTCAGAGAAAACCAGGATTGTGCTAAACGAGTAGCCAGGGAAGCCTATAACAAGGTACTAAACCCAGTAGTTTTTCATGTGGGTGACCAAGTATTAATGAAGAATCAGGCTAGGAGAAACAAGTTATCACCTGTTTGGATAGGTCCGTATGTAGGAGCAGAGATCCGCAGCCCAGTTACAACAGTCGTAACAATTAAGGGCAAGAAAAAAAAACCACATAATAATTTATTGAAATTGTTCCACATTAGACTACACAACTAAAGACATGTGTTAACAGTGTTTTACAAATGTAAACACAAGAATAACAACGTAAACATGTACGTGTGTATATCAAATAACACAAACAGCTCCGATCTTCAAAGTCAAGGCCGACAGAAATGTACCAATTAATCTCGAGCAAGTAAAGTTGACGTAAGAAAAATGTGCTTATTAGGCACTATGGCCGAACGAAGCACAGTAGAGGAAAATATATTAATGAATAAGAAACGGGTTCATTGGACAAAATTTAAAAAATAAAATTATAAGACAGTCGTGGGTAAATAATTTAAACTAAACGTAGAATATATACACACATACATACGGCGGTTAATGAAATGAAATACGATGCGTAAGCAGTAGCGCCGGCACCGTTGGTGAAGTAAGTATATATGTATGTAGGGTATATTTAAGTATGTAAGTTATTTTGTTAATAGGTATGGGTATGGCCTGTGAGGACTAAAATCTTCTGTGGGAAATTTTGGCCCACACTACAGGTGACAGAGTCGCTACGCAACTATATTCACACACACATCACGATAAAATACCAGAACCGAAGCAACTGCATTAGAAACTTAACGAAAAAATGCTTACGTTGTAACCAATCAGCACAGCAGTGGCGGGAGTACAGACCACTAGCAGCTTATTATACCAGTTGGAATAATAACTAGGATTACAACAAAAGCAACCTCACGCACAGCCAACGATATTGCCAACCAGCATCACGCATGCGAAGAGAGAAAAACCACAGCGACGAAGAATACAACAAATACATGCAGGACAAGAGAAGGCGAGTGCACAAACTCAAGCGGTGGAATTTGCCGAGTACGCTCTCTTGGTAAATTTTACACTAACAACACGCAGCAACGAGAGCATAGCACAAGAGGAACTATGACAGAGCGACCAAGACGCCAACGCCTAGCAAGTACAAAGCAGAGGAGAATACACTCGTTTATGGATATATACGAGTACATATCGGGCTAGAAGTAAATTTAAATAAAAAGTAATTATATGCAAAGAAAAGTGCAGTCATGCAATGGACAATTTTTTAACATAAACGGGTTTATCTTGTATAATCTTGTTTTTGTCGGAGGAGCAAAGGGATTTGCTCGAAATTTAAATGAGTGACAACTCACATTTGAAAGAAAATCATGAAACAGTTAAACAAATTAATCTGATGCCCTATATGGCAATGATAATAGATAGACCGGTCCTCTTTTCCTTCTGGATGCAGTAGCAGATCCGATGATGTAAGTGGAAAAGAGGAGTGGACGTAAGTTGAATGATATAGCATTCAACTGTAGAATAAGCGTATTAATTATAAGTTTTATAATTAATTATTTAAAAATCCGAATTTATGCAAAATAGGAAAATTGTACACAAGAGTATATATAGTATATACTCGTATATAGTATATTTATTTAATTATTATATGATTTTGAAATTGGTTTGTTAAACTAACTTGTGAAATGTTAGATTAAACTAAAATGTTAACTAGAAAACTAAGAAAATTAGGATAAGGATTCAGCTCTGATGATGTGAACCGAAGCAGGAAATTCCAGGAACAACTCATTTCGGAAGACGGTGCAGACTAAGGGACCAACGTAGTATTCGGAAATATGTGTTTTTAAAAAGCAGGGATTTCTGGCAGCTATCCAAGGTTTGGGAATCTAGTTGTGACCGCAAGGATGCCAACATATTGGATTGGGGAAGAATGGCGACGGATTTATTTTTCTTTGCGGAACGGCATATGGCCGCAGTATTTGAACGCGTTGTGGATGGGTTTATGGACAAGCAACGAGGAAGAAACAAGTTTCATTGCGGAGTCATGCTTTGCATTGGACAGTTTTACATTACAATGTCCACCCAGTGTATCAAAATCTCAACAGAATCAATTTTGGATAAGTTGAAGATGGGTAAAAGCTTGATGAGGGTGACTGAAACCACCACCAAATATAATAAGCAGAAGAAATTTGGCTCACGGAAGTTAATTGCTTCATTGAAGTATATGTCCAATCTAGAGTATGAACATATGAAATGTGATTTACATATGAAATATGATTTAATACAAGAGGACACAGAGACTGGTATCCGATCAGAGTACACAGATTACGTCATTAAGAGTGTATCTCAGAGAAATACCGATAGTCTACACATCGAAGGCAACGAAAAACAAATGGAATTATGAGAAAGCCAAAGAAAAGCACTTCCACCATAGAACGCATTGCTGCAAAGTAAGAAGGAGTATTGTAATCTCTCATGTATTCCAAATGCTTTTTACAAGTCGAACACTTTAAGCAGAGAATGAAAAGAAGAAGGCTACTACAAGCGAAGTTTTAATGGTAACCCAAAACGCCAGTCTAGAATATCATACGTAACGGTCCAGAAGGAAGGGAGGGGTATGCAGAGTTCATCGCGGGATTTCATTCGGACAACGACGATCGGCATCCAAATCAGCAGAAAGCAGAGGATGCAGTATAATATAAGATCTTAAGTATAATATAAGATCTTAAGTATAGAATTAAATTGTATTATCGCTAGTTGTTTGAAATTAAATATACGCCAGTGAGAAAACAGGCGATGAAAGACCAAATATAAAAAGGGGAATATAACTAAAAAAAAAGAAAAAAGATAGAAATAAAAGAACAAAATAAAACAAAAAAAGTACAAGAAAATAAAAATACTATAAAAGTAGTAGTAAGAGAAAAAAAAAGAAAAAACACAAAAGTAAAAAAGAAAAGAATACAATAATAGAACCCAAGTAAGTTGATTTAAAAACAAAAAAGAAAAGAAAATCTATACGTATGTACTATAGGTTTAAGAAAATGCACAGATTGTTTAAAGTGCAGAAAAGAGAAAAAATATTGTAAAGATTCATTAGAAGTTAGTTCCACTAACTTCTTTTAGAAAGAGGGGAGGGATGTTGTGAGTTAGAATCAAGCTGCCTGCGTAGTGTCTCACATCATCGACTCCTAACAGATGCCACACATTCTGTGTGATTAGCATGTGTTAAAGTTACTTAAGAGAGCACATATTTTTAGGGTACGAGTATTTTGAATTAATATTACCTATGTAATATTTATTATGTAAACTTTTAGGGTGCTACAGTTTCGCAATCGAGCCACCGAAGGGCATTGAAATTTAGAATGCACCATCAACATTTCAGAATGGCGTAGGTCAGTTGGCTTGACCAACTGACACCAATTAACAGGTGCGAAACTGGAACACCAGAAAGGTCAGTTTTTGTATTGTAATTGTGAATCGTAAATATTATATAAGAATTAGTATTTTAAGAATAAAGGCGCTTGTAATTTAAAAACTAAAAGTGTAATGTAGTGATTTTTCCAAAGAGTGATTTAAGGTTTTGAGCCACACGCGCACAGCAGAAGGACGTCCCCCGTCAACCAAACGCGGACCCCAACAACCCCACCACCTAGCCAATTGCTGGGAAAATATGTAGCCGCTTGAGACCATGTATATTTTAGCAAACCTTATAGTTCTTAGCAAACAGTCTTGCTTAGAAAACGTTCTCCTTAGAAAACCATAGCCCTTAGAAAACCATAGTCCTTAGAATCATGTAGCACTTGGCATTTGTACCCACATATATCTAGCCACTGTGTAGCATCTATAAAACATGCCGCATCGTGCGGTGCGTAAAACATTGTCGGTAGTAGAATACCTTAGTGTGAAATTAGCTGATAGACCTATAGCGTCGGCTATTCTGCGGCACGCGCTCACAGAGCAGCTTGCCCAATGCCACCGGCTCCACCACAAGAGTCCGCGCCCACATGGTTGCGAACGGCGCTTATCCGTCCCCCTCACTCTCCGCGAGGACAGAGACCCACGGCGCCAAGACGATCGGATCAACTCTCACCGGCTGTTGATCCAAAGTGTAAGAAAAACAAGGTTGATCGTAGTCAGCCTAAAATACAGTATGATAAATGCAATGAATTTTTCCATATGGAATGTGTGAAAGTTTTTCCAGCAGACCTCGAATATTTGCAAAACTCCGATAGACATTTTCGCTCCCTTCATCTGCTACCATAGCCAAAAATGTAATAACCAATATTAATTTGTGATCTTTGACTTCTTCTGAAGACTCTCAATTATCGCAACAAGTTCAAAGTGCTTGTGCCGCTATAACGAAAACAACAACTGCAATCTAAACCGGTTTTAGGACAAGAGAAGTGTAATAAATCAGAAATTACTTTGCAAATGTTGTTTAACGAAATTGTCGCATTGAGATCGGAAAATTCGGATGCTTTACTTGTAATTAAATCATTGCAAGCGGATAAACAACTATGAGTACCAAAAACTGAAGACATTAAATCAGAACTTCATACCGTGCAGAGAAATTTATGCGAATATGATTTTGCTTCTGCAATATCTCGTCTTACTTTTTTGTTAAAAATGATAAAAATAAAACTGATCATCGAACTAAGCAATACAATAAAGCAAATGATTGAGCTGCCCCTATGTCGCCGTTGCTGATATTTGATACTCTATACGGTAATCCTAAAGGTACATCGTTTGCTTATGCTGCCGCAGCCGCAGCAGCAGCTTCTATTTCTCCAGCTGATGCTACTTCTATCGCTAGCTTTCACACAGCGTCGAAGATAATTACAAATAATAATCTTGCTTTTACTGTTTCGCGCACTCTTAATGCTGTTATTAAAGAAATACAGTATGCCAATTCCTCTGCTATCAGCCCGCCTACACCTTCTCCTTTACTGCCTTCTCAGCGTAACTCAGATTGGAACAGGGTGAAGAAAAACAACAAGAGAAAAAAACCTCTTGTTGTTGGTTCTAATTCTAGCTCTTAATTTGATGTAGATGTTCAAATGAAGTGGGTACACCTAGCATCATTTTCTCCTTCTGTAACAGCTGAGAATATCATTGATTATGTGTAAAATCATGCTGGAATTGAGAAACATCTTCTCTCATGCTTTAAACTAGTGAAGAACGATGTTTCCCTGGATTCCTTGAAGAGAGTCAACTTTAAATTGGGTGTAGCTGATTTATTCTACGAAAAGCTGCTGGTTTCGGATATGTGGCCTGCTAACGTTAAAGTGCGTCCATTTCAGTTTTTTCCAAAAATCGCCGAAAAACATACGGTCCTATAATTGCTTAGCCAACACAAGCCAAGAGAGAAAGCAACTAAAGTACACTTATGAAGCTCGATCAAACTCACAGAAAAAAAAATTTTGTTTTTCGCTTTATTATCAAAATGCTGGAGGAGTAAGAACAAAAACATCCCAGTTCCAGCTTGCTATGTCTCTCCATGAATACGATATCATAACGCTAACAGAAACTTGGCTTCACGAAGGTATTAATTCAGCTGAACTCTTTGATGATGAGTATTGTGTTTATCGATGCGATCGATGTCCAATATCCTCTGGCTATGACCGCGGTGGTGGAGTTTTGATATCGGTAAGAGCTAATCTTCCGAATAAATTAGTCCAATTACAGTCAGTGAATGACAAACGAATTGAACAACTTTGCGTAAGAATTTATATTGCCAAAGACGTAATAATTATTATTGTATCCTATATACCACCAAACAGTCTTATTGATTTATATTCTTGTCATTTAAACAGTACAAGCTATATAATATATTCACTAGATTTAAATCAACATTGTGTAGTTTTAGGTGATTTTGCCTTAGGTAATATATCATGGGCTTTCGATGATAATAGCTTACTGCCTTTTAATATTAAAACAGATATTGAATCAATAGTAATGAATTATTTTCTATGAAATTATTTTCAACAACTTAACTTTGTAAACCGGATTTTAGACCTAGTATTCGCAACCATAGAACTTAGAGCTGAAAATAATATAGCGCCGGTAATGAAGAACAGCATGCATCACAAGGCGTTGGCAGATTTGAGTTTTATAAATTTGACAAAAAAGCAGAGGACTTTTCTGAAAAGTTTGACTTTCGTAAAAGTAATTTCACCAAAATAAAAGAGTTACTGACTTATGTTGACTGGTCTGTTTTGAATTCTTTTAAAAGCCTTATGAGGTACGAGGGCGTATTGATATTGAAGCTACCTAGCGCTAGATGGCAGCACAAACACAAAAACTTTTTATTGTTTAGAAATTGCGATCTGTCAAATGTCAGCTGTTAAAATTTCACCCAAATTCATCGATTAGTTTATTTGTTGTAGTCGTTTGAAGTAAGCAACTTTTGTGTTTCTTGAAAAATGGAAAAAAGCGAATTTCGTGCAGTGATTAAACACTATTATTTGAAAGGGAAAACGGCGAAAGAGACAAAAGAATAGCTCGATAAAGATTACGGTGAGTCTGCTCCGTCAGATTACATTGTAAAATATTGGATTGCTGAATTTAAACGCGGCCGAACAAGCACTGCAACAATACCATCAACAGGAAGGCCAAAAGAGGTGGTTACTGAAGAAAATATCAAGAAAATCCTCGATATCGTTATGAATGATCGCCGAGTCAAGTTGCGTGAGATTGTTGAAATGGTAAACATATCATATGAACGTGTGTTCAACATTTTGCATGAACATTTGCATATGAAAAAGCTATCGGCAAGATGGGTGCTGCGTTTGCTCAGTGTCGAACAAAAACGAGTTCGACAGACCACTTCACAGCGGTGTTTGGACATGATAAAGCGTAATCCTGTTAATTTTTGGCGTCGATTAATAACTGTTGATGAAACCTGGGTCCACCACTACACACCTGAAACCAAAAATCAATCGAAACAATGGGTGGAAGCTGGTGGAAGTGCTCCGAAGAAGGCGAAGACAGTGAAATCGGCTGGCAAGGTTATGGCCACTGTATTTTGGGATGCACACGGTATATTGCTCATCGATTATCTTGAAAAAGGATCCACAATCACAGGAAAGTATTATCGTGTATTATTGGATCAATTGATTGATGCAATCAAGGAAAAACGACCACATTTAAAGAAGAAAAAAATGCTCTTTCTTCAAGACAACGCACCGGTTCACACAGCATTAGATACGATGCTAAAATTACGTGAAATACACTTCGAATTGGTTAATCCACCACCTTATAGTCCAGATTTAGCTCCTAGTGACTTTTTCCTGTTTCCAAACTTTAAAAAATTGCTCGCAGGAAAATATTCATCTCAAACGAAGAAGTGATTACCGAAACTAACGCGTATTTTGAGGGATTCCCGAATTCGTATTATTCAGATGGTATAAAAAAGTTGGAATATCGTCTTACTAAGTGTGTCGAAGTAAAAGGAGACTATGTTGAGAAATAAATTTTTTTTTTTTTTAGAAAATATTTTTTTCCTACTTAGGTAGCTTCAATATCAATCCGCCCTCGTATATATATAATAAAAACTCGCTAATCCGGATTAATGATTGCACACCCCTATCCGGATTATCGATTTTTCCGGATTACTGGATGTACCTAAAAAAAATTTATAAGTACCCGTCTTATTTAAATAAACATGGATTTTATTTCATTTAAAAAGAATTAGACAAATTTTTTAATAATTCATGTTTTTATTTAGAAAAATTCATGTATTTGATATGTAGAAAGATGAAAACTGATTCACATATATTAATAGCATTATTTTTTAAAATAATTAAGTATGCTGCTTTGTTGGGTATTTTTTATTAAAGCTTCATTTCCCATCTCCTTGAGTAAAAGAATTCTTTCAGCAGAGGCACCACGCTCCTTGGCCCATTTGATACATGTGTTGAACCTCTGAACAGCTTCATTGCTTGTAGTGCGTGTTACATTTGGCACACATATATTTTCTTGATCATCTTCGTCATAGTCTGATAAAGTGCAGTGCACATTTTTATCGTCCTTATTAATCCAATCACTGATATCAATTGTAGATAATGTTTTGTTTTGCTTATATTAAAGTCAATTTCTGTATTATTCGCATTCCTATAATTATTTTGAAAAAGGGTCGCTAATGGATGGTCGTGGTCTGAAGACCATCTTTCAGAATGTAAACTTTGTCCCTAAGATCATTTAATTAGCAACAGCCTAACTGTCGACAGCGTAGTAAATGGAAGAAAAATCGTGGTAACATTTGATACGGGTGCATCACATTCCATAATTAGAAGGGATCTCGTTCGGGGAATCGAGCCGCTTCAGGGAATAAGATTGCGTACGGCAACTGGAGATGATGCACCGGTACTGGGAAAAGTTACACGGAATATAACTATCGGCACCACAACAGTGACGCACGAGTTTGTAGTTGGGGATATTGTGGACGAATTAATATTAGGTGTGGATTTTATGATTCGGAATGGATTCACCCTAGATTTGAAATGCCGAATGTTGAAGTATGCGAACACCGAAATACCGTTATCCGTTGGTGAGGATAAGTATGCAGGTATCCGACAAGCCATTGTATCGCGGCGGACAAAAATCCCAGCAAAGTCAGAGGCAGTCATATGGGCCAAAATGGACGGAGATGTGGAGAAGAACAAGTTGTGGGTTGTGGAGACTGATGAAAAATTCGCACTGGATGACATCATAATTGGAAAAACCCTCGTAGAAGAACAGCAGAACAGAATAGTGGCAGGATGAGTGGTCAATCTTGCGAATTCTGCTAAAACCATAGAGAAAGGACAGATAATTGGAAATTGCCGGGCAATTTCGGCAATTGTAAATTGTGAAAGCCAGCCGAGAGACACAAAAATGAAAATACCAGCTGATAAAGAGGTACTCGACGATCTCACGAAAGAATGGAGCAAATACTAATCCACAGAGCAGAGGAAGGCTGCCAGCCAACTTTTGGCAAGACATTGGTCAGTATTTGCTGAAAAGGGTAAAAACGAAGGCAGAACAAAGATGGTGAAACACACAATCAACACTGGTGATGCCAAACCCATTCGTCAAGCGTCAAGAAGAGTATCTCTGGCAAAGAGAGAAGAGGTGAATGTATTGCTGAATGAAATGCATCAGAACAACGTCATAGAGCCATCAGCGAGCCCCTGGAGTTCTCCAGCTTTATTAGTCAAGAAGAAGGATGGCTCCACACGTTTCTGTGTATATTATCGTAAACTAAATGAGGTAACGAAGAAAGATAGTTATCCTTTACCTCGCATCGACGATACGTTGGACACACTTTCTGGTTCAAATTGGTTCTCAACGCTGGATTTACAAAGTGGATATTGGCAAGTGGCAGTAGACGAACAAGACAAGGAAAAGACAGCATTCAGTGCCGGTGATGGACTATGGCAATTTTTGGTGATGCCGTTCGGACTGTGTAATGCTCCAGCTACATTTGAACGCCTAATGGAACATGTGCTAAAGGGTCTCCACTTGAAAACGTGTCTGGTGTACCTAGATGACATCATCGTTATGGGAAAGGACTTCGAGGATCACTTGAAGAGTTTGGAAGAAGTATTGATGCGATTAGAAGCTTCAGGGTTGAAGCTGAGCTCAAAGAAATGCTCGTTCTTCAAGAAAGAAGTCAAGTACCTTGGACATAAAGTCACACCTGAAGGAGTACATACAGATCCAGATAAGATAGACTCAGTAAGGGAGTGGCCAAGACCAACTAGTTTGCATGAGCTACGCAGCTTCTTGGGTCTTTGCACCTATTACAGACGCTTTGTTCCAGGCTCTGCAGACGTGGCTGGTAGTCTGCATGCATTAACGAGGAAAAATTGTCCTTTTGAGTCGAAAAGCGAACAGGAGAAAGCATTCAACAGATTGAAAGGGCTATTGTGTACAGCTCCGATCCTTGCGTATCCAATACCTGGCGAAAAATTTATTTTGGATACAGATGCAAGTGGATTGGATGGGAAGGCCCTTATAAGGTGATAAAGCGAATCAACGATGTAGTATATCGCATCCAGTTGGCGAGAAATGCCAGGAGCAAAATGAAAGTCGTTCATTTAGAGAGGTTATCTCCTTATAAAGGTTGCAGTACTATCCTTGTTCCGGACGAAAAAGATTAAGCGGAGGGCAGTGAAACGTGATTGCATATCAGTGAAACGGGATTGCATACTTTTAGGATCCCATCTGGAGAATGAGTGCCCCCTGTGAGTCAAGATGCGAACTATTCGAATAAAAGCTTATTCAAGAACCATCTGTCGGTAATATCAAAAAGAATATTCTCGACTTCTGTCGAAGAGGATAGAAGCTTCTAGAAAATACGAGAATAGCGTGGAAGTTTCTACCTCAACCATTCGAAAACTATAATAGCGACAAGACTGTTCAAAGTCGGATACAGTAGATCAGAGACCGTAAAAGTGTGTACATCAGGCATTTTAATCGAAGCAGCAGTATTTGTAATTGTGCAAAGTGATGAAATTCATTATTAAATAAAGTGATGAAATTTCTTATTAAATAAAGTGGCTAATAGTTTGTGAAATAAAGTGCAAATAATAACTAAGTAAACTTTGCGCCTAATATTAAATGTATAAATAACAATAATTAAATAAAGCTAATTATTTTAATTTAACCAGCGATTGTTTGATTACTACAGAATCCAGTGGTACGAGTCCGAGTAAAGAAAGTTAGAGGAATTGTCAGGAGGGCAATTTTGTAACAGAGTAAATTGTCAAGAGGGCAATTTCGTAACAAATCAATCAAATATTTTAATTTTATAATATCTTAATTTTTGTTATTCTTCTTTGTTTGTGATCAGCTGCTCTTACTGCAATACCAAAGCTTGCCACATGTTTACTATTTTTCCCATATAGTTAGCGTTGCCACATCCCTCCCACGTTTTTCAATATCAACTTCAAGGGTTCCTTAGGAGAATGGTGCTCGGCCTTGTCAGGTTGTCCCGATGATTGAGGATGGTCAGGAATAGGGTATACAGGTGATATCGGTGTTTCAGGTTCTGGAGATATTGTTGGTCCATATGCAGGAATCCAAGATGAAGACTGTGATAATGTCTGAGATAATGAATTTTCGCTCGGATTTAGAACTATTTTTCCTTTAGGGATCTTTTTAAGATGTGCTACATTTCTGTTAAATCTTTTCCCGTTTACCTCCACAAGTACTTCATTTCCATGGCTTTCAACCACTTCATACTCAGTAGGGTCAAAGTTGGGAGTAAGCTTGTGTGGAAAAATAACATTTTTAAGTAACACTTTATCGCCAACTTCAATGTCACTGTCTTTTGCTCGGCGCTTCTCATCTGCCCTCTTCTTCCCTTTCTGTTTATTTATTAAGTCCATGTCTCTAGCAGATGAATCAATCATATCGTCAGTTATATCTTGTATTCCTGGTATTTTATCTCGAATTATTCGGTTAAACATTTACTGGGAAGGTGGGGAACCTGTAGTTCCATGTGGTGTCACATTATACATTAGGATGAATTTCAGGATTTCTTTTTCGTAATTGCTATTATTTGCATGTACAATTTTTAATCTTTTTCCAAGTGATCGATTTTTTTATTATCGCAGTTTATGGCAGCTGCAATATTTTTATCTGTGGCACTTTTCAAATTGATTAATGATATAGTCAACGCACTGGGAGTTGCGCTACTGACTATTCGAAATAAATTTTCTTCAGTCATTGGGTCCCAGGGGTCAGTTCGACTCAGCTTGCATAATTGATACAGGGTCTGCAATGTTTTCTTTGCCAGAACGGTATATTACTTTATATTTGTACCCTTGCAATCGTAACATCCAACGCTCAATCCTTACCGGTGGTTTTGAAGTTGGCTTGAAAATAGCTTCTAATGGTTTATGATCGGTCACGAGTTCAAATTCCAAACCCGCCAAATAATAGTGAAATTTCTGCCGTGACCACACCAGAGCCAAGCTTTCTTTCTCAGTTTGAGAGTATCGTTTCTCCACATCAAATAAGGCTTTGCTAGCATATGAAATAACCTTAGGTTGACCCAAAGAATCAAACTGTAATAACACCGCTCCCAGAGCTACAGGACTTGCATCCGCAACTAGACGTGTCTTTAGTTTGGGGTCAAAATAAGAAAAGCTTGCTATGTCGGACAACTTTTCTTTCAGAATCTGAAAGGATTCCTCCTGATCTAATCCCCATACAAATTTAGTTCCCTGCTTTAAGAGAATTCTCAAAGGATCTGAATTTGTAGCCAAATCGGGAATAAATTTTCCCACGTAGGTCACCAAACCAAGAAAACTTCTTGTCTCTTCCTTTGTGTTTGGTTGTGTTAAATCTTGAATAACTTTGACTTTTTCAGGGTCAGCAAAGAAACCATCCTTTGATAAGATGTGTCCTAAAAATTTTAATTTTGTAGTTCTCCACACACACTTGCTCTCATTCAAGGTAACATCATATAGTCTTAAAACTTCCAAGACTTGGTTTAAGGACTTATCCTGATCGTCCGCTGTTTTACCAAATATAATTATATCGTCAATGTAATTTAGGGTATTACTACAAGAGGATAACATCTCTTCAATTATACGTTGAAATATCTCTGGTGCTGAGTTTATTCCAAACATCAGCCGTTTATACCTAAAGAGACCTTTATGCGTGATAAAGGTGGTGATTTCACGGCTCGATTCATGTAATTCAACCTGATGGTATGCGGATTCAAGATCTAAACGTGAGAAAAACTTCGCCTCTCTTATTTTTGTCATAAATGATTCAAACGGAAACGTTGGCAATGGATAATTTTCGCGAGAAATGGCTCTGTTGGCTTGCCGCATGTCAACACATAGTCTTAGATCACCATTTTCCTTAAACGCTATTACTAACGGAGATATCCACTTACTTGGCCCATATATTGGATCAATTATATCTCAATGTAGAGCTTCATTCAATTTATCAGTGACCTTTTCTTCCAAAGCAATTGGGAGTTTCCTGAATGGCTGCTGTACAGGCTTCACATCATGATTAATGGCAAGGCTGACCTCAACACCTTTTATTTTTGGAAATGGTAACAAGCTTTTAACATTGCGAACTTCCAAAACTAATCGCAAAACGTTCAGTTTTATTGCAGAATCACATCCCAGCAAAGACTGGCTTCCATTTTTAATCACGTAAAATGTAGCAATGACTCCTGGGTCTTTTCCTACTGATATTGGAGCATCAAATACGCGTAGAACTTTCAAAATATTATCTGCAGCGTATACCCTGAATTGAATTGAAGAATCAGACCGAATGTTCCAAATAACAGCGTTATTATTTACAAACTGTTCCAATCGCACTCACTTAGAAGATTGAATCTCGAACCAGAGTCTATAATCATCGTTACAGCTTTGCACCAATTGTGCAATTAATTGTATCGTTATATTCTGAACCAGTTTTAATTTTAAAACAATCTGTTTTTACAGTTTCATGGTGCGAAACTTCTTCAACTCATTTTTTTTTTTATTTTTATTTCTTCCTCTATATATTACAATCTATAACAATAATATTAAGTAATATTTTGTGCAGGTTTAGATTGAATATGTTCTTTTTGCCAATGCGAAAAGAACTTCTTTTATTTATTTGTTTATTAAATTTTCTCTATTTCCATCATTTTATTTATGTATATAATTAATTATTTATTTTGTTATTGTTATATATTTATTTTTTTAAACCTTCCTGTAAGTTCTGCAGAGGTAATTCGCTTCAATCTTCTTGGAGTTGCACCCTCCGTGTCTGCTGCACTACGCAGTTCCAGGTTTTGATGGCCTCTCAGTCGGTGTATATGTTTGGTGCTGCATTTTGTGATTGTGTCCGTGATGGTTTCAATGTGTAGGTCGCGGTGTATAACCTCGTTCGGGATATACCATTCAACATTTGTAATAGTTCGTAGTATTGTTGACTGCATTCGTTCTATTAAATTTAAGTTTGATATGCTAGCTGTGCCCCATATGTCGATTCCATATTTCCAGATAGGTGCTATTATTGTCTTGTATATTATTAGTTTGTTGTAGAGAGATAGTCTAGATGTTCGTCCAAGTAGCCAGCTTAATTGTCGGTACTTATTTTTTGCATCGTTTCGCTTGTTAATGATGTGCTGCTTCCAAGTCAATTTTTCGTCTATGGTTATTCCAAGATATTTTGCAGCAGAGTGAGTTTTTATTTTTTTGCCCTTTATAGTTTAGACAATTTAAGTTTTTCTTTTATTTTATAGCGAAATTATTGTTTTTTCTTTTTACCGCAGTCTTGGCACCTGTTTTACGTTCGGTCGTCGGAGAAAAAAAAGGCGAAGTCGGCAGCGATTGTTTTATACGTCGCTCTGTTCGATGACCGAGTGCTGCCAATAAGTGGTGCCAAGACCTAACATGTAGTTTACATGAGCTTAAGGGGTACTATACTGTGTCATAAGTTACTAGGTTTACAATAGCAAGGCTGTATTTTGTCGATTTTCTGTTTGTATATACAACTTGTACAGTTTTGTCTTTATTTATCTCTATTCCCCATAAGTCACACCATGCTACTACATTGTCCAATATATGTTGGATTGCATTTGTTGCCTTTTTTTCTTCATTGTGTGATGCCATTAAAACTGTGTCGTCTGCGAATGTTGCTATCATCGCATTGCTTTTCGTTGGAATAGGTATATCTGCTGTGAATATTAAGTATAGTAGAGGTCCTAATACGCTGCCTTGTGGTACTCCAGCTGTCATTGGTAGGATGTCTGAGCAATCCTCGTCATATTTTATGTAGAATTGTCGTTCGCTTATATAGCTCTTTAAAATGTCATAATAATTTTGTGGAAATATTCGCTTAAGTTTATATAGAAGTCCTTTGTGCCACACCTTGTCGAATGCTTTTGCAATGTCCAAGTATACAGCTACGCAGTATTTTTTGTTGTCTATACTTTCAAGGATTTTGTTTACAACCCTGTGGACCTTTTGAACAGTTGAGTGTTGTCTTCTAAATCCAAACTGAGGGATTATTATTTGTTGTTAAGATTGGCTCTAATCTGTCCTGTAGTATCCTTTCAAATACTTTCGATAGTATTGGCAACAGACTGATAGGTCGGTAAGAAGTTGTTTTGGTGGCATCTTTTCCTGGCTTGCTGATGGCTGTTATCTGTGCGACTTTCCATAAGCGAGAGAAATACTTAGTTTCTAGCATGCAGTTAAATATATTTCGGATATATATTATAGCTATATCAGGCATTTCTTTTAGCATTTTCCCGCTTATCAGATTATATCCTGGCGCCTTTTTGTCTTTTAATTTTTTAATTTTGTTTTAGATTTCTGCTACTGACGTCTTTTTTGTTTTGGATTGCGGGATATTTATTACATTGTCAAGATGAGTGGTTTGATTGTCCATTTCGTTGGTAAAGATTTCAAGGAAATGTTTGGCCAGTGTGTTGGCTTTGTCTTTACTTGTTTTCGCCCATGTACCGGTTTGTGTTTTGATAGGAGGTTTGTGTATTATTGCACCAGTGAGTTTTTTCGTAGCCTTCCAAAGAGAGTAATTTGTTGATGTCGTCGTTCCCAAGTTCAGCATATATTTTTCTAGTTCCTTTTCTCTGTTTTTCTGAAGTAAAATTTTTAATTCATTTGTTGCTTTGTTTAGGTTGCGTTTATCTTCCGGATTCCTAGTGATTTGCCATGTTTTCCGGAGCTTCCTTTTCCATTTAATTTTTCCCTTGATAAACGCTGGTATAGTGTCTGTATTTGCTAACGTTAGCTTTGGTGTTGAAGCTGTGATTGCTTCGATGACGCTATCATTAAAGTATGCGATTGCGGAATCGATTTCATTTTTTGTTTTTACTCGTATATCTATTTTTAGTTGTTTTTCCAGTGCTAGACGAAAATTATTCCAGTCAGTTTTATCGTTATAGATGCCTGAGAAAAGTCTTGTCTCTATTGATCCTAGTAATGTCATTAGGATTGGGGAGTAGTCTGAGGATAATTCTGAACATGATTTAATAGTTAGCTGTTTATGAAGAATATTTTTTGTGATGCAGAAGTCTATTAAATCTGGTTGTTTTTTTGTATCTGTTGGCCAATATGTTGGTTCACCAGTGCTAATGAATCGACCATTACTATATCGTATAGCTCTAAGTAACTCGCGTCCTTTTGCGTTTGTCAACCTTGATCCCCATAAAACATTTTTAGCGTTATAGTCACCTCCGGCTAAATAGCGATTCCCCAGTTTTTTTAAATAGTCTAGATATTGTTCTTTTGTGTTGTTATATTTTGGTGGACAATAGACAGCAGATACTACGATTTGTCCTTTCGAGTCTTTTAGTGCTATTGTGGTTGCTTGAAGGTTTTCTTTTTTATATGCGTCAAGTTCAATGTAATTCATATTTTTTTTTATAATGATCGCCGTTCCACCGTGAGATTTGTTGTCAAGATGATTTGTGTGATGGATGTCAAAGTTAGGGAATTTAACATATGTTTTGTCTGTAGCATGTGTTTCCGAGATTAACATCACATCTATTGAATTATTTATTAGGAAAGTCTTTAGTTCTAGTTCATGGAGCGACAGTCCATTTGCATTCCATATTGCCAAATTTATTTTATTTACTGCGTTCATCTATTTTGCATACAAGCATAGTTACTATGTTCATCATACTGGTCATTTGATTTATTAATTGTTTCATCATTGTTTTTAATTCGGATAGATTGTCATTGTTTGATATTATTTCATATGTGCTGTTGCTTTTTATTTGATTTGGCTCCTGTGATATTGTTTCCATTTGTGCAGCTTGAGCGTATGAAATACCAGAGATGATTTTCTGGCCATTTATTTTTGTATTGTGATTGTTTTGGTTTGTTGCAATATTGATTTGTCCATTTGTTTCTTTCTTGCGAAGTGTAGGGTATCTCTTGATTTGTAGAGCTTTATATATCGCACATCCTCTGTAGTTTTCCGTGTGGTTTTCACCGCAATGTACGAATTTAATATTTACTCTATCAGCGTCGATTTTAATTGTGCACATGTTTGTCTTGTGTTTTCCAGCACATTTGACACACACCGGGTTTCTTGTGTGGCCGTACTTTTGGCAATTTGTGCATTGGGGAATTGTTCTCTTTTGTTGGGGTGGCTCAAAGCTAATTTTGCAGTGTAGGAGGTGACTAATGTCGTATATGCCTTTATTGTTATCTTTTATTTTCAATTCAATTGAAAACAGTGAAAGTTGTTGTTTTATTTTGGCACCATTAGCTATTTGGATGTTATGGATATTTGTCACTTCATGGCCTAGTTCGGCTAATTCGTTTTTAATGTCTTCTGTGTCGGTTGAATGGTGCATATTTCGTAATACCACTCTAAAGCCTTGCTCATCTTTTGGTCGAAATGTGTAATACTTTGTCCCTTTTTGCTTTAATAATTCAGTTACTTTTGTGTAGTGTGTGGATTCTTTTGGTTGAATTTTTATTTCGTTCTTGCTTAGAAATTCATTTCGTACAATATATTTGGCATGGAATTTAGTGCTTCAGATAAGGCTTTTATATTTTCCACATTCTGAACATATCTAGGAGGCGGTTTTTGTAAACGTTGCGCAATTGGTTTTTGTATATTAGTGTTCGCATTTGTCCCACTGTTGTTTTGTTCTTCACTGTTATCTTGAGAGTCCGTTTTGTCATTTACTGCTAACAGTTCAAATCTGTTTGTTGTGTGTGGAGTGGTAGGCTTGCTCAGCCAATATTTTTGGAGTGATGTTTGTGTTGTGTTGAACATTTTATTTTTCGGTCTTTTGTTACTAGTATTTTGTTCATTTAACTTGTTTGGCGATTGTTTTTCGTGGTTTCGTTTTGTGTTTTTATTTTCGGTAATTTTATTACTGGTTTTAATATTTATATTTTGTACTTGCGTGTTTGTTGTTGCTGATGAAATTGGTGTTGTTCCGATTGCCATTATTGGTGAGTTGCAGCTAATCATTACCGTCGCAGTCACCGGTGTTACAGTTGTGGTAGAGGAGCTTTGAGTTGTTATTATGGTTGCTGAAGTAGGAACTGGTGGATAAAACTCCATAGTGGGAGTCGCGCATTGGACACTCTAAGGTAGGGAATTGCTGGCACCTAGTAGAGCGGGAGAGCAAGATCATGCTCTGCTCTCTGTCACTTCGACCGGCAATTTGGAGTTGCCGTTGTTTTCATTTGAGACGAAAGAAAAATATGCCTTTCTTTTTGTTGCTGTTTTTTGCTTAAGTGTGTCAGCCACACTCATTATAAATTTGTGATTTGTTCTTATTTTATTCTATTTTAAAAGATGTGTCCCAGTAAGTGACCGGTAGATTCGTTCTACTCGATCACTGCACTATTGCACTTTTTCTTTACAACTTAAGTTACTTTAACTTAATAAATTTGTATTGAAGAATTAATTTTTGCGGAGCGAGCTTAAACACGTCTGCACTGTTCAAACTTCAACTTGTTATATTTGACATTTAAATTCGAAAATCGGTGTTTCTAAAAGTTCCTTTCGTCGTGCCCCATCATTTTCCGCTTGAATGTTTTAGTTTTACACTTTGCAGCAAAATGTCCTATCAACTGCCATTTATTGCATCTAGCATTCCGTGCTGGACAATTGGGAGAGTTATTTGAATGACTTTTACGTCCACATCGGCCACACTCCGAGTCTAAACTTGTAGGAAATCGAGGCTGTCGTATCACTTTATTGACTGGTTGTGAAGTTGTATCAGTAATAAAGCTGTGCGATTTCTTATCAATTTGCTCATGTATTTGACAAGTTTCAACAACCTCAGACAGATTCATTTCCTTTTCCAAAAGCTTTTTTCTCAACTCTATTGGAGCCCATGAGTCTATTATTTTGTCTTTAATACAAATTTCTTCCATTTCTGCTTTAGTTTCCCCAAAAGAGCATTTAGTAACTTGCTGTCGTAATCGAATGAGAAACTTGCTGAAGTTTTCGTCTTCTACAGGTGCCAAAGTTCTGAACAAGTGTCGTTCAAATGTTGGATTCCGCTTTGGCGAAAAATATTCGCTTAATTTCTCAACCAGTACATGAAAACCATCATTTTGTTTTTCCTTGTCCAATTCAATCAAAGCCCCCGGAAGGTTATATATTAGTTCCTGCAGTTCGGATCCACCCAAATGCAACAATTTGTTTTTTTTTTAACTTATCGCTAATTTCCTCAGCTGCCAGATACAAGTTAAACGATCGCAGCCATTTCTCCCATTCATTGCGCAACAGTGATTTGTCAATGACGTCACATAGGAATGGCTTTATTTCAGATTCACAATTAAATGTGCTTTCCGAAAATTTCAATATTATGTTGTCTATAATAAACAATTTAATTTTAAATCACATTCAATTTAATGAATTCCTTCTCTCCTTTGCTTTAAATTCTGTCCACAATTTAATGTGTCTCCACTCATTCACAATTAAATGTTTTTTCAAAGAACTTTAGTGGTTCTTGACAATTTGATATTTCTGTACAATTTAATTTATCAACTCTTTACACAATTCAATGTGTTTCCCAAAATAATTCACAATTTAATGTGTTTCCAAAATATCACAATTTAATGTGATGCCTTTGCTATATGTAGTTTCGAGCTCCACGCTTTCCCATCCTCGTCGCCAATGTAATAACTCGATAATTACTCTAAATTTATAGTACTAAGAGCCGTAACAAATGAAACAAATATTTTAATTTTATAATATCTTAATTTTTATTATTCTTCTTTGTTTGTGATCAGCTGCTCTTACTCCAATACCAAAGCTTGCCACCACATGTTTAGTATTTTTCCCATATAGTTAGCGTTGCCACATCCCTCCCACGTTTTTCAATTTCAACTTCAAGGGTTCCTTAGGAGAATGGTGCTCGGCCTTGTCAGGTTGTCCCGATGATTGAGGATGGTCAGGAATAGGGTATACAGGTGATATCGGTGTTTCAGGTTCTGAAGATATTGTTGGTCCAGATGCAGGAATCCAAGATGAAAACTGTGATAATGTCTGAGATAATGAATTTTCGCTCGCATTTAGAACTATTTTTCCTTTAGGGATCTTTTTAAGATGTGCTACATTTCTGTTAAATCTTTTCCGTTTGCCTCCACAAGTACTTCATTTCCATGGCTTTCAACCACTTCATACTCAGTAGGGTCAAAGTTGGGAGTAAGCTTGTGTGGAAAAATAACATTTTTAAGTAACACTTTATCGCCAACTTCAATGTCACTGTCTTTTGCTCGGCGCTTCTCATCTGCCCTCTTCTTCCCTTTCTGTTTATTTATTAAGTCCATGTCTCTAGCAGATGAATCAATCATATCCTCAGTTATATCTTGTATTCCTGGTATTTTATCTCGAATTATTCGGTTAAACATTTACTGGGAAGGTGGGGAACCTGTAGTTCCATGTGGTGTCACATTATACATTAGGATGAATTTCAGGATTTCTTTTTCGTAATTGCTATTATTTGCATGTGCAATTTTTAATCTTTTTCAAAGTGATCGATTTTTTTATTATCGCAGTTTATGGCAGCTGCAATATTTTTATCTGTGGCACTTTTCAAATTGATTAATGATATAGTCAACGCACTGGGAGTTGCGCTACTGACGATTCGATATAAATTTTCTTCACTCATTGGGTCCCAGGGGTCAGTTTGACTCAGCTTGCATAATTTATACAGGATCTGCAATGTTTTCTTTGCCAGAACGGTATATTACTTTATATTTGTACCCTTGCAATCGTAACATCCAACGCTCAATCCTAACCGGTGGTTTTGAAGTTGGCTTGAAAATAGCTTCTAATGGTTTATGATCGGTCACGAGTTCAAATTCCAAACCCGCCAAATAATAGTGAAATTTCTCCAGTGACCACACCAGAGCCAAGCTTTCTTTCTCAGTTTGAGAGTATCGTTCCTCCACATCAAATAAGGCTTTGCTAGCATATGAAATAACCTTAGGTTGACCCAAAGAATCAAACTGTAATAACACCGCTCCCAGAGCTACAGGACTTGCATCCGCAACTAGACGTGTCTTTAGTTTGGGGTCAAAATAAGAAAAGCTTGCTATGTCTGACAACTTTTCTTTCAGAATCTGAAAGGATTCCTCCTGATCTAATCCCCATACAAATTTAGTTCCCTGCTTTAAGAGAATTCTCAAAGGATCTGTATTTGTAGCCAAATCGGGAATAAATTTTCCCACGTAGGTCACCAAACCAAGAAAACTTCTTGTCTCTTCCTTTGTGTTTGGTTGTGTTAAATCTTGAATACCTTTGACTTTTTCAGGGTCAGCAAAGAAACCATCCTTTGATAAGATGTGTCCTAAAAATTTTAATTTTGTAGTTCTCCACACACACTTGCTCTCATTCAAGGTAACATCATATAGTCTTAAAACTTCCAAGACTTGGATTAAGGACTTATCGTGATCGTCCGCTGTTTTACCAAATATAATTATATTGTCAATGTAATTTTGGGTATTACTACAAGAGGATAACATCTCTTCAATTATACGTTGAAATATCTCTGGTGCTGAGTTTATTCCAAACATCAGCCGTTTATACCTAAAGAGACCTTTATGCGTGATAAAGGTGGTGATTTTACGGCTCGATTCATGTAATTCAACCTGATGGTATGCGGATTCAAGATCTAAACGTGAGAAAAACTTCGCCTCTCTTATTTTTGTCATAAATGATTCAAACGGAAACGTTGGCAATGGATAATTTTCGCGAGAAATGGCTCTGTTGGCTTGCCGCATGTCAAAACATAGTCTTAGATCACCATTTTCCTTAAACGCTATTACTAACGGAGATATCCACTTACTTGGCCCATATATTGGATCAATTATATCTCAATGTAGAGCTTCATTCAATTTTTCAGTGACCTTTTCTTCCAAAGCAATTGGGAGTTTCCTGAATGGCTGCTGTACAGGCTTCACATCATGATTAATGGCAAGGCTGACCTCAACACCTTTTATTTTTGGAAATGGTAACAAGCTTTTAACATTGCGAACTTCCAAAACTAATCGCAAAACGTTCAGTTTTATTGCAGAATCACATCCCAGCAAAGACTGGCTTCCATTTTTAATCACGTAAAATGTAGCAATGACTTCTGGGTCTTTTCCTACTGATATTGGAGCATCAAATACGCGTAGAACTTTCAAAATATTATCTGCAGCGTATGCCCTGAATTGAATTGAAGAATCAGGCCGAATGTTCCAAATAACAGCGTTATTATTTACAAACTGTTCCAATCGCACTCACTTAGAAGATTGAATCTCGAACCAGAGTCTATAATCATCGTTACAGCTTTGCCACCAATTGTGCAATTAATTGTACCGTTATATTCTGAACCAGTTTTAATTTTAAAACAATCTGTTTTTACAGTTTCATGGTGCGAAACTTCTTCAACACATTTTTTTTTTATTTTTTTTATTTCTTCCTCTATATATTACAATCTATAACAATAATATTAAGTAATATTTTGTGCAGTTTGGATTGAATATGCTCTTTTTACCAATGCGAAAAGAACTTCTTTTATTTATTTGTTTATTAAATTTTCTCTATTTCCATCATTTTATTTATGTATATAATTAATTATTTATTTTGTTATTGTTATATATTTATTTTTTTAAACCTTCCTGTAAGTTCTTCAGTGGTAATTCGCTTCAATCTTCTTGGAGTTGCACCCTCCGTGTCTGCTGCACTACGCAGTTCCAGGTTTTGATGGCCTCTCAGTCGGTGTATATGTTTGGTGCTGCATTTTGTGATTGTGTCCGTGATGGTTTCAATGTGTAGGTCGCGGTGTATAACCTCGTTCGGGATATACCATTCAGCATTTGTAATAGTTCGTAGTATTGTTGACTGCATTCGTTGTATTAAATTTAAGTTTGATATGCTAGCTGTGCCCCATATGTCGATTCCATATTTCCAGATAGGTGCTATTATTGTCTTGTATATTATTAGTTTGTTGTAGAGAGATAGTCTAGATGTTCGTCCAAGTAGCCAGCTTAATTGTCGGTACTTATTTTTTGCATCGTTTCGCTTGTTAATGATGTGCTGCTTCCAAGTCAATTTTTCGTCTATGGTTATTCCAAGATATTTTGCAGCAGAGTGAGTTTTTATTTTTTTGCCCTTTATAGCAAGGCTGTATTTTGTCGATTTTCTGTTTGTATATACAACTTGTACAGTTTTGTCTTTATTTATCTCTATTCCCCATAAGTCACACCATGCTACTACATTGTCCAATATATGTTGGATTGCATTTATTGCCTTTTTTTCTTCATTGTGTGATGCCATTAAAACTGTGTCGTCTGCGAATTTTGCTATCATCGCATTGCTTTTCGTTGGAATAGGTATATCTGCTGTGAATATTAAGTATAGTAGAGGTCCTAATACGCTGCCTTGTGGTACTCCAGCTGTCATTGGTAGGATGTCTGAGCAATCCTCGTCATATTTTATGTAGAATTGTCGTTCGCTTATATAGCTCTTTAAAATGTCATAATAATTTTGTGGAAATATTCGCTTAAGTTTATATAGAAGTCCTTTGTGCCACACCTTGTCGAATGCTTTTGCAATGTCCAAGTATACAGCTACGCAGTATTTTTTGTTGTCTATACTTTCAAGGATTTTGTTTACAACCCTGTGGACCTTTTGAACAGTTGAGTGTTGTCCTCTAAATCCAAACTGATGGCTGGGTATTAAATTTTTTGTTGTTAAGATTGGCTCTAATCTGTCCTGTAGTATCCTTTCAAATACTTTCGATAGTATTGGCAACAGACTGATAGGTCGGTAAGAAGTTGTTTTGGTGGCATCTTTTCCTGGCTTGCTGATGGCTGTTATCTGTGCGACTTCCATAAGCGAGAGAAATACTTAGTCTCTAGCATGCAGTTAAATATATTTCGGATATATATTTTAGCTATATCAGGCATTTCTTTTAGCATTTTCCCGCTTATCAGATTATATCCTGGCGCCTTTTTGTCTTTTAATTTTTTAATTTTGTTTTTGATTTCTGCTACTGACGTCTTTTTTGTTTTGGATTGCGGGATATTTATTACATTGTCAAGATGAGTGGTTTGATTGTCCATTTCGTTGGTAAAGATTTCAAGGAAATGTTTGGCCAGTGTGTTGGCTTTGTTTTTACTTGTTTTCGCCCATGTACCGGTTTGTGTTTTGATAGGAGGTTTGTGTATTATTGCACCAGTGAGTTTTTTTGTAGCCTTCCAAAGAGAGTAATTTGTTGATGTCGTCATTCAAGCATATATTTTTCTAGTTCCTTTTCTCTGTTTTTCTGAAGTAAAATTTTTAATTCATTTGTTGCTTTGTTAGGTTGCGTTTATCTTCCGGATTCCTAGTGATTTGCCATGTTTTCCGGAGCTTCCTTTTCCATTTAATTTTTCCCTTGATGAACGCTGGTGTCTGTATTTGCTAACGTTAGCTTTGGTGTTGAAGCTGTGATTGCTTCGATGACGCTATCATTAAAGTATGCGATTGCGGAATCGATTTCATTTTGTGTTTTTAATCGTATATCTATTTTTAGTTGTTTTTCCAGTGCTAGACGAAAATTATTCCAGTCAGTTTTATCGTTATAGATGCCTGAGAAAAGTCTTGTCTCTATTGATCCTAGTAATGTCATTAAGATTGGGGAGTAGTCTGAGGATAATTCTAAACATGATTTAATAGCTAGCTGTTTATGAAGAATATTTTTTGTGATGCAGAAGTCCTATTAAATCTGGTTGTTTTTTTGTATCTGTTGGCCAATATGTTGGTTCACCAGTGCTAATGAATCGACCATTACTATATCGTATAGCTTTAAGTAACTCGCGTCCTTTTGCGTTTGTCAACCTTGATCCCCATAAAACATTTTTAGCGTTATAGTCACCTCCGGCTAAATAGCGATTCCCCAGTTTTTTTAAATAGTCTAGATATTGTTCTTTTGTGTTGTTATATTTTGGTGGACAATAGACAGCAGATACTACGATTTGTCCTTTCGAGTCTTTTAGTGCTATTGTGGTTGCTTAAAGGTTTTCTTTTTTATATGCGTCAAGTTCAATGTAATTCATATTTTTTTTTATAATGATCGCCGTTCCACCGTGAGATTTGTTGTCAAGATGATTTGTGTGATGGATGTCAAAGTTAGGGAATTTAACATATGTTTTGTCTGTAGCATGTGTTTCCGAGATTAACATCACATCTATTGAATTATTTATTAGGAAAGTCTTTAGTTCTAGTTCATGGAGCGACAGTCCATTTGCATTCCATATTGCCAAATTTATTTTATTTACTGCGTTCATCTATTTTGCATACAAGCATAGTTACTATGTTCATCATACTGGTCATTTGATTTATTAATTGTTTCATCATTGTTTTTAATTCGGATAGATTGTCATTGTTTGATATTATTTCATATGTGCTGTTGCTTTTTATTTGATTTGGCTCCTGTGATATTGTTTCCATTTGTGCAGCTTGAGCGTATGAAATACCAGAGATGATTTTCTGGCCATTTATTTTTGTATTGTGATTGTTTTGGTTTGTTTCAATATTGATTTGTCCATTTGTTTCTTTCTTGCGAAGTGTAGGGTATCTCTTGATTTGTAAAGCTTTATATATCGCACATCCTCTGTAGTTTGTCGTGTGGTTTTCACCGCAATGTACGCATTTAATATTTACTCTATCAGCGTCGATTTTAATTGTGCACATGTTTGTCTTGTGTTTTCCAGCACATTTGACACACACCGGGTTTCTTGTGTGGCCGTACTTTTGGCAATTTGTGCATTGGGGAATTGTTCTCTTTTGTCGGGGTGGCTCAAAGCTAATTTTGCAGTGTAGGAGGTGACTAATGTCGTATATGCCTTTATTGTTATCTTTTATTTTCAATTCAATTGAAAACAGTGAAAGTTGTTGTTTTATTTTGGCACCATTAGCTATTTGGATGTTATGGATATTTGTCACTTCATGGCCTAGTTCGGCTAATTCGTTTTTAATGTCTTCTGTGTCGGTTGAATGGTGCATATTTCGTAATACCACTCTAAAGCCTTGCTCATCTTTTGGTCGAAATGTGTAATACTTTGTCCCTTTTTGCTTTAATAATTCAGTTACTTTTGTGTAGTGTGTGGATTCTTTTGGTTGAATTTTTATTTCGTTCTTGCTTAGAATTTTCATTTCGTACAATATATTTGGCATGGAATTTAGTGCTTCAGATAAGGCTTTTATATTTTCAACATTCTGAACATATATAGGAGGCGGTTTTTGTAAACGTTGCGCAATTGGTTTTTGTATATTAGTGTTCGCATTTGTCCCACTGTTGTTTTGTTCTTCACTGTTATCTTGAGAGTCCGTTTTGTCATTTACTGCTAACAGTTCAAATCTGTTTGTTGTGTGTGGAGTGGTAGGCTTGGTCAGCCAATATTTTTGGAGTGATGTTTGTGTTGTGTTGAACATTTTATTTTTCGGTCTTTTGTTACTAGTATTTTGTTCATTTAACTTGTTTGGCGATTGTTTTTCGCGGTTTCGTTTTGTGTTTTTATTTTCGGTAATTTTATTACTGGTTTTAATATTTATATTTTGTACTTGCGTGTTTGTTGTTGCTGCTGAAATTGGTGTTGTTCCGATTGCCATTATTGGTGAGTTGCAGCTAATCGTTACCGTCGCAGTCACCGGTGTTACAGTTGTGGTAGAGCAGCTTTGATATGTTATTGTGGCTGCTGAAGTAGTAAATGGTAGATAAAACTCCATAGTGGGAGTCGGGCATTGGACACTCCAAGGTAGGGAATTGCTGGCACCTAGTAGAGCGGGAGAGCAAGATCGTGCTCTGCTCTCTGTCACTTCGACAGGCAATTTGGAGTTGCCGTTGTTTTCGTTTGAGAAGAAAGAAAAATATGCGTTTCTTTTTGTTGCTGTTTTTTGCTTAAGTGTGTCAGCCACACTCATTATAAATTTGTAATTTGTTCTTATTTTATTCTATTTTAAAAGATGTGTCCCAGTAAGTGACCCGTAGATTCGTTCTACTCGATCACTGCACTATTGTACTTTTTCTTTACAACTTAAGTTACTTTAACTTAATAAATTTGTATTGAAGAATTAATTTTTGCGGAGCGAGCTTAAACACGTCTGCACTGTTCAATCTTCAACTTGTTATATTTGACATTTGAATCCGAAAATCGGTGTTTCTAAAAGTTCCTTTCGTCGTGCCCCATCATTTTCCGCTTGAATGTTTTAGTTTTACACTTTGCAGCAAAATGTCCTATCAACTGGCATTTATTGCATCTAGCATTCCGTGCTGGACAATTGGGAGAGTTATTTGAATGACTTTTACGTCTACATCGGCCACACTCCGAGTCTAAACTTGTAGGAAATCGAGGCTGTCGTATCACTTTATTGACTGGTTGTGAAGTTGTATCAGTAATAAAGCTGTGCGATTGCTTATCAATTTGCTCATGTATTTGACAAGTTTCAACAACCTCAGACAGATTCATTTCCTTTTTCAAAAGCTTTTTTCTCAACTCTATTGGAGCCCATGAGTCTATTATTTTGTCTTTAATACAAATTTCTTCCATTTCTGCTTTAGTTTCCCCAAAAGAGCATTTAGTAACTTGCTGTCTTAATCGAATGAGGTGCCAAAGGTAATCTTCTACAGGTGCCAAAGTTCTGAACAAGTGTCGTTCAAATGTTGGATTCCGCTTTGACGAAAAATATTCGCTTAATTTCTCAACCAATACATGAAAACCATCATTTTGTTTTTCCTTGTCCAATTCAATCAAAGCCCCCGGAAGGTTATATATTACTTCCTGCAGTTGGGATCCACCCAAATGCAACAATTTGTTTTTTTTTTAACTTATCGCTAATTTCCTCAGCTGCCAGATACGTCAATGAGCTGTCAATGACGTCACATAGGAATGGCTTTATTTCAGTCATCGTTATTTAACCGTGATGTCTTCGTTTCAAAATGCTATCACAATTAAATGTGCTTTCCGAAAATTTCAATATTATGTTGTCTATAATAAACAATTTAATTTTAAATCACATTCAATTTAATGAATTCCTTCTCTCCTTTGCTTTAAATTCTGTCCACAATTTAATGTGTCTCCACTCATTCACAATTAAATGTTTTTTCAAATAACTTTAGTAGTTCTTGACAATTTGATATTTCTGTACAATTTAATTTACCAACTCCTTACACAATTCAATGTGTTTCCCAAAATAATTCACAATTTAATGTGTTTCCAAAATATCACAATTTAATGTGATGCCTTTGCTATATGTAGTTTCGAGCTCCACGCTTTCCCATCCTCGTCGCCAATGTAATAACTCGATAATTACTCTAAATTTATAGTACTAAGAGCCGTAACAAATGAAACAAATATTTTAATTTTATAATATCTTAATTTTTATTATTCTTCTTTGTTTGTGATCAGCTGCTCTTACTCCAATACCAAAGCTTGCCACCACATGTTTAGTATTTTTCCCATATAGTTAGCGTTGCCACATCCCTCCCACGTTTTTCAATTTCAACTTCAAGGGTTCCTTAGGAGAATGGTGCTCGGCCTTGTCAGGTTGTCCCGATGATTGAGGATGGTCAGGAATAGGGTATACAGGTGATATCGGTGTTTCAGGTTCTGAAGATATTGTTGGTCCAGATGCAGGAATCCAAGATGAAGACTGTGATAATGTCTGAGATAATGAATTTTCGCTCGCATTTAGAACTATTTTTCCTTTAGGGATCTTTTTAAGATGTGCTACATTTCTGTTAAATCTTTTCCCGTTTGCCTCCACAAGTACTTCATGTCCATGGCTTTGAACCACTTCATACTCAGTAGGGTCAAAGTTGGGAGTAAGCTTGTGTGGAAAAATAACATTTTTAAGTAACACTTTATCGCCAACTTCAATGTCACTGTCATTTGCTCGGCGCTTCTCATCTGCCCTCTTCTTCCCTTTCTGTTTATTTATTAAGTCCATGTCTCTAGCAGATGAATCAATCATATCCTCAGTTATATCTTGTATTCCTGGTATTTTATCTCGAATTATTCGGTTAAACATTTACTGGGAAGGTGGGGAACCTGTAGTTCCATGTGGTGTCACATTATACATTAGGATGAATTTCAGGATTTCTTTTTCGTAATTGCTATTATTTGCATGTGCAATTTTTAATCTTTTTCAAAGTGATCGATTTTTTTATTATCGCAGTTTATGGCAGCTGCAATATTTTTATCTGTGGCACTTTTCAAATTGATTAATGATATAGTCAACGCACTGGGAGTTGCGCTACTGACGATTCGATATAAATTTTCTTCACTCATTGGGTCCCAGGGGTCAGTTTGACTCAGCTTGCATAATTTATACAGGATCTGCAATGTTTTCTTTGCCAGAACGGTATATTACTTTATATTTGTACCCTTGCAATCGTAACATCCAACGCTCAATCCTAACCGGTGGTTTTGAAGTTGGCTTGAAAATAGCTTCTAATGGTTTATGATCGGTCACGAGTTCAAATTCCAAACCCGCCAAATAATAGTGAAATTTCTCCAGTGACCACACCAGAGCCAAGCTTTCTTTCTCAGTTTGAGAGTATCGTTCCTCCACATCAAATAAGGCTTTGCTAGCATATGAAATAACCTTAGGTTGACCCAAAGAATCAAACTGTAATAACACCGCTCCCAGAGCTATAGGACTTGCATCCGCAACTAGACGTGTCTTTAGTTTGGGGTCAAAATAAGAAAAGCTTGCTATGTCTGACAACTTTTCTTTCAGAATCTGAAAGGATTCCTCCTGATCTAATCCCCATACAAATTTAGTTCCCTGCTTTAAGAGAATTCTCAAAGGATCTGTATTTGTAGCCAAATCGGGAATAAATTTTCCCACGTAGGTCACCAAACCAAGAAAACTTCTTGTCTCTTCCTTTGTGTTTGGTTGTGTTAAATCTTGAATAACTTTGACTTTTTCAGGGTCAGCAAAGAAACCATCCTTTGATAAGATGTGTCCTAAAAATTTTAATTTTGTAGTTCTCCACACACACTTGCTCTCATTCAAGGTAACATCATAAAGTCTTAAAACTTCCAAGACTTAGTTTAAGGACTTAATTATATTGTCAATGTAATTTTGGGTATTACTACAAGAGGATAACATCTCTTCAATTATACGTTGAAATATCTCTGGTGCTGAGTTTATTCCAAACATCAGCCGTTTATACCTAAAGAGACCTTTATGCGTGATAAAGGTGGTGATTTCACGGCTCGATTCATGTAATTCAACCTGATGGTATGCGGATTCAAGATCTAAACGTGAGAAAAACTTCGCCTCTCTTATTTTTGTCATAAATGATTCAAACGGATCGTTGGCAATGGATAATTTTCGCGAGAAATGGCTCTGTTGGCTTGCCGCATGTCAAAACATAGTCTTAGATCACCATTTTCCTTAAACGCTATTACTAACGGAGATATCCACTTACTTGGCCCATATATTGGATCAATTATATCTCAATGTAGAGCTTCATTCAATTTATCAGTGACCTTTTCTTCCAAAGCAATTGGGAGTTTCCTGAATGGCTGCTGTACAGGCTTCACATCATGATTAATGGCAAGGCTGACCTCAACACCTTTTATTTTTGGAAATGGTAACAAGCTTTTAACATTGCGAACTTCCAAAACTAATCGCAAAACGTTCAGTTTTATTGCAGAATCACATCCCAGCAAAGACTGGCTTCCATTTTTAATCACGTAAAATGTAGCAATGACGTCTGGGTCTTTTCCTACTGATATTGGAGCATCAAATACGCGTAGAACTTTCAAAATATTATCTGCAGCGTATGCGTATGCGTATGAATTGAAGAATCAGACCGAATGTTCCAGATAACAGCGTTATTATTTACAAACTGTTCCAATCGCACTCACTTAGAAGATTGAATCTCGAACCAGAGTCTATAATCATCGTTACAGCTTTGCCACCAATTGTGCAATTAATTGTATCGTTATATTCTAAACCGGTTTTAATTTTAAAACAATCTGATTTTACAGTTTCATGATGCGAAACTTCTTCAACACATTTGACATTTGATTCCGAAAATCGTGGTTTCTTAAAGTTCCTTTCGTCGTGCTCCACCATTTTCCGCTTGAATGTTCTAGTTTTACACTTTGCAGCAAAATGTCCTATCGACTGGCATTTATTGCATCTAGCATTCCGTGCTGGACAATTGGGAGAGTTATTTGAATGACTTTTACGTCCACATCGGCCATACTCCGAGTCTAAACTAGTAGGAAATCGAGGCTGTCGTATCACTTTATTGACTGGTTGTGAAGTTGTATCAGTAATAAAGCTGTGCGATTGCTTATCAATTTGCTCATGTATTTGACAAGTTTCAACAACCTCAGACAGATTCATTTCCTTTTTCAAAAGCTTTTTTCTCAACTCTATTGGAGCCCATGAGTCTATTACTTTGTCTTTAATACAAATTTCTTCCATTTCTGCTTTAGTTTCCCCAAAAGAGCATTTAGTAACTTGCTGTCTTAATCGAATGAGAAACTTGCTGAAATGTTCGTCTTCTACAGGTGCCAAAGTTCTGAACAAATGTCGTTCAAATGTTGGATTCCGCTTTGGCGAAAAATATTCGCTTAATTTCTCAACCAATACATGAAAACCATCATTTTGTTTTTCCTTGTCCAATTCAATCAAAGCCCCCGGGAGGTTATATATTACTTCCTGTAGTTGGGATCCACCCAAATGCAACAATTTGTTTTTCTTTTTAACATTATCGCTAATGTCCTCAACTGCCAGATACAAGTTAAACGATCGCAGCCATTTCTCCCATTCATGACTCAACAGTGATTTGTCAATGACGTTAAATAGGAATGGCTTTATTTCAGTCATCGTTATTTAACCGTGATGTCTTCGTTTCAAAATGCTATCACAATTAAATGTGCTCTCCGAAAATTTCAATATTATGTTGTCTATAATAAACAATTTAATGTTAAATCACATTCAATTTAATGAAATCCTTCTCCCCTTTGCTTTAAATTTTGTCCACAATTTAATGTGTTTCCACTCATTCACAATTAAATGTGTTTTCCAAGAACTTTAATGGTTCTTGACAATTTGATATTTCTGAACAATTTAATTTACAAACTCTTTACACAATTTAAAGTGTTTCCCAAAATAATTCACAATTGAATGTGTTTCCAAAATATCACAATTTAATGTGATGCCTTTGCTATATGTAGTTTCTAGCTCCACGTTATCCCATCCACGTCGCCAATGTAATAACTCGATAATTACTCTAAATTTATAGTACTAAGAGCCGTAACAAATGAAACAAATATTTTAATTTTATAATATCTTAATTTTTATTATTCTTCTTTGTTTGTGATCAGCTGCTCTTACTCCAATCCCAAAGCTTGCCACATGTTTAGTATTTTTCCCATATAGTTAGCGTTGCCACAATACATATATATGTATATATATGTATATATATATATATATATATATATATATATATATATATATATATATATATATATATATATATGTATATATATATATATATATATATATATATATATATATATATATACGCGGGCGGATTGATATTGAAGCTACCTAAGCAGGAAAAAAATATTTTTTTTTTCAAAAACCATTTATTTCTCAACATAGTCTCTTTTTACTTCGACACACTTAGTAAGACGATATTCCAACTTTTTTATACCATCTGAATAATACGATTTCGGGAACCCCTCAAAATACGCGTTAGTTTCGGTAATCACTTCTTCGTTTGAGATGAACCTTTTCCTGCGAGCCATTTTTTCTAGTTTGGAAACAGGAAAAAATCACTAGGAGCTAAATCTTGACTATAAGGTGGATGATTAACCAATTCGAAGTGTATTTCACGTAATTTTAACATCGTATCTAATGCTGTGTGAACCGGTGCGTTGTCTTGAAGAAAGAGCATATTTTTCTTCTTTAAATGTGGTCGTTTTTCCTTGAATGCATCAATCAATTGATCCAATAATGCACGATAATACTTTCCTGTGATTGTGGATCCTTTTTCAAGATAATCGATGAGCAATATACCGTGTGCATCCCAAAATACAGTGGCCATAACCTTGCCAGCCGATTTCACTGCCTTCGCCTTCTTCGGAGCACTTCCACCAGCTTCCACCCATTGTTTCGATTGATTTTTGGTTTCAGGTGTGTAGTGGTGGACCCAGGTTTCATCAACAGTTATTAATCGACGCCAAAAATCAACAGGATTACGCTATATCATGTCCAAACACTGCTGTGAAGTGGTCTGCCGAACTCGTTTTTGTTCGACAGTGAGCAAACGCGGCACCCACCTTGCCGATAGCTTTTTCATATGCAAATATTCATGCAAAATGTTGAACACACGTTCAGAAGATATGTTTACCATTTCAACACTCTCACGCAACTTGACTCGGGGATCATTCATAACGATATCGAGGATTTTCTTGATATTTTCTTCAGTAACCACCTCTTTTGGCCTTCCTGTTGATGGTATTGTTGCAGTGCTTGTTCGGCCGCGTTTAAATTCAGCAATTCAATATTTTACCTTGTAATCTGACGGAGCAGACTCACCGTAATGTTTATCGAGCTTTTCTGTTGTCTCTTTCGCCATTTTCCCTTTCAAATATTAGCGTTTAATCACTGCACGAAATTCGCTTTTTACCAATTTTCAAGAAACACAAAAGTTGCTTACTTCAAACAACTACAACAAATAAACTAATCGATGAATTTGGGTGAAATTTTAACAGCTGAAGTTTGACAGATCGCAATTTCTAAAAAAAAAAAAAGTTTTTGGTTTGTGCTGCCATCTAGCGCTAGGTAGCATCAATATCAATCCGCCCTCGTATATAAATATATATATATATATATATATATATATATATATATATATATATATATATATACTCGTATATATATATATACATATATATATATATATATATATATATATATATATATATATATATATACATATATATATATATATATATATATATATATATATATATATATATATATATATATATATATATTATTACGACTCTATTTATAGCTGGGGTAATCTCAGCGGCTCCAGGGGTCGTATACAGAAAATATAATACTCCGGCGAGTTAGATTTTTATGGTGTTTATTTAAATTCAAAAATCAAACAAAACTACTTATTAATCTTAATCCTATTTCTATATAATAGACTTAATCTTTGTGTACTCGTTGTCAGTCTTTCTGTCTCGGCAAATGTATGGTCCAGTGACGCAGGTACCCTAGTAAGAAACCGATTGGAAACCTGATATTCCTACTGAGTTGCTATGTCCTGGTTGTGTGCGTGACTTAGTAAGAAATCGATTGGAAATCTGATGTTCCCACTAAGTCGCGACGGCTCTGTATCATGTTGGTCTTAGTAAAGTATGTGTCACAGTAACATAGGTACCCCAGTAAGAAACCGATTGGAAACCTGGTGTTCTTATTGAGTTGCTATGTCCTGGTTGTGAACGTGACTTAGTAAAAAATCGATTGGAAACCTGATGTTCCTACTAAGTCTCGACGGCGTATGGTTCTGAAGCCTGTTGTCGGCTCGGAGGTTATTCCCTGAAGAAGACCCTGCTGTTTGGGCCACACGGCTTATATAGCCCAATTTGTCACAGCGGCTGGCGCATGTTGTTGTTGCCGGGCCACCGTTTCACTTCCGTTTTGCGGCCTCGCTTTCTGCTAATCGCCTATATTGTTGTTGTTGTGGCCAGGCTTGTTGTTGTTGCAGTATTTTGCCCTTGGGCCACCTTCAACTTCTGACGGTCAGCTACCTCACTCTTGCTTGCAAGCAGCGCTGTCCGAAATCCTATAGTGTTGTTGTTGTTAAATATTATTATATTTAATTCAACAACCCAGCATATCCTTTCTCATTCCTCCTTCTGCTTTGTATTTGTTGACGGTGGGCTTGGTGGTCGCTCTATCGTAGTCCCTCTTGTGCTTTGCTCTCGTTGCTGCGTGTTGTTAGTGTAAAATTTACCGAGCGAGCATACTCGGCAAATTCCACCACTTGAGTTCGTGGACTCACCTTCTCTTGTCCTGCATGTATGGTGATGTGTGTGTGGATATAGTTGTGTAGCGACTCTGTCACCTGTAGTGTGGGCCAAAATTTCCCACAGAAGATTTTAGTCCTCACACGCCCTCCCCATTTTACCGACGATGAAAAACGATGACAGCATCATGGTTAAGGTATGCGTCTCGCCTAAATCGTATTCGCCCTCGTGTCCGTTTCTGCTGAGCTATCTGCAAAACTTCAGATACTAAGTTCTGTGGTAGATCACCTCCTTTTGCTCCTTGTAGCTCTTCTAAGTTTTGGAATGTGAATAAGCTGCCTGTGTTTCTCGTATGTTTCTCTGTTGACTGCCTCTGTTGTTTAATTTTATTGGGTTGGTGGCTATTGAAGTCACGTTTATCCCTCTTGTCATCGCTTCTGTTGTGTTTGCTGCACTTGATTGCACGGTGGTTGTCCCTTGATCTTTCGTGGTGTCTACGTGGTATGTTTCGGTTTGTTTCGCTCTGGTTCTGACTTTTCGGAATGATTGGGAGATACCCTGATTGTATTTAGACTTAGCTGTGCCAGCTCCTCGCGTTTGGTTGTGCCTGCGTCCTTTTTCCGCGGCCCATATGCTGATACATGTGTGGTCCTTCTATATATGCCTTTGTGGGATTCGCTATGGGATTTCGCTGGGCATAGTCCGTGGCAGGTGAATTCCTTCGTGTGAGTCATCTTTGTTCTTGGTGGTGTGTGCTTGCGAATTCGTTGGTTCTCTGTGTATTCTCTGGTGCGCCTCTTGGAAGGCGTTGCATGGCTATGTGGGGCATTCTCAACACGAATTGTCGTGCACATTGCAATATCTCGGGGTTGCACGCAATTGTTTTGAGGTCCAATGTGATCTCCTGTTCACCATACTTCACTGTCCTAGGCTTGCCATGAAGTCTAGTCCAAGGAGTAGCTCATTAATGGAGTCAGGCATGATAAGTAGCTCTTGCTCGCATGCCTGCTGTTGGGGTCCTTATCTGCTTGTCGGCGAGAAACTCCTCTGGAATGTCCTTTCGCGGGAACCTGTAAACCTACATCACTTTGTTAAATAAGCACTGCACTATTTTGGGTTTAAAACAACAAGAGACTTTATTCTTAAAATACTAGTTCTTATATACTATTTACAAATGAACACTACCGTCTACGTCTTGACTTTTCTGGTGTTCCAGTTACGCAATTGTTATTTGGTGTCAGTTGCTCAAGCCAACTGACCTACTAAAAGTAAAAGTGTCGTTGGTGCATTCTAAATGTCCCTCGTCAGCTTGACTGCGCAACTGTGACACCCTAAAAGTTTACATCATAATTAATGCATAAATACTATTCATTTACAATATTTGCAACCTGAAAATATGTGCGTTCTTAATGAATTTAATAGGAGCCGGTGCTGTGAGTCAACTACGCGTAGGTAGCTTGATTCTAACTCACAACATCCCTCCCCTCTTTCTAAAAGAAGTTAGTGCAACTAACTTCCATTAAATCTCTACAATATGCACTGCAAACAAATATGTGCATCGATTTAACTCTATATTACATACATATAATTTGTTTTTATTTATTATTTTTTTTTTAAATCGCCTTATTTGGGTTCTATCACGGTTTTTATTCTTTTCTTTTCCATATTTTTTTTCAGCTTTTATTTTCTTTTGTAGTTTTTTTTCTTTACTTTGTTTTTGTTTTTTCTTATTTTTATGTATCATTTTTTTTTTATATTCCCCTTTTTATAATTTGGTCTTTAATTGACTCTTTTCTCATTGGCGTATATACAAATATCTAAACAATAACACAATTCTATTCTATACCTAAAACCTTATATTATTCTGCGCCCTCTACTACCTGCTGGTCCAGTTGACGACCGTCGTTGTCAGAGTAAAGTCCTTCGATGAACTCTGCATACCACTCCCTTCTTTTTGGACCGATACGTGCCAAGATGATGCAAGGTTGTGCGACTAGATGCGCTTCTGACGAAGTCAAAATAAATATTCGATATTCGCTTAGTGAGTGACAATGGATATTTTCTCATTGGAGAAATCGTTACGAAGTTTAGCCGATAACGCTTGGCTATGTTATGTTCGATCTTTTCGTGGTTAAAACGAGTTTTTGCACCAGGAGATTATTCTGCGAAGCTAATTGAACGATGGTAGTTGTGGTTGTTATTGTTGTTGTAGCCGTTTCTCGGTAAAATTACGGAGTAACCTCGGGTTTTGGCTAAAATTACCTCTTCTTCTTTCTAGACAATAATACAATATACATACTGACATATGTAATAATGGCAGACACGTTGGATTCTTTATACGGACAACGTACATGTTAGTGTTTTTCATGCCATTTCGTCAGTTATGCATTAAAACTCAAGTATTATTAGATTTTTACTAGTCAGATAGAGACTCTTCTATTCGGCCGATACCATCTCCATTTTTTATAAGCTTAAATCGTAGTCATTTCGCACATGGGAATATGAAAGCTCTTTCACTCTTTCATATAGAAATGAATTCTCACTAATTTCGTTTTCATTTTCTTCCAACCAAAAATTATCTCTGGACATCATCGTAGCAAATTTCGTATTATCATTTTGCGGCTTACTGATTACCCTTCTTCCACGTCTTCTCACTTCTTCTTATTCAGTCAGATTTTTGTTCGCTGCTCTTGCATTTCATATACTGGTCTCCTGGATGTTGGTTAACATCTTACTCAGTCTTCGACGCTGCAGGAAGTCCCTTCCAGGTTCATGCTGCACCATATTGAACCAACCAGATGTCTTTGTTTGTTCATCAACGCCTGAATATCTAAAAACAATACGCTTAACTTATCGGACTTGCCGAGTTTTAATTATTCTTACTGGCTATTACATTTATTTCATTTTTAATATTCTTGCTAACGAAAATTATTGAGTGTAATGTGTGACGAATAGACGTGTTTGTTTTGGCTGGCGGTTGCGTCGCGTAGTTTCAGTGTACTGTTTTGTTGTTGATCACGGGTTATCTTGGAAATTGGAGAGCCGGAATTGTTTGATTGGTGGAATTGTTTTTGTTCTTGAAGTGATTGTTTGTTTTTTAATAAGACTTTCAACTTGAATGTTTTGTGGTTTGAAAGCAATGCCTACCACTCGAAAAGCCGCGCCAAAAAAATTGACGTCCGTCTCTTCGCCGCAGTATTTGACTCCTACTCAAATACATGAAAAACTTGGTGATTCACCACTACCACGAAATTGGTTACAGCTGCTTGAAGAGAAGCTTCAACTGCAGCAGGAGTGCATTGTTAAGCAGGTGACTCAAAGCATAACTGAAGCTGTCAAACTAGCTGAAGAGAGAGTTATGCAGAGAATGAGTGAGTTATCTGGTGAGCTAATCAATGTCAGGTCTGCTGTGGCAAAAATGGAGAAGCGGGTTGCTGTTGTGGAGGAGATGGATGCTGATAATCGGGCTCTTGGACGTGAGGTAGCCACGTTGCGTGATAAAGTGGCCAAATTTGAGAACGATGCGGTATCCTCTGATTTGATTATCAATGGTATTCCCCATGCTGCAGCTGAAAATGTGTCTGCTATTTTCTCACAAGTTTGCAAAGCGGTTAATGTCAGTACTCCACTAGTGAGAGAGGCATTCCGTCTGGGAGGTAAGGGAAACCTGAGCAAAACCACTACAGCTCCGATTTTGGTGAAACTCCACTCGGCACGTGATAGAAGTCAGTTGCTCAAGCACATTGCTGGCTTCCGCAAGTCCAGTAAAAGGCCGCTGTTGCTAAATGATATTGGGGTTCAGGGTGACAGCTCGTTTTATGTACATGAGAGTCTAACGATTAACAATCGTGAAATATTGCGTCGGGCCAATGAGCTCAAAAGACAAAAACTTCTAGTGTCAGCGTTTACAATTCGGGGCCGAGTCTTTGTGAGAGCCGATCCGAATGCTGAAGCAATAGTAGTGAGTAGCAGAGAGAGCGTAGATGCAGTTGCCGGCAGAAGCTATACTGGAGCATAAAACTCAACTTTTACTTGATTATTTTAATTTATTATTCTATTTAATGTATTATTCTATTTATTTTATTTTAATTTATTATTCTATATTACTCTCAACTTCACTATTTAGTTTCTTCTTTATTTTTATTCAAGTGTTAAATTGCACATTTACATATATTAATAGCTTAAATGCTCTCTCTCTATATGCCTTATTGTCGACTATTTTTTTAAGTAATTTCCTCTTCTCTACTATCTGCTTCTTCTATTACTGTAGTGCTTATTGTTGTGTTGCTGATATGTATTTTTATGCTAATTATGGGTGATGAAGTTTCTGCCTCCAGTGACGTTCATAAAACATTGATTGGCGTTTTATGCAGCCAGCGCTCTGGATTAAACATTGTACATTTTAATGCGAGGAGTCTAAGTGATTCTAAGATGGATTATGTTAGACACTGCTTTGAGAATTCATCTGTTGATGTAATTTGTGTATCCGAAACCTGGTTGCATGAAGGTATAGGTGACTCTTGCCTGAATATAGGTAATTACAAGCTTTTTCGAAACGATAGATTAGACAAAAAAGGCGGGGGTGTGGCAATATATTGTAAAAGTAATTTAAGAGTGAATTTGTTGAATATGTCTGGAGGCTCAGATGTGGAATTTCTAAATGTTGAAATTTATGACAATAGCACAAAAGTTTTTCTGTCGTGTGTATATAATCCTTATCGTTACTGCTGTTTGGATCCGTTCTTTGCTACTTTGTCAAATTGTGTAATCGATTATGATCATTTTATTGTGTGTGGTGATTTCAATATAAACATGTTATGTAAGGACAGTCTTGCCAAGCAATTCATTTGTAAAATTTCTGAAGTTGGACTGCAAGTGCTGAATACCAGTATGCCAACACGCTTTGCAGATAATGCTTCTCCAAGTTTGTTGGATGTTTTTCTGGTTTCGGATATTTCTTCAGTTATGATCTTTGACCAATTATCGTTTATATCCGACCACGATCTAATTTTTTGTTCAGTGAATGTAAATCTAAACCCAGTGGTTGCTGAAAATTCTTTTTCCTTTCGAGACTATAAATCAATTAATCTTGATTCTTTGTTTAATGACCTGTCACTTATTAATTGGTCTGAATGTAGGCTGTTTAGCTCTGTGAATGAAAAGCTGGATTCTTTTATGTACAGAATTGGTGCCTTGTTTGACTTGCATGTTCCACTTGTTACTCGTTCTGTCACTAACAGCAGTTGTCCCTGGTTTACGAAGAATGCCCAATTGGCTATTAAAAAACGGCATAGAACATACAATCAGTGGAAAAGAAATCCAACTGCATCTAGATGGGAAGAGCACAAAAGAGCTAGAAATGATGCAAATTCTACTATTAAATTGGCTAAGCGCAGATTTTTCATGTCCAAACTATGTTGGGCACGACCTTCCAAGCAGCTGTGGAATAATTTGAGACAAGCTGGGGTATGCAATGGGAAATCTGAAGATTGTCGGATTGATCCGGGTATTCTGAATGACTATTTTGGTAGTAGTTCAGTGTCTGCTGATGATATGTCTGCTGTAGTTGCGAGGGACTGTGTTTCTGAATGCCCATTTGTGTTTGAGTTTATTTCTGTGGGTGAAGATGATGTTGCTCGCTGTGTCAACAAGATAAAGTCAAATGCTGTCGGAGAGGATGGAATTCCTATTAAATTTATTAAACTTATTTTGCCTTTCATTCTAAGCCCGTTGACCCATATAATTAACCATTGTTTAACGAGCTCCTGCTTCCCCAGTATTTGGAAAATAGCGACGATTATCCCTATAGCTAAAAAGTCCAATGCTAATGTACCGTCTGATTTCCGTCCTGTAAGTTTGTTGTCGGCTTTATCAAAGGTATGTGAATCTCTCATGGCTGAGCAAATCTCAGAACACGTCAGAAAATTTGACCTTATTTCCCCACTCCAATCTGGTTTTCGGCCTGGACACAGCTGCTCCACTGCTGTTGTTAAAATATTGGATGACATCAGAGAGTCATTTGATATGAGACATTTGACCTTGCTTTGTCTGTTAGATTTCTCTAAAGCATTCGATTCTGTAGATCACTCATTACTATGTGAAAAGCTACGGTTGAATTTTGGTTTTTCCAGCTCGGCGGTCCGTATGTTAAATAGTTACTTGGTTGGAAGGTCTCAAAGGGTTAGGGTGGGGAAAGAATGTGTCTGCGTTCAGTAATTCAACCTGTGGGGTGCCTCAGGGCTCAGTGCTTGGTCCACTTTTGTTTACACTGTTCATAGATGACATTTTCAGTAAGTGTCGTCATGTTACCATGCATGCATATGCTGATGACCTTCAATTGTATTTGTCCAGACCTATTGGTCTCATTGATGATTTATGTGCTAGGGTAAACGAAGACTTGATCATAATAGCAGAATGGGCTATAGCTAATAGGCCGAAGCTCAACTCCCAAAAATCATATGTCCTTCCGATTTCCAAGTCTGGTTACCCTTCCTCTGATATACCGACAATTTCACTAAATGATACAAAACTTAAATTTGTTGAAAAAGTAAAAAACCTTGGATACCACATTAACTCCGTACTATCCTGTGAGGATCACATAAATTCAGTGGTGAGTAAGGTATACTATACCTTACGGAATTTGAGGAGGACTGCATCATTTGTGCCTGCTGAGACCAGAAGGAGGTTGGTGCTTCAGCTTATTGTACCGATCATAACTTACTCAGAGGTTGTTTATGGTAAACTTGACTCGGGTTCCAGGCATAAGTTGCAGGTGGCATTCAATAATGCTACAAGATATGTATATGGTTTAAGAAAGTTTGACCATATCAGTAAGTTTTGCAATCAGGTCCTTGGTTGCAATATTTTTAATTATATGGATGCTAGAAATTGCATATTTCTACATAACTTAATATACACGCGAACACCTAATTATTTGTTTGTAAAGTTGAAGTTTTGTAGATCGAGGAGAAATATGAACCTCTTAGTCCCTAATTACAAGTATTTAAACTCGAATAGACTCTTTTTTGTGAACGCCATCAGGTTGTGGAATTCGTTGCCTTTGGCAATTAGGAGTATATCAAGTAAGCACAACTTTAAGCAAGCAGTTTTTCACTACTTCTCTTAATGCTATTTTTTTTTATTTTTTGTTTTTTATTTATTTATTTTTTTTTTCCCCCTCTTTTCTGCTTTCCTACTTTTTGTTTCCTTTTTGTTTATTCATTGTTTTTCTGATCTGACTTTTCCTTATTTCAGAAAAATTATTTATTTTTAAAGTTAATTATTTATTTATTCAATTATTTATATGTTTAATTATTTATTTATCTGATCTTAACTTATTTATTTGTCTGATCTAATAATTTAGTTTAATTTAACTTACATTCTTAGTCTTATTTTAAGTAATTTTTGTTATATATAATTCATTGTTATTCGGATACTTCTTGACGCATTTAAAAGACCCTGTCTTATATGTGAACGCTTTAAAATAAATGAAAATAGTAAATTTTTTGTGTTATTTAAATTTATATATCGTATATCTAATACGTCTTAATAACCAAACTATAAATAAGTAATAAAAAGAGATTTCTTTACAAATATTATTAATTATTTATGATACAATTTTCTTTAAATTGTTAGCGGAATTAAAACTTTAAATCCTTCTCAAATATATACATTTTACAACAATTTGCTTCATACATAACAATTATTTTCTGATTAAATTATATGCCGCCCAAAAAAAATTTTTTTTTAAAAATCAATTCTTGGCAAAACTAGTGCCTCTTACAAGCGAGTACATAAAAGATAAATTTATTATTTATTTTTTCTTTTCTTTAGACAAGTCATTATTCCTTTCATATCATTTCTCTTTGTATATATCTTTTTAAATTTTTCAATTCTGAGCAAATTCTTTTGCCCCCTGACATAAACCAGAATATTTAAGATAAACCCGTTTATGTGAAAACATTGTCCATTGCATGACTATATCTTTCATCGCATACAATTACTTTTTATTTAAATTTACTTCTAGCCTGATATGTATATATCCATTAACGATTCTATTTTCCATCCTGTAATTAGCTCGTATATGGCTACATACATACATTCGTGGCGCTTTAAATTACCTAGAATTAATTACTAACGTTATTTTCCCAATTAACTATACATTTTTTCAAATTTTCATACGTTAATTTCCTAATCAATAAACAGTAAAAACCTATGTACGAGTATATTTACATATAGCCGACTGCAGTATCTGCAAAAATATACATACGCACATACCCATTCCTCTTAACTAGAATACTTACTTCTTTAAATATACATTCGTACATTCATTCTTTATCCTATACACATATATACATACTCGTATATATACTTACTTCACCAGCAGTTCCGTTGCCTGGCGTTAACGTTCATGCATCGAATTTCAGTGCATACACTGCCGTATGTATGTATGTACATATTCGAAGATTTATATTGCTTACCCACGACTGTCTTACTATCTTATTTTATTTTTTAATTACGTGCAATATTTATCATTTAATATTTAAAAAATATATTTTTCCCTACTGTGCTTCGTTCGGCCATAGTGCATAATAAGCACATTTTTATTACGTCAACTTTACTTGCTCGAGTTTAATTGGCACACTTCTGCTGGTCTTGACTTTGAAAATCGGAGCTGTGTGTGTTATTTGATACACACACGTACATGTTTACGTTGTTATTTTTGTGTTTACACTTCTAAAACACTGTTAACACATGTCTTTACTTGTGTGGTCTAATGTGGAATAATTTCAACAAATTATTATGTAGCTTTTTATTTTTTCCCTTAATCGTTACGACTGTTGTAACTGGGCTTCGGATCTCTGCTACTACATACGGACCTATCCACACAGGTGAGAATTTGTTTCTCCTAGCCTGATTCTTCATTAGTACTTGATCACCCACATGAAAAACTACTGGGTTTAGTACCTTGTTATAGGCTTCCCTGGCCACTCGTTTAGCACAATCCTGGTTTTCTCTGACCAATTCGTGCGCTCGTTGTTACTGATACTTTTGCACTTTATTCGGGTCATCAGCATTGTATACAGGCGCACATTTGCGCTTCAAATTCGCTGGCATGTTAAAATCAAACCCGTAGAGTGTTCTAAACGGAGTTTGCTTCGTTGATACATGCACAGTATTGTTGTGTACATGCATTGCAGTGGTTTACCATTGATCCCAATTCGAGCCGTCTTTTTTTGGCAAAACTGCGCAAGTACTCGGCCAGAGGTCGATGACTACGTTCCAATGAGCCATTCGCCTGTGGATGATATGGTGTTATGTGCAACTTCTTTATCCCCAGCATCTTACAAGTTTCTGAGAATAATTTCGATACAAAATTGGAACCATTGTCGGTTATCAAAACCTTAGGTATGTTGTATCGTGCTATAATTTCAACAAAGAATGCTTTGGCCACCATACCTGCTTCCGCATCGGGTATAGCCACGCACGCCATATACTTTGAGAAATCGTCTTGGAACGTCAATATGTATTTATTGCCCGAAACAGTCTCAGGTAAAATACCTACAATATCCATATGAACTTTATCAAATGGTTGTTTTGGTGTGTCAGTTAACACCATTGGCATCTTTGTTAGCCTTGAACTTTTGTTGGCCTGGCACTTTGGGCAACTTCTTACATATTTTTTTGTGTCTTTGAACATACCTTTCCATCCATATACTCGCCTAATTCTGTCATGGGTTTTCCAGAATCCCTGGTGTCCACCTAGAGGTGAATTATGGAAAACCTTTAACACAGCCTGGATATCCTTTATATCCTTCAGCCATTCCACACTACTGGCTCTTTGTTCATTAGCAGCGTAACCCGCATTGCTAACATTTCTTGTTGCATCAATTTTATCCCCTAGAATTCTCTCGGCCTTCTCCTTATCTGACCGTGCCTTGGCCCTCGTTTGCACTACTGATACCTTCTGTGCCTGCGGTACTCTGCTGAGTGCATCCGCATTCAGATTCTTTTTCCCAGGTTTGTATATGATTTCAAAATCAAACTCAGACAATTTGTGTCTGAACCTAGCTAGCCTAGACGTTTGGTCTTTCAAATTGGCTATGCCTCTCAACGGCTGGTGATCAGTGTATATCTTAAATAGGCGTCCTAGCATATATGCCCTAAAATTCTTTGTAGCCCACACTATGGCTAGAAATTCCTTTAATATTGTGGAGTATCTCTTCTCCGTGTCGCTAAGCGCTCTGCTTGCGAATTCTATTGGTCGGTCATTACCGACTTCCCCTTGTGACAATACTGCCCCTAATGCTTCATTGCTAGCATCAGTGGTCAACAAAAAAGTTTGCTCAAACTCGGGGTACGCCAAAATTGGTGGCGAGCTAATTATTTCTTTTAGCCTCTCGAATGCTTGCTGACAGCTCTCTGTCCATTCGAACTTTGCTTCTTTTCGTAGCAACTTATTCACTGGCAACGCAATTCCGGCTAGTCCTTCCACGAACTTTCTATAATAGTTCACTAGTCCTAGGAATGCTTGCACTTCTTTTCTATTTCTTGGAATTGCTAAATTCTTAACGCATTCCACCTTCTGCGGGTCAGGCAGTGCTCCTGCCTCTGAGCAACGATGGCCTAAATGAACCACCTCCCTTATTCGATCTTACTTAATGATTCAAAACCGAGTTATTAAAAAAAAAAAAACATTCCACCGTAAATTCTATCTTTATATACATATTCTGCTACACTTGTTTTCAATCACAAAGTTCCGCTGTCTACCGGCGTCCATTATGTCCTTCCCTTAGTGCAAATTGGTCCTTGACTTCCTCACAGATAGTCCTTGATTTCCTCTCACCATCTTTAATACTCCAAAAATCCATGGAAAAGGCCATATATTTGTAAAAACCGAAATTGGATTTACAGGCAAAAGTGTCTTGATTCATTCCCGGAAATTTGAATCCATATTTAAAAATAAACCCGTAACGTATGCGCAACGTAATAAAAACATTTATATTCTTCCTAATACCCTAAGCTCATGATATTTAATTGTGTAAAAAAAAGTGAAAAAATGTGTATCCAAATATATCCCTACCGACAAACAAACACAAAACGCCTACAAAAAAAATCCTCACAGCTAGGATGAACATACATAGACCGTCCGATCATACTGACGGTTTATGGTTGCCATTCAAAGCTGCGTGCAATAGCGCAAACGCGCCTGTATGTTGCAACTTATTTGACCAGCGCTACGGCGCCTTCAGGGTCTCAGAAGTATCTACTTAGTTTACGCTAATATACACTCTACTCACCAAAATTTTTCCGATGACATCTTTTTTCCACAGTGTCCTTAGATGAGGTCCTTCGAATTCGTTGCAGGATGCCTCTCTGCTTCAGGGTTCCTTGCCCTGGGATTACTCCAATAGGTCCTTTAGACCGGCTGCGCCAAAATGTTGGGGTCCTTATCTGCTTGTCGGCGAGAAAGTCCTCTGGAATGTCCGGCCCCGGAACCTGTAAACCTACATCACTTTGTTAAATAAGCACTGCACTATTTTGGGTTTAAAACAACAAGAGACTTTATTCTTAAAATACTAGTTCTTATATACTACTTACAAATGAACATTACCGTCTACGTCTTGACTTTTCTGGTGTTCCAGTTACGCAATTGTTATTTGGTGTCAGTTGCTCAAGCCAACTGACCAACTAAAAGTAAAAGTGTCGTTGGTGCATTCTAAATGCCCCTCGTCAGCTTGACTGCGCAACTGTGACACCCTAAAAGTTTACATTATAATTAATGCATAAATACTATTCATTTACAATATTTCCACCCTGAATGAAGTTCTTAATGAATTTAATAGGAGCCGGTGCTGTGAGTCAACTACGCGTAGGTAGCTTGATTCTAACTCACAACACTGCTCTCCAAGCCTTACAGTTGCCGTCAATGTCCCACTGACTCTCCTAGCACTTCCGTCTGTCATAAGCGCTCTGGTATTGGATTTTCCAAATTTGCCGGTGGAAGCGCGTAACTTTCGTGCTAGCTCTCTGCTTACAAAACTGTGAGTTGCCCCTGTGTCCAGTGTTGCGGTGATTGTTTCTGTGCCAATGGAAACGATGGCGCAGATTCGTTGTCCGTCACAGTGCAATAAGTTTTCCAATGATGAAGTCTTGTGTCTCTCTTTTGTGCCATGCGGCTTTTCTGTCGTGCTCTTCGTTTGCAGCACTCTATAGTCCTCACATCCCTTTGACCACACTCCCAACAGAACAGGATCTGTGTGTTGCGACATATGCGTGCTATATGACCATTTTGGACACAACGCTGGCAGGCTGTTCTTGTTTCAATGGGTGCCTCTCTGGTCTCTACCGTCACCTGAAAGTTTCTCACCTCTCGTGGCGGACCTTGCTCTCTTCCCCGTTGTATGGGTGGCGCTGGTAGTTGTTCGCCTTCTCCCCGTATGCTCTCCAAGTCTTCAGCCATTTCTATCAGCTCTGCTAGCGATGTGAAATCTCTGCGGCGCACGTATAGCTGGTACTCTGGCAGGCTGTTCTGGAAAATTCGCTCCAGTTTCTGTTCTTCGGAGTAGTCCACGTGTCGCATTAGATTCTGCAATTCAACTACAAACTGCTTGAACCCTTCTCTGGGTCTCTGGTGACGCTGGCGGATCTGGTCTTCGAGTTTCTAAATGTATCGTGCTGGCAAGAAGAATTTTAGAAAGTCTCTCCTATATGTACGCCAATCGCGCCACGCTTGATTATTGTTCCTGTACCACATAAGTGCGCTCTCTCTCAAAAGCTCAGGCATGGTACGCGGGAGGAAATCTTTATTTATATCGTAAACTTCTGCCAGTTCCTCGACTCGCTCTATAAACGCTAGCGGGTCACGCCCGCCGTCAAAGTTAACTGACCACATCCTTACCTGGTCAATGACAACGGCGTACTGTGCAACGCCGTTGTGCTGTTGATTCATTGTGGCAGGTGACACGGAGCGATGCTGTAGTGTTCTCCTTACCCCTGAGTTATCTGCCGTTAGTGTTGCATCTGCGTATGCCTCTGGCCTGTCCACTTCCAGCGTTTCGCGGGTAACTATGGACACAGCCGACCTTGGGGATGTGCTCCTAATGTACTTGGGTTGTAGCTTCTGCAAAAGGGTTTTCTGATCCTGAGTCAGCTCTGTTTCAGTAAAGAACTCGGAAACCCGTTTACGGACTTCATCCACGGTGCCTGTAGCCTCTTCACCGAATTCATCAGCAAAGATCACCAGCTCATCCTTGCGTAGCAAGTACACCCAGCTTGCTTTCACCATCCTGTGAACGTCTTAAGTGACGATGAAGACAATCTGTGTGTGTATTATAAGCTGGCGATAATTCGGTTGTATTCTGCGTGACTGCGTGTAGCTCTCTCTTTGCTCTGGTAAATTTTCTCACTCGCTGAGTTTCCTTGCGATTTATAGTTTTCCTCTTCTCAGAGTCTGACACGCTGATTTTCCTTGCGATTAATAATTTTTCTTTTCTCAGAGTCCCCTGCCCGGGCGCCACTGTGACGACTCTATTTATAGCTGGGGTAAACTCAGCAGCTCCAGGAGTCGTATACAGAAAATATAATACTCCGGCGAGTTAGATTTTTATGGTGTTTATTTAAATTCAAAAATTAAGCAAAACTACTTATTAATCTTAATCCTATTTCTATATAATAGACTTAATCTTTGTGTACTCGTTGTCAGTCTTTCTGTCTCGGCAAATGTATGGTCCAGTGATACAGGTACGCAAGAAAGAAACCGATTGGAAACCTGATATTCCTACTGAGTTGCTGTGTCCTGGTTGTGTGCGTGACTTAGTAAGAAATCGATTGGAAACCTGATGTTCCCACTAAGTCGCGACGGCTCTGTATCGTGTTGGTCTTAGTAAAGTATGTGTCACAGTAACATAGACACCCCAGTGAGAAACTGATTGGAAACCTGGTGTTCTTATTGAGTTGCTGTGTCCTGGTTGTGAACGTGACTTAGTAAAAAATCGATTGGAAACCTGATGTTCCTACTTACTCTCGACGGCGTATGGTTCTGAAGGCTGTTGTCGGCTCGGAGGTTATTCCCTGAAGAAGACCCTGCTGTTTGGGCCACACGGCTTATATAGCCCAATTTGTCACAGCGGCTGGCGCATGTTGTTGTTGCCGGGCCACCGTTTCACTTCCGTTTTGCGGCCTCGCTTTCTGCTAATCGCCTATATTGTTGTTGTTGTGGCCAGGCTTGTTGTTGTTGCAGTATTTTGCCCTTGGGCCACCTTCAACTTCTGACGGTCAGCTACCTCACTCTTGCTTGCAAGCAGCGCTGTCCGAAATCCTATAGTGTTGTTGTTGTTAAATATTATTATATTTAATTCAACAACCCAGCATATCCTTTCTCATTCCTCCTTCTGCTTTGTATTTGTTGACGGTGGGCTTGGTGGTCGCTCTATCGTAGTCCCTCTTGTGCTTTGCTCTCGTTGCTGCGTGTTGTTAGTGTAAAATTTACCGAGCGAGCATACTCAGCAAATTCCACCGCTTGAGTTCGTGGCCTCACCTTCTCTTGTCCTGCATGTATTTGTTGTATTCTTCGTCGCTGTGGTTTTTGTCTCTTCGCAAGCGTGATGCTGGTTGGCAAGTATGAGGTGCTGAAGGCAGCAATATTAAATCGCCTCACCGACTCGGCGGATCGACAGCTCCACAAATTACTCACCCAACTCGAGCTGGGGGACAGGAAGCCGTCCCAACTCCTGCGACAGATGCGCTCCCTAGCAGGTGACAGGGCCACGGATGACATCATCCGCGTGAAGTGGCTCGACCTGATGCCGCCGTCAACGCGACGGCTACTGAAAATCCTGAAAGGCACCAATCTGGAGGAGCTCGCAGAGGAAGCTGACGAGCTGGTCGACAACGGACCTACAGTGGCAGCTACGTCACCTCCACTCTCGTCTCCGAGACCCCGCTCTCCATTCGCGAACAGTTCGTTGCACGATTCAACGGCTAACTCCGTGCACGCAGAGCTTGCCGCACTGCGCCAGTCAGTGGCACAGCTCGTGGCACTAACGCGAGAGAATCAGGAGCTGCTGCGTAAAATAACGCCCCCACTTCATAGGGGTCGCGCTGAAGCCCGAAGCCCCAGCCGGCATCGAGATCGCTCTACAGCGCCTGGCCAATGTTGGTACCACCTGAAGTACGGGGCGACAGCACAGCAGTGCCGACCACCCTGTATCTTTGCCGCCGCCTCGACGCCGTCGGGAAACTAGCGCTGCCGACGCCGGCCGACCACCAACCGAAAAACGCCTACACGTAATGGATCGAACGACATCCACTCGCTTTCTCGTGGACTCGGGTTCAGTGGTCTCCTTACTGCCGAGGGGAACGGTCGCCCGCAAACTACAGCGAAACAGCCTCACGCTGTATGCCGCCAACTCGTCGCCGATAGCCACATACGGGCAGCTCACGCTGAAGCTGAACCTCGCCCAGCGTCGTGATTTTACTTGGGCGTTGACTGTGGCCGATGTGCAAACTGCCATTCTCGGGGCGAACTTCCTGGCATACTATGGGCTCCTAGTAGACTTGAGGGGACAACGCATCGTAGACCCCCTTACCAATATCGCGGCAACGGGCCGCATGAACTCGGCTCGAATCTACGGCATCTCCACAGTGGCTCGCATTGATGCACCTGTGGGACCACACGGCGACCGGTATAGAGAGCTCGTCCAGCGCTTCCTGCAACTCGCTTCACCAGCAGGGGTCATGGCCACTGTACCAGACTTGCCGGTACAACACTTCATCGTCACGGAGGGCCCTCCTGTTTTCGAGCGCCCCCGTAGACTCGTCGGTGAACGACTCGCTGCTGCCAAAGAAGAGCTCGCTGACCTCCTCGACAAGGGGGTGGTACGCCCATCATCGAGCCCATGGGCCAGTCCGCTACACATGGTACCAAAGCCGAATGGAAGCTGGCGAGCCACTGGCGACTACCGCCGCCTCAATGCGTGTACCTTGCCAGACCGATATCCTCTACCGATCATCGAGGACCTGATCCAGGAGAGCCGGGGAAAAGTCTTCTCTGTAATCGATCTGCAGAAAGCCTTCTACCAAATCCCGGTTGCCAAAGCTGACATCCGGAAAACGGCAGTCACAACACCTTTCGGCCTCTCCGAGTTCGTGGGTATGCCATTAGGCCTGCGTAACTCCGCGCAAACGCTTCAGCGGGTAATTAATCACCTACTGAGGAAACTCCTCTTCGTAAAGGGCTACGTTGACGACCTGCTCATCGCATTCGAGACGCATGACGAGCACCTGCATCATTTGAGCCAATTGTTGGAGACGCTGACAGCGGCGAACCTACGCATCAACTTGGAGAAATTCCAACTCGGTGCCCAGGAAGTTACACTCGCTGGGTATCGAGTCTCGAAAGAGGGGTTCAGGCCCCCGCGCCGAAAGATCGAGGCGATCGGCGCCTTTCCAAGCCCGACAGACTCTACCCAGCTGAGACGTTTCCTGGGTATGGTTAATTACTACCGCAGGTGTATACCGCACGCCGCGGAACTACAGGCCCCGCTCAACGAGCTTCTGAGGAACCTAACGAAGAAGAAGGCGGCGATTAGCTGGACGACGGAAACGGAGCAGGCATTCCAGCAGTGCAAGGCGAGTATCGCAGCAGCTGCAGATTCAGCCTTCCTCTCGCCTACCGCGCCAATCGCTCTCTACACCGACGCATCGAGCACCGCCATCGGAGCGGCACTCAACCAAGAGCAATCCAATGGGACCTGGAAGCCTCTGGGATTCTTCTCTAGGAAGCTCAGTCCCCCAGAAACTCGCTACAGAGCCGACACCTGGACTACATCCTCCAGTTCAACACACGATTTGTGTACGTTCCCGGGGGAGAAAACGTTGTGGCAGACGCACTTCCGCGAACCTGTACCGTCTCGATGCCTTCCATCCTCGACGAAGCCACTATCAGCCTGGAGCAAGCCTCTGACGTAGAGCTGCTTCACCTGCTGGAGAATCCGCGTATCCAACTGGATCGTCTCGCTTTCAACAACAGCGGGATCTACTGTCTGGTTACCGATGAGGCGACACGGCCCTATTTGCCATCCAACCTGCGTCGAACGGCGTTTGGCATCGTACACGGATCATCCCACCCGAGTGGTCGAGCAACGGCGAAACATCTGGTGGCCAAATACTTCTGGCCAAGCATGCGCAAGGACGCGCTCCGCTGGGCCCGTGAATGCCAACCATGCCAACGCGCGAAGGTCCATCGCCACAATCGCGCCGAGTTGCAAAGCTTCGGGGAGACAGATGACAGGTTCTGCCACGTTCATGTTGACCGGATCAAGCTACCGCTGGTGAGAGGACTGTCGCATTGCCTGACCATCATCGACCGCTTTTCCCGATGGCCAGTGGCTGTCCCGCTCCCGGACATTCGAGCTGTAACCGTCGCACGAGCGTTCTTCCACAGTTGGGTTTGCACTTTCGGCACACCAATCACCATCACCTCCGACCAGGGGGGCCAATTCGAGGGGGAGCTATTTACGGCTCACGCGAAAATGACGGGTGCTAACCATGTTCACACAACGCCATTCCACCCACAGTCGAACGGCGTGGTGGAGAGACTACACCGCATACTAAACGCGGCCTTGATGTGCAGCCCAGAAACACCATGGCCAGACGCCTTGCCAATAGTGCTATTGGGGATGCGGACGGCATACAAAGAGGACCTCAAAGCAACTCCAGCCGAGATGCTCTTCGGCACCCAACTCCGCCTGCCGGGGGAATTCTTCGGACAACAGAACGACCCTACCACCCAACCGGTTTTCGTCGAGCAGTTGCGCAAGCTGTTAAAAGCGATCAGGCCAGTACCAGCGTCAAACCACTCGAGACAGAAGCAGTTCGTCTTCAAAGAATTGCGCACCTGCACGCACGTATTCTGCAAGCTGGACAAAATCCGGAGGCCACTCGAGCCGCCATATACGGGCCCCCATAAGGTAATTCGCCGGGTCAACGACAAGAGTTTCATCATCGACTTGAACGGCGTCGAGAAAGCCATCTCTACGGACTGCTTAAAGCCGGCCCACCTCGAAATGAGTGACTCAACATCGTCGCCATCGCTGCAGGCATCCCGATCATCATCGCCATCCCGATCGCGATCGCCATCGCAGCGTGTTTATGGGAAAACCGGAACTAGCCTGTGTTGGCTGCTGAGCAACACACTTCGTGTTTCCGGCCTTTCAATCAACCCTTTTTCTTTTCTGCGCTGGAGCTGGTGTGAGCGTTTCGTGCAATCCAAAAATATCTCGTTCAATATCTGGAAACTCGAGGAAATACACTTGTTTCTTGCACTACATATTATATAATTGTTTCTTGCACTACATATTATATACTTGTTTCTTGCACTACATATTGTATAATTGTTTCTTACAATTCATATTGTATAATTGTTTCTTACATTACATATAATACACTTATTTTATTTCCTTATTTTTTATTGGATACCCTACTCCCGAGCGTAAGCCAAATATATATATATATATATATATATATATATATATATATATATATATATATATATATATATAAAGGGTGTCCCAACAAGAACGCAATTTTTAAATCTGGCAACATTCGAAGTGTCATTGTTTGACATTTGAACAATTGTTATTGTTTGCTAGTAGAAGGTACGAGGTTAGTAAAAATGGAGCACTACACGAATGAACAACGCATTCTCATTGTGAAATTGTTTTACCAAAATGGTGAAAGTTTTGCGGTCAATTTGGGGTCAGAATAATGCTCCAAAAGAGTCAACTGTAAAGAGATTAATGGATAAATTTGCCGAAACTGGGTCTGTTAGTGATGTAAAGACAACAACGCGCCATCGACCAGGTCGATCGACCGAAAATGTCGCAGCTGTACGTGATGATGTCGCTCAAACTCCATCCACCTCAATTCGACACCGAGCTCAGCAAATTGGAGTCTCCAAATCCACTATGCAGCGAATTTTGACGAAAGATTTGCATCTTCATGCATACAAAGTTCAATTGACTCAGGAACTGAAGCCAGCTGACCATGGACAGCGAAGGGAGTACGTTAATTGGGTATTGGAGAGACAACATGAAAATGCTGATTTTGCCGCTAAAATCATCTTCAGTGACGAGGCCCATTTCCATCTTGATGGCTTCGTCAATAGGCAGAATTGTCGCATTTGGGGTGAGGAAAATCCTCGAGTGATTCACGAGCAGCAAATGCATCCTCAACGTGTCACTGTGTGGTGTGTTTTTTGGGCTGGAGGAATCATTGGACCTTTTTTTATGAAAATGAGGCAGGTCAAGCGCAAACAATCAATGGTGTTCGGTATCGTGAAATGATATTTTTGAATGAGTTTTTTCTTGCCTCGAATTGAAGAAATGAATGTGGAGGGCATGTGGTTCCAACAAGACGGCGCCACATGTCATACAGCCAGAGAAACAATTCAATTGCTGCATCAGTCATTTCCCGGTTTGCGCTCTTGTTGGGACACCCTTTACGTATATGTTCATTTGTGAAGTATTCTTTTGCTTTAGTACTTGTAGAAATGAAACCCTGTCTTCTTGTAGCATTCGAAAATATGAATTTTTATATAGTAAATTGCAATAAAATTTGATAAAAAGAAGCAAATCACAAAAATAGTTCGAACATTTTATTTTAATAGTAAATATGTTTGCTTTATTTTAGAATTAAATTTTTAAAAGCTACTACAAAGTCTCTATAAACTAACAAAAAAATTATTCAAAGTTAATATATTCTGGCATAATGATATAATTATTTATTTTTATTGAATATATTTTATGAATTATTGTTCATATTTAAATTCCCCGTTAACTCTAACTAACAATATATGTTCTAAATGAAGGGGATTACGCCTATTTCGATGATCACTGAAAATATATTTTAGCGACGAAAAGAGTCGTTCGACACTACTTGAGCTATTGTAGACAAAATATTATTTTGTGCATTCCCAAATTCTAAAACATTTGCTTTAAGAGGTAAACGAAGTTGTCTATCGTACATCAAAAAATCAGTTTCTACGATTGAAATATTCATTTATGTGCGATGGATCCAAATTTATTAAAAACTCCGAGAAGTTAGTTGGCTGTTGGTAGTCACGTACACTTGTTGAGGGTACATCTACAGCATCATCCAGCTGGTTCAACAAAATGGAGGACAAAGTAGAGCTTGTATCTGCGAAAAGTATTTTATAAATATCACAATTTTTAAATTTGAGAGTTATGCTTACCTTTCAATGCAGGCATACGTCCATATAAAGCTGTTAGATAAATGACTGTCTACTTAATATCCTGAAAATTTTCTGGCCAAATACCATCTCGAATGCTGACTTTTGAAGCAAAACGCAACAAACCGTAGTACTGCTTGAGATTCGGAAAGAAAATGGGGCTGGATCGGCCACATTTTGGGGAGACAAACTGAGACATAAATTAATTTTTAACTGGCAGTCCCAGCCAACAACTTCAGATATGCTACAAACAAAATTAAAATTTTTTTTTAAAGCCTGGAAATTTAGCAAGGCATAAAAATAGAAGAACATGAGTTGCTCCTTGTATGCAACCTATGCTGAAATAATGGAGGACTTATACGGAAGTAGCCCTAGAATTGGTAATAGCCATTTAGTGAATTTGTTTGCGCTGCGCCCCTTGCGTAATCATTATTATGCCTGAATTCCCGATTCCCATCTCTTGTCTTCCACAAAATTCGTCAATGTACAAACAGAGAAAGACGCTGAAGGAAAAAATGAATTTTTTGAAATTAGCGCAAATAAAAGAAATAGAAGAAAAAATGAGGTGTTAAAAGAATACAAGAGTAAAAAATTAAAGCTTTTACAGGAAGCAGAAGAAAACAAACAAAAAGGGCTTGAGAAAAAAAAATGCGCTAAAATATTGTATGTTCAATAATAATAAAATATCATATTTAGTTAAAATTAAATAGTAAAAAATATATCAATGATTCTTTTATAAGGTTGTAGAAATTTTAATTTTATAAAAGAAAATAATAAATTAAGCTACTATAACCCCACAATGATATTTTGTAATTGTTGAATTGATGTATTGTTTCGATTGGTTCGATTGGATTGTCTTCCTGCATTCTGGATCCATCTGCTTCAACAATAACTACATCGTCCACCAGGCAAAAATTTTAAGTAAAATGCATCCAAATTCAATTATGTTGCTTATATATTCTACTTTGAGGAATGTATACAATTAAATTTGAGCACATTTTTTAGGACGAACCATTTAAAAAATTTTCTTTACTTTCTTCGGAGCTTACCCTACGTCTCCACGGGCAATTTAACATCTGTCAAATTTGATTGCAATGGTTGGCAATATTCTAATGGTGGGCATTGCGATGTTATGCCATTGTCATTTTGAAAATGCCGTCAAGCAATCTAGTTCGCTGTACCCACGCCAGAAAAAAATTTTTATTTATACGATGAAGAGGAAAAAAGAAGGAAACCGAAATTCTGGGTGAATCTTTTATTACAAACAATGCAAATGCACAGTGTCCCTTCATTTTAGCGTTTTTATTAATTTAATAGATGCGGTAAAACGAAAATGTCCGACGATGCTTCCACTGTGAGCGTCACGAAAAAATGAAAAAAGGCTGTCAAACAAACAAAATGACAACTGATTGCAACACAGCACGTTGGCAATTTATGGCATAACATATTTCATAACATAAATTGCCAACTTGAAGCAATTTGGAGTCGCCATTGGCAATTTGCTTGAAATTGCCAATGGCATGCCATCAAAAATTGCCCGTGGAGACGTAGAGTTAGAAACAACTAGAGCAAAAAAAAATTAATTTTCCAAGTTTTATTTTAAATTTGTTCACACTTACCATTGCGATAATTAGAATTAATATTTGTTGTTTAAGAATAAAAAAAATACTATCTTCTTTTTATTTTTTAATTTTATTATTTATTGTTTTCTATTTTTATTTTAATATATTGTTTTTAATTTTATAAATTTAAGAATGTCTCAAAACTCCAAACACAAACACTTTTATACCCTTTACCATTAAAAAAGGTAAATAGGGAATACTAATTTTGTGCTTTTGAGAAGGGTTGCAATTTCAAGAAGGAGGCGAGGTAGGTATGGACATATACTCATATATGCAGATATGATCAGAATCACTTTCTAAGCAATTTTTATTTTGTCCATCCGTCTGTCCGTCTTTGGTCACTTTTTTTCTACACCGTTAGAACTCTCTTAATGAAATTTTGCAAAAGTGTAGCCTGCACTAAGATACAGAACCAGATTGCTATATGGGCCGATTTGGACAAAGACCACCCCTACCTCCCATATAAGGAACTTTTTTCACCCTTTTTTAAAATGACTATAACTTCGCTCCAATTGACGGAATCGTGACATTATTTGGTAGTTATGGAGATGTGTGTCCTACTAAACACTGTGCAAAAAGTAGGCGGTATAAACTGCCACGCCCACTATTAACAAATATTAATAACTTAAGATCTGGTAGAGATTTACGGACGAAATTTTACGGGAAGGAACATGTGGACACTATAAAATTATCTGCAACAAATGGGGCTGATCAGAGAAAAGAAGGGTCCATAATAGTGTGTGTTCAGAATTTGGAGATCATAATACAACTGCCACGCTCACAATTACCCAAAAACCATTAAAATCATGACCCTACAAAGCCATATACAAGATTCGCGGACGATCAGAGGAAGGATACGGCTCCCTTCCATATAATGAACTTTGGGGACCCCACTTAAAGACAATTACAATATGTATGCTTCTAGTGACGATATATGAAAACAAATTGGTAGATGTATACACTGGGTTTGTACTAGCATTCCAAATATGGGCAGATTATTACTACTGCCACGCCCACAATTAACCAAAAATCATTACTAGGTTCTTATTAAAAACTTTTCAACGAAATTTCATAGGAAGGTTGCGTAAAATTGGTTGGTAGTAACATTGGTTAGGTAGGTAAGGCGGCCACCCGAAAAAGGGCGCACTTAGGCCAACATTGACCATTTGTGATACCGCATGAAACAACAAGTCCCATCCCTTTCAAAGGTCTAGCCATTTGGATTTTTTAATGAAGCAGTTGGTGGAGCAAAAAATTATGAATACCTCTGCCGTTCTTTGTACATTTTTCTACCAGCCTATTGTATGTGGACTTACTTAGGGCTGTCCACCAAGCAAGCACCCCATAGAAAAGAACTGGTCGTACCATAGCTGTGTTTATCCAATAGGCTACCTTAGGCTGTTACCACCATTTTTTACCTATAACTCTTTTGCAATAGTACAGATCTACCAGAGCCTTCCTAATGCGTTCGCTAATATTAGCCTTCCAGTTCAGCTTCGTATCTAGGCTTACGCCCAGATATTTAGCCTCCTCGACAAGGCTAATATCTAAACTCATTAGTTTTGGAGCGATAAGGAAATTTATACTTCCTAGTGAAGAGCACCTGCTTAGTCTTGGTCGGATTAACCCCCAACCCACAGGCAGTAGTCCATTGAGAGAGAATGTTCAGCATGTTTTGCATCAAGTCCCTCAAAGTAGATAAGTATTTACCCGAGATACTAATAGCAACATCATCCGCATACGCAACCACCTTGTAGGGATGAAGGAACTCCACTTTGAGGTGTGCCTCTGCACACGGACTTCTTGGCCGACCCCGCCCCCAGCTGTGAATTGATTATCCTGCTACTAAGCATGTTTTCAATCCACCTACTAATGGCGGGTTCCACCTGCAAGTCTCGCATCGCACCGATTATTGCGTCTGATTTGATGTTGTTAAAAGCTCCCTAAATGTCCAGGAAAGCCACTAGGGAGAACTCTTTGTTGTGCAGGGAGCACTCAATACTAGAGACTAAGGAGTGTAAAGCGGTCTCCACCGATTTACCCTTGAAGTAGGCATGCTGAGAGACTGACAGCTTCTGTCTGTCTATAGTGTTCCTTAGATGAATGTCTAACAACCTTTCCAGGATTTTTAGACAGAAGGAGGACAGACTAATGGGTCTTAAGTCCCCTGGAGCTGTGTGCGAACTTTTGCCGGCCTTGGGTATAAAAATTACCCTCACATGCTTCCATGAGTCTGGAATATACGCTAATTCAAGACAACTATTATAGATCTTTAACAGCCACTCTATTATTAGATTCTCTGACTGCTGAATTTCAATTGGAGCTACACCATCTGGGCCAGATGCTTTAAATGGTTTGAAGCTATGGATAGCCCATTGCAATTTTGGCTTCGTGACTATGTCTGAGTTGACTTCAACTACATTCCCGCTGAGATTCGTTCTCCGCGGAATGGTACTCGAGCAACCAATGAAGTGAGTCTCCAGAAGAAGCTCTAGAGTCTCATTACTATTTGAAGTCCAGGATCCATCTTCCCTCCTCAGGTAACCAGGTACCATTGGAGCAGTTGATAGGATCTTCCTCAACCTGGACGTCTCAGAGATATCTTCTACGTCATCGCAAAAATTTCTCCACGATTCTCTTTGAGCCTTCCTAAGCTTACTTTTGAAGGCTCTGAGTGCTGCCTTTTATAAAGCCCAGTCTGAACTATCTCTAGACTTCTTTGCGCTGTTGAAAAGTCTCCTACAGTTTTGTCTGAGTCCCCTAAATTCCTCTCCCCATCACGTGGGTTTTTGTTTCCCCCTGGGTCCACTGAGGGGGCAAGAGACCAATAGAGCCTTATTAAGAGCAACCGTTAGAAACTCCACAGACCTATCAATTTCGTCACACGTGCTTGTTCTTGTGGGGTTCTGAGGTAGTAGTCTAGCTACAGTCACCTTGTAGAGGTCCCAGTTTACTTTCCTGACATTTCTAAAAGCCTTAGGGCTAGGTGGACTATCTAGAAGATCACACTGAATTAACCTATGATCCGAAAAGGAATGTTCCTCTAGAACTCTCCAATTTGAGATCCGATCAAAAATTGATTCGAAAGCAAGGACTTCTTGCCTATTAGCAGTAATGAAAGTAGGCTCTGACCCCTTATTGCGTACAGAAAGATTAGTCGTTACAATATATTCATATAATGACTCACCTCGTTCATTGACATCCGTGCTTCCCCGAGATGTCGTGTTGTGCATTGGCATCGCATCCAATAATAAAAGCCACTCGTTGAGCCTTTACATCCACAACAAGCTTCTGTAGGTTGGCTTCTGGAAGGATCTCACGGTCATGCACCATATAGGCCGAGACCAACCAGTACCGTCCCTTGCCAATTTCCAGGCAGACGGCCAGTAAATCCTTGTTGCTGTAATTGGGGAGAATAAATGAGCTAACATTATTCCTAATGAGGATACAAGACCTAGGTCTTCCTTCACTTACGGTATACAGCAAGCTGTAATTCTCAGTCCTGACACCACATACCAAGTCCCCGTGTGTCCAGGGTACTTGGATCAGGACAACGTCTACTCCGCATTTTGCAAGACGGAGCTGAAGGCTGGCAGACGCCGCCTTCGAGTGATGGAGGTTAATCTGCACTATTCGTAGCATCTCTACTACTTGTAGCGCTGGTCACCTCCACCACCGTGACATCAGCCTCAGACTCCGAGTCTGACTCCAGAAGGACTTCCTCCTCACTGAGTGTGGTTGTCCCTAGGAGACTCTCCAAACTCCTTACATAGGGTCTCTGCGACATAGAGTCTCTGCGTTACGGGTGCAGCAGCAGCAGGATCAGCAGTTACCCCTGAAGGATTCACTACCGCTTGATCCGTGTAGGACAGTTGCCCGTCCTTTTTGTAGACCTTGAGGCTTGTGGATGAGAAGCCATAGTCCACGACCCAATTGGATTTCGCTAGAGTCGCCAGAGATTCGGCGTTCACCACAAGGGTTATTGACCTTTAATTCCCTCTTGGTTGCTCTACCTTAGTTACCTTCCAATTATTAGTTGGGAGCTGCCGAGATGCTCAACCTAAAGATCTCCAAGATAGCCTCAGGGTTAGCCGGTTCGGCTGGGATCCACGCGCGCGCTCTAGGTCTACTAGGGATCAGCTTCCTAGGTACGACTTCGAGCCGTACGCCTGGCCATGCTCCCCCTATCCTGGAGATCGCAATCCTATAATGGTCGAGTGACCTTTGATCCGCGCAGGCAATCAGCTTCACGTGGCCCTAATGCCATTCGCTGTCGCGAAAAGAGAGAAAACCACCTGGGAATTCCTTCAAAAGCTGGAAGTAGAGCCTTGAAAGGCTGACTTCTACCCTTTTCCAGCACTCAGGAGCGATACTGCCATCCGGATCATTACGATCTATGACCGCCATGACCTGGTGTCCTTTCAGCACTTCGCTGAAGGACTTCGTGGTGACAGTACCGCGCTTTTTAAACTTTTTTGGAAGGGGTTGGCCAACTGTGGCAGCGCCCCGTACCACAGCAAGGCCACCATTACTACCTGAGGCGGCCTGGTGTCAGGAAGGGGAGCTCCGTTAGGATACAGCCTAATTAACCTCCTGGCTGCAAACCAACATCCAATGGCACGATCCCAAGAACACCCTGGATTAGGAGGCAGACAGTTCTTAGTTGGATTACTCCGCAGTAGTCAGTCCGGCTAGAGTAATCCCATAAGAGCCGAAACTCCGCCACCCTAACCCATTGCGTCATTGCAATCATTTAAGATTTCGTAAACCGACAACGTGACTGCTCTTCACGAAGGAACATTAAAAACCGCACAAAAAATGGGCGTGTTATTTCTACAGCCACTCCCACTATTCACATATTATTATAAATTTTGACCTATACAATATATTTTGACTAAATTTTATAACAGTGGTTATATTGACACTACAAAGCCATATGCGATAAATGGGGTCGATGTAATCATTTCAAGGTACCCTACCAAAAATTACCATGAATATGCTCCTAATGATGATTTATGAAGAAAACATCCCCATTATTGAACTTGCACGCACAAGAAAAGGTAAAGGGTATTTCGAAGTCTGTCTAACCCGACTTTAGACTTCTCTACTCGATATATTTGTCATCAGTTTATTTTTACAGCTAAACAAAGGTGCAACCAAATTTAATGTAGAACCATATGTTGGTTCGAAGCCATTCCAATGAGATTGGATTGGATCCAGTGCCATTGGAATACAGCTAATGTTAATTTGTTTGTTTGATGCTACTGGACTCCTAAGCCGTTCAACCGATCGCCACAAACATTGTATCATACAAGATAATATGGAGAGTGTTTGTCAGCTATCAGCTTTGTTCTGCCTTGCAAATTGTTATACAAATTGCGTAAAAATCATATATAAACAGGTATACAGTTGTGTGTGTGTGTTATTTCTGAACTCCACTTTGATCCTTGTATCAAATAAATACAGAACAGATGTTTTGAAATTCGTGGTACACCCTTCATAATACAATAGTCAGGTGACCAATTTTTTGTTGCTATCGGTTGAACGGTTTACGAGTCCATAAATAACGCAGACTTTATTCTAATTCATGACTTCATTTTATGCTGCAAATAAATTTATTCAACTGTCTTATCTTACAATGAATATTGAAAATTAATCAAAATGCCACCAAGGAAAAATTTAATTGGTAGATCAACCAAAAAGACAAAACAAATGGCAGCAACTAGAGCAGCTAAAACACCTAACAGTGCGAAGCTCGCTCACAAAAGGAACCAACCAGAACTTATACTTCAATAGCAGCTGAAACACCTGAACATTGCAAAGCGCACTGACAACAAAAACGAACCAGAGCTTCTAATTGGAGAATGAAAAACGATTTGAAGATGGAAACAATCAACTATGTTGTGAGTTACAATCAAGCTACCTACGCGTAGTTGACTCACAGCACCGGCTCTTATTAAATTCATTAAGAACGCACATATTTTTAGGGTGCAAATATTGCAAATGAATAGTAATTATTCATTAATTATGATGTAAACTTTTAGGGTGTCACAGTTCCGCAGTCAGGCTGACGAGGGGCATTTAGAATGCACCGACGACACTTTTACTTGCAGTAGGTCAGTGGGCTTGAGCAACTGACACCAAATAACAATTGCGTAACTGGAACACCAGAAAAGTCAAGACGTAGACTGAAATGTTTATTGGTAAATAGTATATAAGAACTAGTATTTTTAAGAATAAAGCTCTCTTGTGTTTTGAAGCTGAAAAGTTAAAGTGTTTGAATTCTACGTTAGGGTTCTTGATTTTTCAGCCACGCGCCCGAAAACTGCGACAGGACGTCGCCCGCCAAGCAAGGACACGAGGACCCCAACATTTTGGCGCAGCCGGTAGGATCCAACGTCGAGTGCCAGGAAAAGAGTACTCCTACGCGGGAATCCACCAGGATAACCATCCCAAAGGAGGGCAATGGAGGAAAAAAAAATGGTGAGTATGTCTAAAGTAGGACATCTTAGTATTTAAGAAAATTTTGCCGACGATTCTTCGGTGACCGTGTGGGCGCTTTTGCGCCGGCCATGCAGGAGAAGCAGCATTGGGGCTGATTAGCCGCTGCGGTTAGGTGACAATAGGTCGATCTGAAAAGAAAACTTTCTACTTACGGTCAGGTTGCATAGGGTTGTTTCACTGAAATCAGGTTCATTCTTTGTATAATAACCGTTTATTTCAGCATTCTCGGGGGATGTGGAACGTGTCTGTTTATTCACGGATTTTGCGTTATTGAATTGCGAACTTGTGTATACCGGTTGGTTTGGTTCGGGAAGAACGTGCCACGGTATAAGGTTCGTACGGTTATGATAGGGGATTTGTGTTTGTTTGTCGGTAGGGACATTTATACGATTCAATTTATATTGTTTTGAAATCAAAATAAAGATTGATTTAAATATTTGGCATTCTGAGTTTAGGGTATTAGGTGAAGAGGTGCAGACTACACGTGTTGTTGCATTAAAGTTTTTTGTAGTTCGGAAACTACGATTTGTGTAGCAATGTTGAAGAAAACATTTAAATGCTATTATTATGTGGCGCATACGTTACGGGTTTATTTTTAAATATGGATTCAAATTTCCGGGAATGAATCAAGACACTTTTTCCGGTAAATCAAATTTCGGTTTTTACAAACATATGGCCTTTCCTATGTATTTTTGGGAGTATTAAAGATGGTGAGAGGAAATCAAGGAGTATCTGTGAGGAAGCCAAGGACCAATTTGCATTGATGGAAGGACTTTATGGACGCCGGTAGACAGCGGAACTTTGTGATGGAAAACCAGTATAGCAGAATATGTATATAAATATAGAATTTACGGTGGAATGTTTTTTTAAAATAAATTTGTATTTATCAATAAGTTAGATGGAATAAAATATTGGGATAAGTTAATAACAAGTTTTATCAATTATTGGATTTTTATTTGTAATTGGGATACGACATCTGTTCTGGCATTTGGGATATGACGAAGGAAGCGCAAGGATTACTGCTGAGACAGGAACAAATTGGCGAAGCGATTGAAGAACTGGTCCGTAATTTTAAGAAAGACGGCAGGTTACGTAAGGACAACGTGTATTACCGCAAGCGAATAACTCAGTTGCAAGATCTGGGGAGAGAGTTCAACAATAATCACGGACTGTTGTTGCCTCACGCAGTTGAGTACGGCAAGGGAAAATATTTTGCGGAAAAATACGCAGACTACATAAATAGTCTGGTCAACGAATGGGCAGATACATTTAGTTCTGAATTAGAAGGACTATGGCAACAAACAGTGAGTTTGGTCTCGCCAGGCGAGGAAGTAAGGAACAGATTAAAATCAATACAGTCAGAGGTGAAACTGTTTACTGGGAAAATAGTTGACCAGTTCGAAGCGAGTACGAGCAGGGAAGAAGCTAAGGAATTGTGGAGGCAGGCGAACGCCGGAGGCGCTGTGTCACCGTTAGAAGTAGCGGATCAAGCCTTGACGGCAATCCAAATAGGACAGAAGAAAAGTTGTTCAAATTTCATGAGAAAACAGAAGATTTGAGAGCACAAAAAGAGTATCTTGAGAAGAAGGTAAAGGAACTTTCTCAGAGATTGTCGGAAACAGAGGAAGCAGCAGCGCTGTTGGAGAAGGAGTGTGCAGGATTGAAAAGAGGACGGGCGACCATTAGCAACCCACATAGAAAGGAGAGATCAAAATCAGCATCGGCTGGATTTACCCAGACAGTGTTCACATAGCCTCCTGAAGTTCGCTGGCCGGAGTATTTAACTCCGGAAGGGATAGGTCGTGTGGTAAAGCCTAGATTAGTATTGACTGGAGAAAGTGAAGCGGGATTTTCGTTTGGCGCATCTGAAATCGGTTTCAAGCCTTTTTCTCCAAAACGTCCGATAACTAATAAAAAGAAGGGATATCCGCCAAAGGAGCCAGAAGCAGTAACGGTACAGGAAAGTCCCAATACTGTGGACAGTATTTCGCCTGTACGAACAAACGATCGAAGACTAATTAGTTTGAGTCCGTCATTAATCAATTACCTATCAGATCCGGGAGAAGTGAATCTAGGAACCACCCACAAAGATAGCGCTCAAGTTTTACCGTAATAAGTAAAACAAAAATACGCAAAATGGGTATAGAGGAGATTTCAAAGACCGTGTCCAGGCTAGTATGTTGTGAGCTAGAATCAAGCTGCCTGCGCGTAGTGTCTCACATCATCGACTCCTAACAGATGCCACACATTCTGTGTGATTAGCATGTGTTAAAGTTACTTAAGAAAGCACATATTTTTAGGGTGCGAGTACTTAGAATTAATATTACCTATGTAATATTTATTATGTAAACTTTTAGGGTGCTACAGTTTTGCAGTCGAGCCACCGAAGGGCATTCAAAGTTAGAATGCACCATCAACATTTCAGATTGGCGTAGGTCAGTTGGCTTGACCAACTGACACCAATTAACAGGTGCGAAACTGGAACACCAGAAAGGTCAGTTTTTGTATTGTAATTATGAATTGTAAATAGTATATAAGAGTTAGTATTCTAAGTAATAAAGGTTTGTGATTTTAAAAACTAAAAGTGTAATGTAGTGATTTTTACAAAGAGTGATTTAGGCTTTTCAGATACACGCGCGCAGCAGAAGGACGTCCCCCGTCAAACAAGGACAATACCCCAACATTTTGGCGCAGCCGGTCTAAAGGACCTATTGGAGTAATCCCAGGGCAAGGAACCCTGAAGCAGAGAGGCATCCTGCAACGAATTCGAAGGGCCTCATCGAAGGACACTGTGGAATAAAGATGACATCGAAAAAAATTTGGGTGAGTAGAGTATATAATAGCGTAATCTAAGTAGATACTTCTGCGACCCTGAAGGCGCCGTAGCGCTGGTCAAAGAAGTCGCAACCTATAGGCGCGTTTGCGCTGTTGCACGCAGCTTTGAATGGCAACCATAAACCGTCAGTATGATCGGACGGTCTATGTATGTGCATCCTAGCTGTGAGGATTTTTTTTGTAGGGGATTTGAGTTTGTTTGACGTGAGGGACATTTATATGGTTTATTAAGCCAATGTCATCTATATTGGAGACATTTAAATTATTTTTATATTGTTTAAATTCAGATGTTCTAAATTTAGGTTGTTTGAAAACAAACATAGAACATTTGATTTAAATATTTGGCATTTTGAGCTTAGGGTACTAGGTAAAGATATTTCGAGAAATGTTTACAACACGTGTTGTGCATCGAGTTTAAGTAGTTCGGAAACTACAATTTTGCGTAGCGACGTTAAAGTAATTTTACGTACTAAAAATACGAAGCATGCAAGCATATCATTGTGCGATAATGAAAATGCGTATGGTTCTACGGTAAAATTTCTTTCTTTGGGTGTGAATATTTTTGGCAATAATTTTGCGAAACCAAAAACTTCTTGGGAATTAGTAGAAATATTTTAAAAACAATGCGATTTGCGTAGCAATGTTCAAGAAAACATTTAAATGCTATTATTATGTGGCGCATACGTTACGGGTTTATTTTTAAATATGGATTCAAATTTCCGGGAATGAATCAAGACACTTTTGCCGGTAAATCAAATTGCGGTTTTTACAAACATATGGCCATTGGGAGTATTAAAGATGGTGAGAGGAAATCAAGGACTAGCTGTGAGGAAGTCAATGACCAATTTGCATTGATGGAAGGACTTAATGGACGCCGGTAGACAGCAGAACTTTGTGATGAAAAACAAGTATAGCAGAATATGTATATAGAATTTACGGTGGAATGTTTTTTTTAAAATAAATTTGTATTTATCAATAAGTAAGATGGAATAAAATATTGGGATAAGTTAATAACAAGTTTTAACAACTATTGGATTTTTATTTGTAATTGGGATACGCCATCTGTTCTGGCATTTGGGATATGACGAAGGTGGCGCAAGGATTACTGCTGAGGCAGGAGCAAATTGGCGAAACGATTGAAAAGCTGGTCCGTAACTTTAAGAAAGACGGCAGTTTACGTAAGGACAACGTGTATTACCGCAAGCGAATAACACAGTTGCAAGATCTGGGGAGAGAGTTCAACAATAATCACAGACTGTTGTTGCCTCACGCAGTTGAGTACGGCAAGGGAAAATATTTTGCGGAAAATTACGCAGACTACGTAAATAGTCTGGTCAACGAATGGGCAGATACATTTAGTTCTGAATTAGAAGGACTAGGGCAACAAACAGTGAGTTTGGTTTCGCCAGACGAGGAAGTAAGGAACAGATTGAAATCAATGCAGTCAGAGGTGGAACTGTTTACTGGGAAGATAGTTGACCAGTTCGAAGCGAGTACGAGCAGGGAAGAAGCTCAGGAATTGTGGAAGCAGGCGAATGCCGGAGGAGCTGTGTCACCATTAGAAGTAGCGGATCAAGCCTTTACGGCAATCCAAAGAAGAACAGAAGAAAAGTTATTCAGTTTTCATAAGAAAACAGAAGATTTGAGAGCACAAAAAGAGTATCTTGAGAAAAAGGTAAAGGAACTTTCTCAGAGATTGACGGAAACAGAGGAAGCAGCAACGCTGTTGGAAAAGGAGTGTGCGGAATTGAAAAAAGGACGGGCGACCAATAGGACCTCACTGAATAGGGAGAGATCGAAATCAGCATCGGCTGGCTTTACACAGACGGTATTGACATTGCCACCGGAAGTGCGCTGGCCGGAGTATCTAACACCAGAAGGGATAAACCGAGTGGTAAAGCCCAGATTAGTATTGAGTGAAGAGAGGGAAGCGGGATTTTTGTTTGGCGCATCTGAAATCGGTGTCAAGCCTTTTTCTCCAGGAAGTCCGGTAACTAATAAAAATAAGGGATATCCGCCAAAAGAGCCAGAAGCAGTAATGGTACAGGAAAAGCCCAATACTGTGGACAATATTTCGCCTGCACGAACAAACGATCGAAGACTAATTAGTTTGAGTCCGTCATTGGTCAATTTCCTCTCAGATCCGGGAGAAGTGAATCTAAGAACCACCCACAAAGATAGCGCTCCAGTTTTACCGGTCATAAGTAAAACAAAAATACGCAAAATGGGTATAGAGGAGATTTCAAAGACAGTGGCCAGGCTAGTACCTGTGTTTACTGGTGCAGCTTCAGAAGATTTACGGTCAGAAGTTAACAGATTCATTCAAGGTTGTGAGCTTGCAAAGCGAAGCATAAGCCCTGATGAGTTGCAGGATTTCTTCGACTGTGTTAAGCAAAGATTATTTGGAGACGCGTACAACCTTGTGTTGCCAAAGCAATTCGCCAGTGTGGACGAGCTTTACGGTCTTATAAGGAGAACTTATCTGAAGGAGAGATCTTTGGAAGACATAACCCAAGAAATAAGAATCGGGAAGCAGCTGGCAAGTGAAGACATACGTGCCTTTGCCAGGCGTTTAGAGTCACTTCAGATGATGGCCCAGGAAATAATCAGGAATAAGTACAATGGCATTGGAGATGCAGCGTTATTACACGAAGTTGACGAGTGGGTATTGACAACTTTCGTGGTGGGGCTCCGCAACTCCGTTCTAAAGATTCATATGCTGAATAGCAGAACAGGATCTCTGGAGGAATTAGTAGAAGAAGCGATTAGAGCACAAGTTCTCGTGGAACGGAGTACGGCTGGGTTAGGTGAGGTACACATGTTGGAAAATAGACAGGACATGTTCACCGCCGCTGTCGTGAACAGAGTTGGAAATAATTACGTCCCAAACATATACAGAGGAGCATATAATCCCGGTGTCTCCGACAGCAGAGCCGTGAATCCGAGAAATTCGTACAGGGAGTTTGTACAGAGGGCACCCACATGTTCGTTCTGCCGTAAGCAAGGTCATACAAGGGATGAGTGCATTACACGCAAAAACACGCCCTATTGTATGGAGTGCCAAACATATGGTCATGAGGCAAGTAGACAGTGCCATGGAGACACAGAATGGAATCCGGGTAAAAGGCAGCCAGCTACGAGGCGCCCGGTTCCACCCTTGAGGGACAGCAGGGGTAACTTCAGTAGTCCCCAAGTAAATTCAACAGAAGGAATTAACCAAGGAAGAAATCCTTTCAAAACTGGGAGTGGTCAGCAGCAACCAAATTGGAATTCCAGAAGTGAACCAAGGATACGCAACACCCAACAGGGGTTGAGATGCTTCTCATGTGGACGAATCGGTCATCGAGCAATGGAATGCAGGGAAAGACAATCCCAACAAAAGAACCAGGGAAACTTCCAGCGGCCCAGTCGAGGCCAATAGACTGGAAAGCCAAAAGAAAGGAAGTAATAATAAGGCCGGAAATACGTGGGACTAGTAATGTAGGAACTACAGTCCAGGAGAAGGAGGAGCAGGAGGCTCTCCAGTATCACGAAGAGTTAGGTAGTGGATACGCGGCCATTTTGGAGTCAAAAGGGCGTTGTTTCGTTGTGAGCAGGGTAGGAGATGCTTTCATCGAGATACCCTGCAAGGAGGCAGTTAGTGGAAAGCTAGTGCTTCTGGTAGATTCAGGGGCGGATACTAGCCTCGTAAAATCTAGTGTTTTCCGGAAAGGACTAGTTATTAACCCAAAAGATGTAAGAACGCTTAATGGAGCGTTCGGAGGTTGCATCAGAACACTGGGGTCGCTTAAAATAGGGCACAGTAAAGTTAAGGAAATGAGTTTTAGAGTGCACGCAGTTGAATTGGATAGGGAAGGTATCCCGGCCGATGGGATAATTGGCCGCGATAATCTCTGGGGCCGCACCATACTGGATGCGCTGGAGAAACAGTTATCATTTTATGATGATAATAAGAATAGAATCCTTACTCTCCCATTGAAGTCATGGCAGGAAGGAACCGTGAATAGGGTTAAGAATTGTAGGGAGGTAGTGAACGCAAGGTCAACCAGAGTAGTTACTACGCGTGTAAACACGAAACTCAGGACTGTTGTTTTGCACAAGCAGCAGCTAGCGGAGGGCGTATATATGGGAGAAACCATAACGCACGTTGACAAGGGTAAGGTGTACGCTTGCGTACTCAATGCATCGGAAAAGGACTACTTGATGGAGGAGGATTTTAGGCCCAAGTTCACTAGCTATGATAATTTTAAGGAACCGAATTATAGATCGGTGAATCAGATTAAGCAGGTAGATATAAGAAAAAGAATGGAGAGAGTGCTAGAATCCCTGATGTTAGACCCAAGCGTGAATTCAGAAGAGAAGGCATCAATAGAAGCCATTTGTGCGTCATTCCATGACATATTTTTGCTGGAAGGAGACCAGCTAACGTATACACCAGAGGTAGAGCATGAAATACCTACTAGGGTGGATCAAGCACCGATTAACCAGAAACAGTACAGATTGCCGCAAGCTCACAAAGATGAGGTAAATAGGCAAGTGGAAGGGATGTTAAAGGATAACATAATTTCACCGAGTATCTCGCCTTGGAACTCACCAATAATTTTGGTACCAAAGAAGGGAGGTACTCAGGGTCAGAAGAAGTGGAGAATGGTCGTTGATTTTAGGAAATTGAACGACGCCACTATCAAGCAGGTGTTCCCAATACCAAGGATAGAAGAGATACTGGATCAATTGGGACACAGTAGATATTTTTCTACACTTGATTTAGCGAGTGGCTACCACCAAGTTCTGGTGGATACCCAAGATAAGCAGAAAACCGCGTTCAGCACCGGTTTAGGGCATTATGAGTTTAATAGAATGCCGTTTGGATTAACAGGAGCACCGGCTACCTTCCAAAGGCTAATGAACCATGTGCTAACAGGCTTGCAAGGGTTAGATTGTTTTGTGTATCTCGATGATATTGTAATTTATGGGAAGAACTTGCAGCAGCATTCGCAACGCTTGTGCAAGGTGCTCCAGAAATTACGAGAACACAATTTGAAATTGAACACGGAGAAGTGTCAATTTTTGCGAAGAGAGGTGGTTTATTTAGGCCATCGTTGCTCAGAAGCAGGAGCACTGCCTGACCCGCAGAAGGTGGAATGCGTTAAAAATCTAGCGATTCCGAGAAACAGAAAGGAAGTGCAAGCATTCCTAGGACTAGTGAACTATTATAGAAAGTTCGTGGAAGGACTAGCCGGAATTGCTTTGCCCATTAATAAGTTGCTACGAAAAGAAGCAAAGTTCGAATGGACAGAGAGATGTCAGCAAGCATTCGAGAGGCTAAAGGAGATAATTAGCTCGCCACCAATTTTGGCGTACCCCGACTTTGAGCAAACTTTTTTGTTGACCACTGATGCTAGCAATGAAGCATTAGGGGCAGTATTGTCACAAGGGGAAGTCGATGATGACCGACCAATAGCATTCGCAAGCAGAGCGCTTAGCGACACGGAGAAGAGATACTCCACAATAGAGAAGGAATTTCTAGCCATAGTGTGGGCTACGAAGAATTTTAGAGCATATCTGCTAGGACGCCCATTTAAGATATATACTGATCACCAGCCGTTGAGAGGCATAGCCAATTTGAAAGACCAAACGTCTAGGCTAGCCAGGTTCAGACACAAATTGTCTGAGTATGATTTTGAAATCATATACAAACCTGGGAAGAAGAATCTGAATGCGGACGCACTCAGCAGAGTACCGCAGGCACAGAAGGTATCAGTAGTGCAAACGAGGTCCAAAGCACGGTCAGATAAGGAGAAGGTCGAGAGAATGCCAGAAGATAAAATTGATGCTACAAGAGATGTTAGCAATGCGGGTTTCGATGCCAATGAGCAAACAGCCAGTAGTGTGGAATGGCTGGAGGATATAAAGGATATCCAGGCTGTGTTAAAGGGTTTCCATGATTCACCTCTAGGTGGACACCAGGGATTCTGGAAAACCCATGACAGAATTAGGCGAGTATACGGATGGAAAGGTATGCTCAAGGACATAAAGAAATATGTAAGAAGTTGCCCAAAGTGCCAGGCCAACAAAAGTTCAAGGCTAACAAAGATGCCCATGGTGTTAACGGACACACCAAAGCAACCATTTGATAAGGTCCATATGGATATTGTAGGTATTTTACCTGAGACTGTTTCGGGCAATAAATACATACTGACGTTCCAAGACGATTTCTCAAAGTATATGGCGTGCGTGGCTATACCCGATGCTGAAGCAAGTACGGTGGCCAAAGCATTCTTTGATGAAATTATAGCAAGATACAACATACCTAAGGTTTTGATAACCGACAATGGTTCAAATTTCGTATCAAAACTATTCTCAGAAACGTGTAAAATGCTGGGAATCAAGAAGTTGCACATAACACCATATCATCCACAGGCGAATGGCTCATTGGAACGTAGTTATCGACCTCTGGCCGAGTACTTGCGCAGTTTTGCCAAGGAAGACGGCTCGAATTGGGATCAATGGTTAACCACTGCAATGCATGTACACAATAATACGGTACATGTATCAACGAAGCAAACTCCGTTCAGGACGCTCTACGGGTTTGATTTTAATATGCCAGCAAATCTGAAGCGCAAATGTGCGCCAGTGTACAATGCTGATGACGCGAATAAAGTGCAAAAGTATCAGCTACAGCGAGCGCACGAGTTGGTCAGAGAAAACCAGGATTGCGCTAAACGAGTAGCCAGGGAGGCCTATAACAAGGTACTAAACCCAGTCGTTTTGAACGTGGGTGATCAGGTACTCATGAGGAATCAAGCCAGGAGAAATAAATTCTCACCTGTGTGGATAGGTCCGTATATGGTAGCAGAGATCCGAAGCCCAGTTACAACAGTCGTAACGATTAAGGGCAAGAATAAAAAGCTACATAATAATTTGTTAAAATTATTCCATACAAGACCACACAACTAAAGACATGTGTTGACAGTGTTGTACAAGTGTAAACACAAGAATAACAACGTAAACATGTACGTGTGTATATCGGATAACACACAGCTCCGATTCTCAAAGTCAAGGCCAGTAGAAGTGTGCCACTTAAAATCGAGCGATTAAAGTTGACGTAATAAAAGTGCTTATTATGCACTGTGGCCGAACGAAGCATAGTAGGGAAAAATATTTTTTTTAAATAATGATAAATATTGCACGTAATTAAAAAATAAAATAAAATAATAAGACAGTCGTGGGTAAGTAATATAAAACAAAACTTCGAATATGTACATACACACATACGGCAGTGTATGCACTGAAATTCGATGCATGAGCATTAACGCCAGGCAACGGAACTGCTGGTGAAGTAAGTATATATACGAGTATTTATATATGTGTATAAGATAAAGAATGAATGTACGAATGTATATTTAAAGAAGTAAGTATTCTAGTTAGGAGGAATGGGTATGTGCGTATGTATATATTTGCAGATACTGCAGCAGGCTATATGTAGATATACTCGTACATAGGTTTTAACTGTTAATTGATTAGGAAATTAGCGTATGGAAATTTGAATAAATGTATATGTTGGGATATAAAAAAAAAGTATAGGTTGATTGGGAAAATAAGCAATTAATTCTAGGTAATTTAAAGCGCCTTGAATGTATGTATGTATTCATATACGGGCTAATTACAGGATGGAAAATAGAATCGTTAATGGATGTATACATATCAGGCTAGAAGTAAATTTAAATAAAAAGTAATTGTATGCGATGAAAGGTATGGTCATGCAATGGACAAAGTTTTGACACAAACGGGTTTATCTTAAATATTCTGGTTTTTGTCGGAGGGCCAATGAATTGGTTCAAAGTTAAAATGAGTGATAACTCACGTGTTGAAAAAGAGCACGAAAAATTAATCAGAGCAAAACTGATGCCCTATATGGCTATGAAAACGCATAGTCCAGTCCTCATTTCCTCCAGGATACGGTAGCGAATCCGATAATGTGAGGGGAGAAGACGAGTGGATGGCAAATTGAATGATATAGCATTCAATTATAAAAAAAGCATGTTGTAGAAATATTGTTTTTTGGAATAGCTTATGTTTAAGAAAAGTTATAAATTAAAAAATTATAAACTGTGGAAAGTTCACATTAGAATCAAAAGTAGTTTAGAAAATAATTAGAGTTACAAAAATTAATTATTTAAAATATAAATGTGTAATAAAAAAAAAACAAAAATCATACTAAATTGGAAAGTTATACCCAAGAGTATATATAGTACATATAGTGTATTTATTTAAATGTTATATAATTTTTAAATTCATTTATTAAGTTGACTGAAATGTTCGGCAAAAATTAAACATAGAAGAAATATCAAACTAAAATGTATACTAGAAAATTAAGAAAATTATTATAGGTGTTCTCTATATAGCTCTGATGATGTGAAGCGAAGCAGGAAGTTCCGGGAACAGCGGATATCGGAAGGCGGTGCGGACTAAGGGACCAACATAGTATTCGGAAAGATGCGTTTTTGAAAAACAAAGATTTTTGGCAGTTATCTAAGGTTTGTGACCCCAAAGATGCCAACATATTAGATTGGGGATGAATGGCGACGGATGTAATTTTAATTTTGCGAAACGGCATATGGCCGCAGCATTTGAATGCGTTGTGGATGAGTTATTGACAAGCAACGAAAAAAAAAACAAGTTTCCTTGCGGAGTCATGTTTTGAATTGGACAATTATAGTACAATGTCCACCGAGTGTATCACAATCTCAACAGAATCGATTTTGGATAAGTTGAAGATGGGTAAAAGCTTAAGGTGGGTGACTGAAACCACCACCAAATATAATAAGCAGAAGAAATTTGGCTCACGGAAGTTAATTGCTTCATTGAAGTGTATGTCCAATCTAGAGTATGAACATATGGAATATGATTTACATAGGAAATATGATTTAATACAAGAGGACACAGAGACTGGTTACCGATCAGAGTACACAAATTACGTCATTAAATGTGTGTCTCAGAGAAATACCGATTGTCTCCACATCAAAGCCAAACGATGTCAAATACCATTATGAGGAAGCTCAAGAGAAACACTTCCACCATAAAACGCATTGCTGCAAAGGAAGAAGGTGTATTGTAATCTCTCATGTATTCCAAATGTTTTTTTTTTACAAGTTGAATACTATAAGCAGAGGCAGTACCACTTACAGCCGTGGGGCACACTACATAAATGGATAGAAGAAGGCCACTAAAAGCAAAGTTTTAATGGCAAACCAGACCGCCAACCTATAACATCTTTGTACGTACTGATCCAGAAAGAAGGGAGGAGTATGCAGAGTTCATCGAGGGATTTCACTACCCTGCAAGGAGGCAGTTAGTGGAAAGCTAGTGCTTCTGGTAGATTCAGGGGCGGATACTAGCCTCGTAAAATCTAGTGTTTTACGGAAAGGACTAGTTATTAACCCAAAAGATGTAAGAACGCTTAATGGAGCGTTCGGAGGTTGCATCAGAACACTGGGGTCGCTTAAAATAGGGCACAGTAAAGTTAAGGAAATGAGTTTTAGAGTGCACGCAGTTGAATTGGATAGGGAAGGTATCCCGGCCGATGGGATAATTGGCCGCGATAATCTCTGGGGCCGCACCATACTGGATGCGCTGGAGAAACAGTTATCATTTTATGATGATAATAAGAATAGAATCCTTACTCTCCCATTGAAGTCATGGCAGGAAGGAACCGTGAATAGGGTTAAGAATTGTAGGGAGGTAGTGAACGCAAGGTCAACCAGAGTAGTTACTACGCGTGTAAACACGAAACTCAGGACTGTTGTTTTGCACAAGCAGCAGCTAGCGGAGGGCGTATATATGGGAGAAACCATAACGCACGTTGACAAGGGTAAGGTGTACGCTTGCGTACTCAATGCATCGGAAAAGGACTACTTGATGGAGGAGGATTTTAGGCCCAAGTTCACTAGCTATGATAATTTTAAGGAACCGAATTATAGATCGGTGAATCAGATTAAGCAGGTAGATATAAGAAAAAGAATGGAGAGAGTGCTAGAATCCCTGATGTTAGACCCAAGCGTGAATTCAGAAGAGAAGGCATCAATAGAAGCCATTTGTGCGTCATTCCATGACATATTTTTGCTGGAAGGAGACCAGCTAACGTATACACCAGAGGTAGAGCATGAAATACCTACTAGGGTGGATCAAGCACCGATTAACCAGAAACAGTACAGATTGCCGCAAGCTCACAAAGATGAGGTAAATAGGCAAGTGGAAGGGATGTTAAAGGATAACATAATTTCACCGAGTATCTCGCCTTGGAACTCACCAATAATTTTGGTACCAAAGAAGGGAGGTACTCAGGGTCAGAAGAAGTGGAGAATGGTCGTTGATTTTAGGAAATTGAACGACGCCACTATCAAGCAGGTGTTCCCAATACCAAGGATAGAAGAGATACTGGATCAATTGGGACACAGTAGATATTTTTCTACACTTGATTTAGCGAGTGGCTACCACCAAGTTCTGGTGGATACCCAAGATAAGCAGAAAACCGCGTTCAGCACCGGTTTAGGGCATTATGAGTTTAATAGAATGCCGTTTGGATTAACAGGAGCACCGGCTACCTTCCAAAGGCTAATGAACCATGTGCTAACAGGCTTGCAAGGGTTAGATTGTTTTGTGTATCTCGATGATATTGTAATTTATGGGAAGAACTTGCAGCAGCATTCGCAACGCTTGTGCAAGGTGCTCCAGAAATTACGAGAACACAATTTGAAATTGAACACGGAGAAGTGTCAATTTTTGCGAAGAGAGGTGGTTTATTTAGGCCATCGTTGCTCAGAAGCAGGAGCACTGCCTGACCCGCAGAAGGTGGAATGCGTTAAAAATCTAGCGATTCCGAGAAACAGAAAGGAAGTGCAAGCATTCCTAGGACTAGTGAACTATTATAGAAAGTTCGTGGAAGGACTAGCCGGAATTGCTTTGCCCATTAATAAGTTGCTACGAAAAGAAGCAAAGTTCGAATGGACAGAGAGATGTCAGCAAGCATTCGAGAGGCTAAAGGAGATAATTAGCTCGCCACCAATTTTGGCGTACCCCGACTTTGAGCAAACTTTTTTGTTGACCACTGATGCTAGCAATGAAGCATTAGGGGCAGTATTGTCACAAGGGGAAGTCGGTGATGACCGACCAATAGCATTCGCAAGCAGAGCGCTTAGCGACACGGAGAAGAGATACTCCACAATAGAGAAGGAATTTCTAGCCATAGTGTGGGCTACGAAGAATTTTAGAGCATATCTGCTAGGACGCCCATTTAAGATATATACTGATCACCAGCCGTTGAGAGGCATAGCCAATTTGAAAGACCAAACGTCTAGGCTAGCCAGGTTCAGACACAAATTGTCTGAGTATGATTTTGAAATCATATACAAACCTGGGAAGAAGAATCTGAATGCGGACGCACTCAGCAGAGTACCGCAGGCACAGAAGGTATCAGTAGTGCAAACGAGGTCCAAAGCACGGTCAGATAAGGAGAAGGTCGAGAGAATGCAGGAGATAAAATTGATGCTACAAGAGATGTTAGCAATGCGGGTTTCGATGCCAATGAGCAAACAGCCAGTAGTGTGGAATGGCTGGAGGATATAAAGGATATCCAGGCTGTGTTAAAGGGTTTCCATGATTCACCTCTAGGTGGACACCAGGGATTCTGGAAAACCCATGACAGAATTAGGCGAGTATACGGATGGAAAGGTATGCTCAAAGACATAAAAAAATATGTAAGAAGTTGCCCAAAGTGCCAGGCCAACAAAAGTTCAAGGCTAACAAAGATGCCCATGGTGTTAACGGACACACCAAAGCAACCATTTGATAAGGTCCATATGGATATTGTAGGTATTTTACCTGAGACTGTTTCGGGCAATAAATACATACTGACGTTCCAAGACGATTTCTCAAAGTATATGGCGTGCGTGGCTATACCCGATGCTGAAGCAAGTACGGTGGCCAAAGCATTCTTTGATGAAATTATAGCAAGATACAACATACCTAAGGTTTTGATAACCGACAATGGTTCAAATTTCGTATCAAAACTATTCTCAGAAACGTGTAAAATGCTGGGAATCAAGAAGTTGCACATAACACCATATCATCCACAGGCGAATGGCTCATTGGAACGTAGTCATCGACCTCTGGCCGAGTACTTGCGCAGTTTTGCCAAGGAAGACGGCTCGAATTGGGATCAATGGTTAACCACTGCAATGCATGTACACAATAATACGGTACATGTATCAACGAAGCAAACTCCGTTCAGGACGCTCTACGGGTTTGATTTTAATATGCCAGCAAATCTGAAGCGCAAATGTGCGCCAGTGTACAATGCTGATGACGCGAATAAAGTGCAAAAGTATCAGCTACAGCGAGCGCACGAGTTGGTCAGAGAAAACCAGGATTGCGCTAAACGAGTAGCCAGGGAGGCCTATAACAAGGTACTAAACCCAGTCGTTTTGAACGTGGGTGATCAGGTACTCATGAGGAATCAAGCCAGGAGAAATAAATTCTCACCTGTGTGGATAGGTCCGTATATGGTAGCAGAGATCCGAAGCCCACTTACAACAGTCGTAACGATTAAGGGCAAGAATAAAAAGCTACATAATAATTTGTTAAAATTATTCCATACAAGACCACACAACTAAAGACATGTGTTGACAGTGTTGTACAAGTGTAAACACAAGAATAACAACGTAAACATGTACGTGTGTATATCGGATAACACACAGCTCCGATTCTCAAAGTCAAGGCCAGTAGAAGTGTGCCACTTAAAATCGAGCGATTAAAGTTGACGTAATAAAAGTGCTTATTATGCACTGTGGCCGAACGAAGCATAGTAGGGAAAAATATTTTTTTTAAATAATGATAAATATTGCACGTAATTAAAAAATAAAATAAAATAATAAGACAGTCGTGGGTAAGTAATATAAAACAAAACTTCGAATATGTACATACACACATACGGCAGTGTATGCACTGAAATTCGATGCATGAGCATTAACGCCAGGCAACGGAACTGCTGGTGAAGTAAGTATATATACGAGTATTTATATATGTGTATAAGATAAAGAATGAATGTACGAATGTATATTTAAAGAAGTAAGTATTCTAGTTAGGAGGAATGGGTATGTGCGTATGTATATATTTGCAGATACTGCAGCAGGCTATATGTAGATATACTCGTACATAGGTTTTAACTGTTAATTGATTAGGAAATTAGCGTATGGAAATTTGAATAAATGTATATGTTGGGATATAAAAAAAAAGTATAGGTTGATTGGGAAAATAAGCAATTAATTCTAGGTAATTTAAAGCGCCTTGAATGTATGTATGTATTCATATACGGGCTAATTACAGGATGGAAAATAGAATCGTTAATGGATGTATACATATCAGGCTAGAAGTAAATTTAAATAAAAAGTAATTGTATGCGATGAAAGGTATGGTCATGCAATGGACAAAGTTTTGACACAAACGGGTTTATCTTAAATATTCTGGTTTTTGTCGGAGGGCCAATGAATTGGTTCAAAGTTAAAATGAGTGATAACTCACGTGTTGAAAAAGAGCACGAAAAATTAATCAGAGCAAAACTGATGCCCTATATGGCTATGAAAACGCATAGTCCAGTCCTCATTTCCTCCAGGATACGGTAGCGAATCCGATAATGTGAGGGGAGAAGACGAGTGGATGGCAAATTGAATGATATAGCATTCAATTATAAAAAAAGCATGTTGTAGAAATATTGTTTTTTGGAATAGCTTATGTTTAAGAAAAGTTATAAATTAAAAAATTATAAACTGTGGAAAGTTCACATTAGAATCAAAAGTAGTTTAGAAAATAATTAGACTTACAAAAATTAATTATTTAAAATATAAATTTGTAATAAAAAAAAAACAAAAATCATACTAAATTGGAAAATTATACCCAAGAGTATATATAGTACATATAGTGTATTTATTTAAATGTTATATAATTTTTAAATTCATTTATTAAGTTGACTGAAATGTTCGGCAAAAATTAAACATAGAAGAAATATCAAACTAAAATGTATACTAGAAAATTAAGAAAATTATTATAGGTGTTCTCTATATAGCTCTGATGATGTGAAGCGAAGCAGGAAGTTCCGGGAACAGCGGATATCGGAAGGCGGTGCGGACTAAGGGACCAACATAGTATTCGGAAAGATGCGTTTTTGAAAAACAAAGATTTTTGGCAGTTATCTAAGGTTTGTGACCCCAAAGATGCCAACATATTAGATTGGGGATGAATGGCGACGGATGTAATTTTAATTTTGCGAAACGGCATATGGCCGCAGCATTTGAATGCGTTGTGGATGAGTTATTGACAAGCAACGAAAAAAAAAACAAGTTTCCTTGCGGAGTCATGTTTTGAATTGGACAATTATAGTACAATGTCCACCGAGTGTATCACAATCTCAACAGAATCGATTTTGGATAAGTTGAAGATGGGTAAAAGCTTAAGGTGGGTGACTGAAACCACCACCAAATATAATAAGCAGAAGAAATTTGGCTCACGGAAGTTAATTGCTTCATTAAAGTGTATGTCCAATCTAGAGTATGAACATATGGAATATGATTTACATAGGAAATATGATTTAATACAAGAGGACACAGAGACTGGTTACCGATCAGAGTACACAAATTACGTCATTAAATGTGTGTCTCAGAGAAATACCGATTGTCTCCACATCAAAGCCAAACGATGTCAAATACCATTATGAGGAAGCTCAAGAGAAACACTTCCACCATAAAACGCATTGCTGCAAAGGAAGAAGGTGTATTGTAATCTCTCATGTATTCCAAATGTTTTTTTTTTACAAGTTGAATACTATAAGCAGAGGCAGTACCACTTACAGCCGTGGGGCACACTACATAAATGGATAGAAGAAGGCCACTAAAAGCAAAGTTTTAATGGCAAACCAGACCGCCAACCTATAACATCTTTGTACGTACTGATCCAGAAAGAAGGGAGGAGTATGCAGAGTTCATCGAGGGATTTCACTCCGTCAACGGCAGCCGTCAACCGGATCAGCAGTTAGCAGAAGTATAACGTAATATTTTAGATATAAATATCATAGTAGAATATAAGATCTTAAGTATAGGATTATTTGTATTATCGCTAGTTGTTGAGAATTGTATATACGCCAGTGAGAAAAGAGTCGATGAAAGACCAAATATAAAAAGGGGAATATAAAAAAAAAGATAGAAATAAAAGAACAGAATAAAACAAAGAAAAAAAAAGGAGAAAAAAAAGATAGAAATAAAGGAACAAAATAAAACAAAAGAGGAAAAAAGAAAAGAACACAAAAGTAAAAAGAAAAGAATACAACAATTGAACCCAAATAAGGCGAATTTGAAAAAAGAAAAAAACTATACATATGTACTATAGGTTTAAGAAAATGCACAGATAGTTTAAAAGAGAAAAATACTGTAAGATTCATTAGAAGTTAGTTGCACTAACTTCTTTTAGAAAGAGGGGAGGGATGTTGTGAGCTAGAATCAAGCTGCCTGCGCGTAGTGTCTCACATCATCGACTCCTAACAGATGCCACACATTCTGTGTGATTAGCATGTGTTAAAGTTACTTAAGAAAGCACATATTTTTAGGGTGCGAGTACTTAGAATTAATATTACCTATGTAATATTTATTATGTAAACTTTTAGGGTGCTACAGTTTTGCAGTCGAGCCACCGAAGGGCATTCAAAGTTAGAATGCACCATCAACATTTCAGATTGGCGTAGGTCAGTTGGCTTGACCAACTGACACCAATTAACAGGTGCGAAACTGGAACACCAGAAAGGTCAGTTTTTGTATTGTAATTATGAATTGTAAATAGTATATAAGAGTTAGTATTCTAAGTAATAAAGGTTTGTGATTTTAAAAACTAAAAGTGTAATGTAGTGATTTTTACAAAGAGTGATTTAGGCTTTTCAGATACACGCGCGCAGCAGAAGGACGTCCCCCGTCAAACAAGGACAATACCCCAACAAGTACCTGTGTTTACTGGTGCTGCTTCAGCAGATTTAAGGTCAGAACTCAGTAGGTTCATTCAAGGTTGTGAGCTTGCAAAGCGGAGCATAAGCCCTGATGAGTTACAGGATTTCTTCGACTGTATAAAGCAAAGGTTATTTGGAGATGCGTACAACCTTGTGCTGCCAAAACAATTCGCCTGTGTGAATGAGCTTTATGGCCTTCTGAAGAAAACCTATCTTAAGGAGAGAACTCTGGAAGACATATCCCAGGAGATTAGAATCGGGAAACAGCTGGCAGGGGAAGACATTCGCGCCTTTGCCAGGCGTTTGGAGTCACTTCGGATGTTGGCCCAAGAAATAGTCAAAAATAAGTACGATGGCGTAGGTGATACCGCGCTATTGTACGAAGTTGACAAGTCAGTGCTAACGACTTTCGTAGTGGGGCTCCGCAATTCCGCTCTAAAAATTCATATGCTGAATAGCAAAACAGGAAATCTGGAGGAATTGGTAGAAGAAGCAATTCGAGCGCAAGTCCTTGTGGAACGGAGTACGGCCGGATTGGGGGAGATACATATGTTTGAAAATAGACAGGACAATTTAACTGCCGCTGTCATGGATAGAGAAGGAAATAATTTCGTCCCAAACGTGTACAGAGGAGCATATAATCCCGGTGTCTCCGACAGCAGAGCCGCGTGTCAGAGAGATCCGCACAGGGAGGTTGTACAGAGGGCTCCCACATGTTCGTTCTGCCATAAGCCAGGTCATACAAGGGATGAATGTATTACACGCAAGAATACGCCCTATTGTATGGAGTGCCAAACATATGGTCATGAGGCAAGTAGACAGTGCCAAATAGATAATAAATGGTATCAAAATGAAAGGTAGCCATGTACGAGGCGCCCGGACCCACCCTTAAGGGACAGCAGGGGCAGTAGTCCTCGAGTCAATTCAAGGGAAGGGAACAACCAAGCAAGAAATCCTTTCAGCACTGGGAATGGTCAGCAGCGGCCAAATTGGAACACTAGAGGAGGACAAAGGTTAAGCAACACCCAACAGGGGGTGAAATGCTTTTCATGTGGTCGGATGGGACATCGAGCTGCGGAGTGCAGGGATAGGCAGTTCCAACAGAGGAACCAGGGAAACTTCCAGCGGCCCAGTCGAGGCCAATAGACTAGAAAGCCAAAAGACAGGGAGCAACAGATAGGCCGAAGGTACGTGTGACTGGTAATGTAGGAAGTACAGTCCAGGAAAAGGAGGAGCAAGAGGCTCTCCAATACCACGTACCAAGTAACGTAAGAACAATGGTTCAAGTTACGGAGGAGCAAGAGTCTCTCCGGGAGAAAATTTTTGATTGCGTATTGATTTGGGTAACTGTGATGATTCTAGCACTTAGATTAGGTTTTAATAAGATTAGAGAGTATAGGCCAATCGCCGCGTACGTGGTACGAGGATGTATAGTTAAGGTATTAGAGGTAATTTTGAGGGAGTATAGGATTGTTAAGCATAACTGCGGTGCATGGAGGAGAAAATTGGAAGAGTTAGGAAGTAGATACGCGTCCATTTTGGAGTCAAAAGGGCGTTGTTTCGTTGTGAGCAGGGTAGGAGATGCTTTCATCGAGATACCCTGCAAGGAGGCAGCTAGTGGAAAGCTAATGCTTTTGGTAGATTCACGGGCGGATACTAGCCTCGTAAAATCTAGTGTTTTACGGAAAGGACTAGTTGTTAACCCAAAAGAAGTAAGAACGCTTAATGGAGCGTTCGGTGGTTGCATCAGAACACTGGGGTCACTTAAAATAGGGCACAGTAAAGTTAAGGGAATGAGCTTTAGAGTGCACGCAGTTGAATTGGATAGGGAAGGTATCCCGGCCGATGGGATAATTGGCCGCGATAATCTCTGGGGCCGCACCATACTGGATGCGCTAGAAAAACAGTTATCATTTTATGATGATAATAAGAATAGAATCCTTACTCTCCCATTAAAGTCATGGCAGGAAGGAACCGTGAATAGGGTTAAGAATTGTATAGAGGTAGTGAACGCAAGGTCAACCAGAGTAGTTACTATGCGTGTAAACACGAAACTCAGGACTGTTGTTTTGCACAAGCAGCAGCTAGCGGTGGGTGTATATATGGGAGAGACCGTAACGAACATTGACAAGGGTAAGGTGTACGCTTGCGTACTCAACGCATCAGAAAAGGACTACCTGATAATTGAGGATTTTAGACCTAAGTTCACTAGTTACGGTAATTTTAAGGAACCGAATTATGGGACGGTTAATCGGATTAAGCAGGTAAATATAAGGAAAAGAATGGAGAGAGTGCTAGAATCACTAAGGTTAGACCCAAGCATAAATTTAGAAGAAAAGGCATCAATAGAGGCCATTTGTACGTCATTCCATGACATATTTTTGCTGGAAGGAGACCAGTTGACGTATACACCAGAGGTAGAGCATGAAATACCTACTAGAATGGATCAAGCACCAATTAACCAGAAACAGTACAGATTGCCGCAAGCTCACAAAGATAAGTTAATAGGCAATTGCAGGGAATGTTAAAAGATAACATAATTTCACAGAGTATCTCGCCTTGGAACTCACCAATAATTTTGGTACCAAAGAAGGGAGGTGCTCAGGGTCAGAAGAAGTGGAGAATGGTCGTTGATTTTAGGAAATTGACCGACGCCACTATCAAGCAGGTGTTCCCAATACCAAGGATAGAAGAGATACTGGATCAATTGGGACACAGTAGATATTTTTCTACACTTGATTTAGCGAGTGGCTACCACCAAGTTCTGGTGGATACCCAAGATAATCAGAAAACCGCGTTCAGCACCGGTTTAGGGCATTATGAGTTTAATAGAATGCCGTTTGGATTAACAGGAGCACCGGCTACCTTCCAACGGCTCATGAACCATGTGCTAACAGGCTTGCAAGGGTTAGATTCTTTTGTGTATCTGGATGATATTGTAATTTATGGGAAGAACTTGCAGCAGCATTCGCAACGCTTGTGCAACGTGCTCCAGAAATTACGAGAACACAATTTGAAATTGAACACGGAGAAGTGCCAATTTTTGCGAAGAGAGGTGGTTTATTTAGGCCATCGTTGCTCAGAAGCAGGAGCACTGCCTGACCCGCAGAAGGTGGAATGCGTTAAGAATTTAGCAGTTCCAAGAAATAGAAAAGAAGTGCAAGCATTCCTAGGACTAGTGAACTATTATAGAAAGTTCGTGGAAGGACTAGCCGGAATTGCGTTGCCAATTAATAAGTTGCTACGTAAGGAAGCAAAGTTCGATTGGACAGAGAGATGTCAGCAAGCATTCGAGAGGCTAAAGGAAATAATTAGCTCTCCACCGATTGTGGCATACCCCGACTTTGAGCAAACTTTTTTGTTGACCACTGATTCTAGCAATGAAGCATTAGGGGCAGTATTGTCACAAAGGGAAGTCGGTAATGACCGACCAATAGCATTCGCAAGCAGAGCTCTTACCGAAACGGAGAAGAGATACTCCACAATAGAGAAGGAATTTCTAGCCATAGTGTGGGCTACGAAGAATTTTAGAGCATATCTGCTAGGACGCCCATTCAAGATATACACTGATCACCAGCCGTTGAGAGGCATAGCCAATTTGAAAGACCAAACGTCTAGGCTAGCCAGGTTCATTCACAAATTGTCTGAGTATAATTTTGAAATCATTTACAAACCTGGGAAAAAGAATCTGAATGCGGATGCACTCAGCAGAGTACCGCAGGCACAGAAGGTATCAGTAGTGCAAACAAGGGCCAAGGCACGGTCAGATAAGGAGAAGGCCGAGAGAATTCAAGGAGATAAAGTGGATGCAACAAGTAATGTTAGCAATGCTGGTGACGCTGCTAATGAACAAAGAGCCAGTAGTGTGGAATGGCTGAAGGATATAAAGGATATCCAGGCTGTGTTAAAGGGTTTCCATGATTCACCCCTAGGTGGACACCAGGGATTCTGGAAAACCCATGACAGGATTAGGCGAGTATACGGATGGAAAGGTATGCTCAAAGACATAAAAAAATATGTAAGAAGTTGCCCAAAGTGCCAGGCCAACAAAAGTTCAAGGCTAACAAAGATGCCCATGGTGTTAACTGACACACCAAAACAACTATTTGATAAAGTTCATATGGATATTGTAGGTATTTTACCTGAGACTGTCTCGGGCAATAAAAACATATTGACGTTCCAAGACGATTTCTCAAAGTATATGGTGTGCGTGGCTATACCCGATGCGGAAGCAGGTATGGTGGCCAAAGCATTATTTGTTGAAATTATAGCACGATACAACATACCTAAGGTTTTGATAACCGACAATGGTTCCAATTTTGTATCGAAATTATTCTCAGAAACTTGTAAGATGCTGGGGATAAAGAAGTTGCACATAACACCATATCATCCACAGGCGAATGGCTCATTGGAACGTAGTCATCGACCTCTGGCCGAGTACTTGCGCAGTTTTGCCAAAAAAGACGGCTCGAATTGGGATTAATGGTTAACCACTGCAATGCATGTACACAACAATACTGTGCATGTATCAACGAAGCAAACTCCGTTTAGAACACTCTACGGGTTTGATTTCAACATGCCAGCGAATTTGAAGCGCAAATGTGCGCCTGTATACAATGCTGATGACCCCAATAAAGTACAAAAATATCAGTTGCAGCGAGCGCACGAATTGGTTAGGGAAAACCAGGAATGTGCTAAACGAGTGGCCAGGGAAGCTTATAACAAGGTACTAAACCCAGTAGTTTTTCATGTGGGTGATCAAGTACTAATGAAGAATCAGGCTAGGGGAAACAAATTCTCACCTGTGTGGATAGGTCCGTATGTAGTAGCAGAAATCCGAAGCCCAGTTACAACAGTCGTAACGATTAAGGGAAAAAATAAAAAGCTACATAATAATTTGTTGAAATTATTCCACATTCGACCACCCAACTAAAGACATGTGTTAGCAGTGTTTTACAAGTGGAAATACAAGGATAACAACGTAAACATGTACGTGTGTGTATCAAATAACAAACACAACTCCGATTTTCAAAGTCAAGACCAGCAGAAGTGTGCCAATTAAACTCGAGCAAGTAAAGTTGACGTAATAAAAATGTGCTTATTATGCACTATGGCCGAACGAAGCACAGTAGGGAAAAATATTTTTTTTTAAATATTAAATGATAAATATTGCACGTAATTAAAAAATAAAATAAAATAATAAGACAGTCGTGGGTAAGTAATATAAAACTTCGAATATGTACGTACATACATACGGTGGTGTATGCTCTGAATTTTGATGTTTGAGTGTTAACGCCAGGCAACGGAACTGCTGGTGAAGTAAGTATATAGACGAGTATGTATATATGTGTATAAGATAAAGAATGAATGTACGAATGTATATTTAAAGAAGTAAGTATTCTAGTTAAGAGGAATGGGTATGTGCGTATGTATATTTTTGCAGATACTGCAGTCGGCTATATGTAAATATACTCGTACATAGGTTTTTACTGTTTATTGATTAGGAAATTAGCGTATGGAAATTTGAAAAAATCTATAGTTAATTGGGGAAAATAACGTTAGTAATTAATTCTAGGTAATTTAAAGCGCCTTGAATGTATGTATGTAGCCATGTACGATCTAGGAAGAGACGATCGTTAATGGATATATACATATCAGGCTAGAAGTAAATTTAAATAAAAAGTAATTGTATGCGATGAAAGATATAGTCATGCAATGGACAAAGTTTTGACACAAATGGGATTATCTTTTATAATCTGATTTTGTCGGAGGATCAATAATTTGGTTCGAATCTAGAATGAGTGATAACTCACGTATTGAAAAGAGCATGGAAAATTAGTCAAAGCGGAACTAATGCACTATATGGCAATAATGAAACATAGTCCAGTCCTCTTTTCCTCTGGGATGCGGTAGCAAATCCGAGAATGTAAGGGGAGAAGACGAGTGGACGGGGAATTGTATGATATAGCATTCAATTGTAGGTTTAGCAATTTATGAATATAAAAGGTCGGTCGATGATGGATGTTAATGTAAAATAGTGATAATGATAATGTAGCAATAATATAACCATAATAATTATTTAAATATTTAGAGAAATAGAAATATTTATTAGTTAAGTTATTATAGCGATTACTACAGTATATGTGTAGGGCAGCTGTGTTTTTGGTAGCCTATTTGAGAATTCCAGCGAAATGCAGCGAAACCGCGGAAGTGCGGGTGGAACCCTTTGCAGAAACGGACCTGATTTTGGAATCCCTGGATAATGTTTGAATCTCGAACGACGAGTGGGTGGTGATATCGGAGTTTCGCGATGCTGATCTGGAGCCAGTACTGAAAAAACTAGAAGACTTGCAAGAGAAAACAACGGAGTTTTGCGAGTTAAGAGCAAATACGGCAGGATCTGACGGAAGTAAGAGAGGGTGTGAGATAACGGAAGCAGAATCGATAATAGCGAGGCTCAGACGAAACGAGCAAGCTATGTCATTTCGGGGTAGCAAAGAACGCGCAGCATGTTGACTCTGATCTTGTGGGTTGTGGTTCAGTGCTTTGATCTAATTATTTGTCAATTAAGTGCTGAACGAGTTCCAAATTCTAACATTTTTGTAAATAGTTCGGGACTCCGCGATACGCACAATACTCCTGAGTATATCAGACGAAAATTACCTCCACAAACGTGCTATTGAACATGATTTCTGCTATAGCATTATTATTGGGCAGAACGCCGAGCTGGATAAATACATAGTATTGCATTTGGCTAAGAACGGGGAGGAGGATAATGACCTGCTATTTGCAACCAACGAGTTGGAGTGTAACTCTCAAGGATCTGTAAATCAATTGGATATTGACACACAAGCCCTGACGAGTCAATGAGTCGGCGCATGTAGAATGACACCAGGCTCCCTTGTAGTTATTGCACGAGACAGGAAATTGCCAATGAACACACATTCAAAGAAAGCAAACGGCTCTTCAGCGAATTGAACAATTTACTTATACAGGGCAATCATTTCTGCAACTCCGTTGAAGACGTCGCTAATGCTGATTACGTATTTTTGGTCTACTCTACGTTCACCCAGACAGCCACCTGCGAACCGTATACTCAGACTTTGAACGGCGGCACATTCTCGCCAATGGAGTGTCGTTTTGTCCGGAAACCGTTCCGAGTGGTACATTTTTGACCGCACTCCTCGTCGGAAAAGGGAGGGATCGCCGCGATCATAACGCTGGCAGTGATCGTTTATATTCTGCCAGTTAAGGATACCCACAACGAGAACCACAACCAACGGCGCAACATAACAACCATACCGACAACGGCAGCCGACAACCGGATCACCAGTTAGCGGAGGTTATAACGTAAGATTTTAGATTTAAATATCATAGCGGAATGGAAGATTTTAAGTATGAGAATAAAATATATTGTAAGCCAGTAAGAAAAGAGTCGGTGAAAGAACAAATATAAAAAAGGGAAAAATATAAACAAAGTAGAACAAAAGAAAGAAAAAAAAACTATAAAAAAAAAGTCATAGCAAAGAAAAAAAAAAGAAAAATAAAGATAGAAATAAAGGAACAAAATAAAACAAAAGAGGAAAAAAGAAAAGAACACAAAAGTAAAAAGAAAAGACTACAACAATTGAACCCAAATAAGGCGAATTTGAAAAAAGAAAAAACTATGCATATGTACTATAGTTTTAAGAAAATGCACAGATTGTTTAAAGTGCAGAAAAGAGAAAAATATTGTAAAGATTCATTAGAAGTTAGTTGCACTAACTTCTTTTAGAAAGAGGGGAGGGATGTTTTGAGTTAGAATCAAGCTACCTATGCGTAGTTGACTCACAGCACCGGCTCTTATTAAATTCATTAAGAACGCACATATTTTTAGGGTGCAAATATTGCAAATGAATAGTAATTATTCATTAATTATGATGTAAACTTTTAGGGTGTCACAGTTCCGCAGTCAAGGTGACGAGGGGCATTTAGAATGCACCGACGACACTTTTACTTGCAGTAGGTCAGTGGGCTTGAGCAACTGACACCAAATAACAATTGCGTAACTGGAACACCAGAAAAGTCAAGACGTAGACTGAAATGTTTATTGGTAAATAGTATATAAGAACTAGTATTTTTAAGAATAAAGCTCTCTTGTGCTTTGAAGCTGAAAAGTTAAAGTTTTTGAATTCTACGTTAGGGTTCTTGATTTTTCAGCCACGCGCCCGAAAACTGCGACAGGACGTCGCCCGCCAAGCAAGGACATGAGGACCCCAACAACTATAAGAAAGATAACGATTACAGCATGCACCCTAATGTTATGATTGATCAAATGGATAAATTGTGTGTTTAAGATTTAAAAAGAAACACCTGGATTTCCAATGGCAAAGATGATTTTCCACAACTGAATGATCCACCAGAGCAACTTCGCGCTTACGTGATTGGAACTTCTCCGTTGTCCAAACTTACTGCTATACCTACAGATTTGCTTGTATAATACTTAAAGCTTTATTCTAATTTTAAGCGTATTTTAATATTGAACTTAGTTAATATAGTCAGGCGTAAAGCAATCGTCAAAGAATAAGTTTCAATACATTACACTTAAATTAGTGAGAAGATATTTGAATATGATCGACTTTATAATGAGTGCCTAGTAAGAAGGGGAAACATGCAAAGCCGGTAAAGTTCTTAGAGTTTCGATGACTTCGTTGTACAAGCTGCGAAGCCCCTTTAAATCGCTCGGTGTTAGCAATTTTCGCTCGGCATTAATCACGTTGTGGAGGTCGCTGCGCTGCTAATTAAAGATTGTCTTAAGTAACTAAACTTTGTCGTTAGCGGAATCTTGTTGTTGTTGTGAACAACGCGCTTAAACTATTCCCAAAATGGACCTAGTTCACGAAGTTTCCATCAAACTGCTTCAACTCTATGGCTTTAAATTTTACGCATATAAAATCATCTTCAGCGTTATTTTAACATTATAAATGTGGATGTAGCCCCTTTCATTCGTATCTTCTGGCGGTGAATTTAGGTAATCCTTTTTACTGTTCTTTGGTTAACTGAGTTCGGCTAGTCGCTCGATATGCTGATTCCCATTTAATAAATTTTCGAGGTAATCGTTACAAATTATTATTTTTTCTTTAATTCGTCAGTGTGTAAACTTTTACAAGTTACAGTTTTCTGCTATTATAAAATTAGGATTATTTCTCAGCGGATTTATTGCACACTGTACTTGCAATTGTGTATGTGTGGTTATTCCACCGCCATAATTTTCAGAAGGAGAATTCTTGAAACATTTTGGCAGATCTTATAGCTATTTCGGACACGCCACTTGTCCTCATCAGAGATCTTTCAATGAAAGGCAACTTTTCCCCAAGCATTTTATTATGTCTCAGAAATCAACAGCACACCAACTATGAACACTCCCAGGAATCGAACCTGGGCCTTCAGCTATTGTTATCGAACCATCCAGACAACTACAAATTGCCCATGTACTGTCTCATTCCACCACACTTTCAACTACTGTATCTTATTATTACCCCTCATTTGTGTTCCGTTAGGTCTCTCTTTCTATATTTATTTCATTTCAGTATTTTCATAGCAAAAATAATAGAAACAAAGATTGCGCAAAGCGGTGCCCAAAAAGTTTTTTTTCTGTGCATCTACGTCACAGTAGCCTGGTTGCAAAGAGAAGTGTCAAACTATAATACATTTTGAAAAAAATTTAATATTACTGTGAAATATAAAAAATAGCAAAATTTTTTATTTTATAACTTGCGCGCTACCAACTCCATACACAGCGTCATATAAAGCTTCCAAGTTCTTCTCGTTCGAAGAATTTTCTGAGAACTCTCTGGCCTGAGACGGCCCAGACACCCATCGCCGCTGCAGCAAACTATCGGAGCAGCCAGAATCAAACAGAGTGATCACGCGGTGAACCTGGAAGACAGAGCCACGACCGCTGATCGCTACCCGGTGCGAGCGTCACCATGTCTCGGCTATATCCGTGGTCGATCGGCTCTAGCAGCTTACGAGCTGCCTCCCAAGTGAATGCTCGCTCTCTTGCCTTTCAACCACCGTGCGGAACACATCGGTCGCCAAGCTAATAAATTGAAACTATTGATTGTGAAACTACTGTTTAATAAGAATACATATACTGTTTAATAAGAATCCATATACTGTTTAATAAGAATACATATACTGTTTATTTAGAATACATACTGTTTATTAAGAAGGCATATATTTATATTATTGTGAAAATACCGAATTTATTAAAATCAGTGCGCACAAGCAAACATTGGTCCTTCGAGCCAGACCAACTAGTTTTCTCTACTCTTTAGTGAAGTGTACCCAATAACCCCTGTTATCAGCGCTGCTGACTGCGTCTGCTAATATACTCCATATATTACATACGAAACTCGCCGCTTCGATTAGATCTAATTTTGCTCTTCTCCTTTGTGCGACCTTCCTGCATTTCGCGAATGCTCAAAGCACCTACGGTCGGTCGTAAAGTTTCTCACACGGTTTAACGCTGTGCCCCTACGATCTAACCGCGTCTCATCAGCCGTTTATAGTTAACCCCGTAAAGTCCGTCATGATTCCCACACCATTACTCCCCGGTATGTTCGTTTAAAAAAGGTATATAGATCCAGTTAGCGTCGCTGCCGGCGTCGGCACGCTAAAAAGTTTAACGAGTAGTTGATTGTGCCGCTATAAACCACGCTGATTTCGATTTAAATTCGTGTTCCCTTTCGCGTTGGAAGTTCTATCCCTTTTCTTTTCCTTCCTTTTTTTACTATTGCCTTCTTACTTGCAACTCTAATTACCAGGGTGACATCAAGAGGGTAGTGGTAATATTTTTTTAATATTTACAAATTTTATTATTATTACTTTTTCTTCTGACTCTTTTTGCACGTATTGTTTTTTGAATTTTTTTTACGCCGTGCCCCTACGAATTTCAACGTTAACCGTTGCACGTGCGAATGCTTTTTACACCGTGCCCCTTTTACTTCCGTTGCACGTGTATTATCTCTAAAGCCGTGCCCCCACCACCACCGTTGCAGGTGTTTAACCCCCCTTTTTTACACCGTGCCCCTTCCCGCTCCGTATCAAGAGTTTAAAGTTTGACACGGTCCCCATTAGCGATTCTGCCACCGATTTAAATGGCATTACATACAATGTCCGCTCTGACAAAATTCATCAAGTTAGCAGATGAGCTCACAAAGTTCACCTTAAACTTCGATGACCTTCCCCCTGAATTGCATACACAATTCACAATCGAACTGGACCAGGAAGAGTTGCTCTCGGCATGGTTTTCGGTGAAAGAAGCGTCCAACGCATGCCTTAACTCGGTCGAGGCTGCGGTAGACGATAAGGACGAATTAGAACCACTTCAGGATAAGTACTTCCAATGCTATCGGAAGTATGTCACATGCGGAGCGCAGATGCGTGAGTAGAGTCAAAAGCTGAAACCCAATTCCCACTCCCCACCCACCGAAGAAGCAACAAATATGCATAACTTCAACTTGCCCCCATATGATACAGATATTTTTGCAGGAGATTACCTAACCTGGCCTTCATTTCCTGACATCACCAATACCCGAGTTACCCCCGTAGAAAAGCTGTATCACCTCCGAGAGAAAACGACAGGAGAAACTAAGGAAATTGTCCAGATGTCGGCCCTGACCCTCGAGGGCTTCAGTCAAGCCTGGAGTAACCTAGTTGACCGATACGAAAATCCCCGTCTCTTAGTAATCACACAATTGAAAGTGCTTTTCAATTTGACTCCCGTGACAGAAGAATCAGGACGACACATCAAGCGTTTACAGAGAGACATCAACAACTGCATCTCCACCCTACGTGTCAATAAAATCAACCTCACCAATTGGGATGCCATAGTGGTCTTTTTGTGCTCTAAGCGTTTACCCGACATCACCCACGTGGCAACAGATGAACGCCTTCTTGACTAGTAGATACCAAACCCTTGAAACTATAGCCGACTTGAGAACTATAATACCACCATTCCCATTAAGCTACCAACAACAACAAACACACGAGACCCCAAAGTTCCAACAACCTCAGCTTCAGACCCCATCAACCCGGAATACGTTCAATACATGTCCCACCTGTCAGACCCAAAACCACACCATAAAACAGTGCAACCGATTCCAATCCATGTGCTCCGAAGAAAAATGGGCGACCGTCCAACAACAAAGATTATGCTACAATTGTTTAGCAAGATCTCACTCTTCCCGCGAATGTACGAGTCAATTTCGATGTGCAGTTTGTGGAACCAATCATCACACCTTACTGCATACCCCCTCAGACACGTCAGTTCAGTACCCCTCCCAACATCCAGACCCCCACCGCACAACCCACACAAATCGATTTAAAGAAACCCCGAAGGCTCACACCACCCGGATTCAGTCTCGAGCACCCACAAATACAAAGGGCAGTCCCCCAACCCCAATGACTTCAAGACAGATACTTCTCGGTACAGCCATGTACAAATCGCTCATGAGGGCACCTCGTACGCGGTAAGAGCGTTGATTGATCCTGGTTCCGAGGGTTCCTTCATCTCGGAACAATTCCAATGTCAGCTCCGATTGCCAGTCAATAAAGTGTATGCCGAGATATCCGGACTGAGTAATGTGGTTTCCGCTAAGGCGTCCAAGGCCTGCAAGTTCGTGTTGGCCTCCCCCATCAACCCCACAATTCAAATTAAAGCCTCTGCTTTAGTACTCACTCAATTAACAGGCGATTTACCGACCCCCCATCTCAACACCTCCAAATACCCGCTCTTACAAGAGCTCCAGCTGGCCGACTCAAGTCCTCAACCTCAACAATGTATCGATCTCCTGATCGGTGCAGATCTTTACCCAGACATTATCCTAGGCGGCCTACGCAAAGGAGTCGCTGGCTCATTATTAGCCCAAGAAACGGTATTCGGGTGGATACTCACGGGACCTATTCCGAGCGAGCCTGTTGCCGTCTTATTCACGCCCGTCACTTACCCTCAGCCAGACTCCACCGATCAACAGTTAGCCAGATTCTGGGGGATAGACGAGTCACCAAGAACCGGGCTGCTAATACCCGAAGAGAAGTATCGCGAAGAGCATTATGTAAATCGCACCATTTCGAACTATTCATTACAACATGTTTATATTTCAGAAATACCGGATACGTCATCCCCCCTTCCGAGCCCAAAATTTCCCTGAGCAGTTTGCTAGAAAAGCAGCTCCATGCCGAATCAGAGCCAATCCGCTGGAAGAAGTCCAAGGAAGCAATGTTGACCTCCCCAAACCTGAGGCATCCCCGCCAGCAACTCCACTCTCGAGCACCAGAGTCGCCAAAGTCGTTGCAAGGAGCCCCACCGGAAGCAGCTGTCGTCCAGACGAACAGTCGCACTCCTAAATCTTCGCGGTCCACTTCTACCCGACGGCCGAACGATGCACGTCGCCACATGTGCCGTTTGTACCGGCAACTGCACACGCTCAAACAATGCCGTGCCTTCGCCGCCTAGACGATGGAAGAACCGCGCAGAGTCGTCAGCGAGCGCGACTACTGTTACAATTGTCTAGCCACCTCCCATCGCACTCACAATTGTACCAGCAATTTCCGGTGCCGTGTGTGTAACCATGAACACCACACCCTTCTCCACCCGGAGGACGCTTGCTGCATGACCAGGTTAACGGCGGGTATACCGTACTTCCCCCAGAACACAAACGGAGCAGGCCCCCGGGACCCACCCACAATACTAACACCCCGAGTGCCAGCGATTTCGGTTGTATACGACAAACCCTATTCTAACCCTAAGTCACCACCCCAAGTGACCCCGACGTCAGTTGCGCCCTACGCCCCCACGTGACCGTAACATCTGTTGCGCCCTATTATAACCATCTCCGCATTAATCAACCCCAAACATCCTTCCCATATTACCGACAGCAATCTCGGTTGCACCCACTCCCTGCTATACTAACGAGAGCTACTTCGGTGGCACCCACTCCTCCCCGTACCGCAACTTCTGTTGCGCCCTATACAAACCATCTCCGCACTAATCAACCCCAAACTCCCCTCCCATAATAACGACAGCAACCTCGCTAGCACTCACTCCTCCCCGTACTAATCCTACCCGGCAGCGAAATCACTCCTAAACCCTGCACCTCCCACACCTCTCTACCAAGTTGCAATCCTTGCAAGGCGGGCGGTATGTTCACGCGGTGAACCTGGAAGACAGGGCCACGACCGCTGGTCGCTACCCAGTGCGAGCGTCACCATGTCTCGGCTATGTCCGTGGTCGATCGGCTCCAGCAGCTTACGAGCTGCCTCACAAGTGAATGCTCGCTCTCTTGCCTTTCAACCACCGTGCGGAACACATCGGTCGCCAAGCTAATAAATTGAAACTATTGATTGTGAAACTACTGTTTAATAAGAATACATATACTGTTTAATAAGAATCCATATACTGTTTAATAAGAATATATATACTGTTTATTTAGAATACATACTGTTTATTAAGAAGGCATATATTTATATTATTGTGAAAATTCCGAATTTATTAAAATCAGTGCGTACAAGCAAACACACAGTATGACGCTTTAGGCAGGTGTAGCGGTAGCCAGAAGGGCGCACATAGGCCATCATTGACCCCTCGTGATAGAGCATGAGGCACAAACCCTTTCAAAGGTCCAGCCATTTAAAGCTTTCTGAAGCAATTGATGGGTGTTGTTATTTGGAGTATCTCACAAAGAGTCCAGAAAGTGGTCACACAGGAAAGAACGCCCTCTTCTATACACCGCTGGATACGTGCATAACAGGTGTTCAATGGATTCTTGCTCCTCCGCGTACATGCAACTTCTGCAGAGGTCCTTAGCGACAATCCCCGGCCTACTATCATGAGTACCCATGGTCCAGTGTCCCATTAGGACCCTAACCACCGGACCTATACCGCTAGTTTACAAAATAAAATTTTTTCATGTACATTTGACGAGAGGTGACTTTTCTTATGTATTTTCATCTGCTGAATTCGAAAATCAAGGTAAAATTTTTTTCATGGAATAGTTTTTCAGATATTGTAATTTTTGTATTTTTTCGACTTTTTTTCACGTGACAAATTATATCTCGAGCTAGAAATGACGTATTGAGGTGACGAACAAACATGTATAATCGGATCTTTGATTGGTAAGGCGGTTCAAAATATATCGATGAAAATAAGGCACATTTTCAAAAAAATAATATTTTACAGTGATTCTCTGCCGGCGGAAAAGTACAAATCGTTTAAAAAACTTCTGGTTTCTCTTCATGTAGGTAAAGATGATACTTTAACGTAAGAACTAAGACCAACTAGAAGAAAAGCGATCTAAAAATGACAAAGTTATAAGCAATTGAGTGAATAAATCCAAATACCAAATCGGTGAATCTACGTCTATTTTGTTGGAGGACAAAATTGCCACACACGTAACAGAAATTATTTGGATTGTTTACGCACTTAAATTCTCGTTTTCTTTTAGGCATTTTGGAAAATAAGGAGTGGATTTATTCACTCAATTGCTTATAACTTTGTCATTTTTCATCTCAATACCTTGCAATCCACCCAATCGGACATTTCTAGCTCGAGATATGATTTTTCAAAAAAGGTCGAAAAAATACACAAATTACAATATCTCAAAAACTATTCCATGAAAAAAAATTTAAAATTGATTTTCGAATTCAGCAGATGGAAATACATAAGAAAAGTCAACTCGCATCAAATGTACATTTTCGGTGTAAACTAGTGTACTTAGTCTATTTAGAGATAATAAATCTTTCGAGCGATTGACATTTATTTCCGTCCAGGTTTGTCTAGCTATTTTGCATGCTGTCCGTTATAACAGCGCCTATCCTCTGTGCCGAAGGATATTCTATTCTATTGACAATAGGAATACTGAGGTTTAACCTATATGGTTGAATCGGCATGGTAATACCCTCTCGGTTCATTCTATTTACAGTTTCCTGGAATATCCCTGTGGCAGGGAACCTACCTCAGATGCAGATGAGTCTACTTAGCTATTTCGTCTAAAGATTTCCGGCAGTTCTTGACGGCTTTTCTGGTGATAATAACCGAACCCAGGGAAAGCAAAGCCGCTTGGCTGTCAGATAGAATCCAAATATCTTGTCTATATATCCAAATATCTTGTCTTAATCCAAGACAATGCGTCCTCATTCTTAAAAGCGCTGCAGTAGTCGGGAAGCCTAAAGATAATTAATGTCTAGCTCGTGTGACGATATTCCACTTCCAACCATTCCCTGTAGCTTCGATCCATCTGAGTAGATGTGAATCCCTTTTACATAAGAGGAGATGCCGTCCATAAATTGAAAGCAGTAGGAATAACCTCAAAACGTTGTAAAATAGACGCATGGCATTCGTTCTTGGCATACCATTTTTGCGGAGCTTTTAGCCTAATAGCTGAGTTTGCTGCCGTTTTTCGCCAAAAAGCCTAACTGGCAACATATTAAGCATCACGCCCAAGGCTGCCTTTGGGGCAATTCTGTGCCTTCCACTTATGTACGAGTATATCTCTGCCATTGTTTGTACCTTTGTTACCAACCTATTCTATGTGGACTTACTTACGGCTATCCACCAAGCAAGCACTCCATAAAAAAGGGCTGGACGTACCACAATTGTGTATATCCAATAGGCTTAGGCTGTAGCCCCCATTTTTTTCCTACAACTCTTTTGTAAGAATACAGAGCTAATTTTGCCTTTCTAACGCGCTCACTTACTCGTATATTATATGAATGAATAAATGAAAATAAAGAGGGAAAATGTATCTCGACCAATTTGATCTATTGTACTCCTCCTGCATGTACCTATTAAAGGTAATCTATTAGTCCAACAGTTCTAAGGAGGCTTAGTATGGAATTGGGGTTCATTACTCTAATGTCTCTAATCTCGGGCAAGTAATGCCCCAGATATTTCTTACTACTGCGAGCTAAAGCTTCGCAGGGCATGGGGTTTCTTCTGCATACGTGCAGAACCTACACGTGTTTACTGGTGAGAGAACCAGTTTCATGAGGTGGCTTCTTAAACGACAGTGGCCTGTGAGGTAATCTGTCAGAGTTTTTAAATTCTTTTTTCTTAACTGTAGACATAAAGCTGCACGTTTTGAGTTGTAGTCCCCAATCATGAACTTGGATTGTCACAGTTTTGGTCGTGAGGCCCAGTAGCGTGATCTTCTGGATTTTTCTTCCTGTCTTAATTTATCTGTTATGCTACTTGCCCCTATGCCAAAGAATGGTTCAAGTCCAAAAAATGGTGTAGCTGTCCCTTTCCTGGCACGACTATCCGCTTTTTCATTTCCGGGGATCCCAGTGTGTCCGGGACCCATATTATGGAGAGTTTATTGAGGCTTCCTAGCTTATTTAAAAGCTCTACGCATTCCCATACGAGTTTAGAGTGAATCTCGTATGAATTGAATGCTTGTATAGCTGATTGTCACAGTTTTGGTCGTGAGGCCCAGTAGCGTGATCTTCTGGATTTTTCTTCCTGTCTTAATTTATCTGTTATGCTACTTGCCCCTATGCCAAAGAATGGTTCAAGTCCAAAAAATGGTGTAGCTGTCCCTTTCCTGGCACGACTATCCGCTTTTTCATTTCCGGGGATCCCAGTGTGTCCGGGACCCATATTATGGAGAGTTTATTGAGGCTTCCTAGCTTATTTAAACGCTCTACGCATTCCCATACGAGTTTAGAGTGAATCTCGTATGAATTGAATGCTTGTATAGCTGATTGACTATCAGACATGATAGCAATGACCTGTCCCACAAGGTTACGTAGGAGGTTAAAGAAAACACAGAAGTGAATTGCATGTATCTCTGCCTGGAGTGGTTGACCCTCGGCCCAAAAATGCCGGCTCCAATCTTCTGTTTTTGAACCATCTGTGAACCACTTGATGGTGTGATCTTTTAGGATATCTTGAAGTGATTCAGGTTTCCATTCCTTCTTGTTCCCAAGCACAACTGAGAAGCGTTTCCCAAAGTTATACCTTTTGTTCATATGGTCTCTTCGTAGGTCCGCGAGGGGTATAGTGGCAACGATGCTGTCTCGTTGTTTATTACTACAAATTTTCTCGCGGCCAGCACCTTCCTTGACGATTCTTAAGAGGGTTCTTTTTGCAGCCATTTCTACTATAATATGTAACGTAGTAAGATCTAAAAGTGTTTCCATTGCTGCTGTGTGACACATTTTCATAGATCCGGTAATACGTAGATCCGGCATGCGAATCGTTGTACCTTGTTCAAAGTGTACTTCATGGTGAACAATTTGGTTCTTTGAGCCTATGCCACTGTTTCGTATGCCAGAACCTGCCTAACTATCATGGTGTACATCCATTTCAGAATGTAAGGTTTGCAACCCTATGTCTTCCCAGCTAAACTTCTACACACCATTAATGCTCTGATTGCGTTACTTGTTACAAAATCCGCATGTGCTTTCCAGAAAAGTTTGGAATCTATTATTATTCCTAGATATTTAACCTTCCTTGACAAACTAATCTCCACATTTCGGATTGATTGGATGCATATGCGGTAACTTCCTTTTCCGAGTGAACGGTACAATGGTTGTTTTTGTGGGGTTTATGTTCAGTCCCACTGAAGTGCACCATTCTTGAGTAATAAAGAGTCCTCTCTGTATTATGCCACAACGAGTGCTTTCAAATTTACAATGTCGTCGGCATATCCCTGACAGGTGATGCCGTTGTGCTGCAGCAGATCAAGTAGTTCATCTACCACTAAGCTCTTCATGAGTGAGGAAAGTACTCCTCCCTGCGGGCACCCTTTTGTGCAGAGCACTTCTATTGCAGTGTCGCCCGCACTAGTCTCTATTATTCTCGTTTGAAGCATAAAATTCACCCAGCGGGTTATGGCTCTCTCTGTATTTTTCCTGCGGAGTGCTCTTCCAATTGCCTGATGCGAGGTGTTATCGAAGGCTCCTTCAATGTCAAATGAAACAGATGACTATTTCTTGATTCTGTACTGCGTCTCTAATGATATCAGTTAGCTTATAATATATCTGCATAGTATATCTGTTTGTATAATATATCTATTTAGTTTGTCATGTACAAGATATCTGTCCGGACCAGTTTAGATTGGCATGCTGGTCGCTGCCTATGAAAGTGGCAAGTCAGTGGACTGCCCAAATGTTCATGTATTATAGTTAAAGTAAAAACGCAAGTTCTATTGAACTTCCGAGGCATTAAAAAGACTGTTGCGTTCTGTTTGTAAGCAGGACTCAGAGTGATCATCCTCTGTGTTTTTATTTTGTAAGTAACCTAGGGTGTTATAATAAACTTATTCTAATCTATTATACAGTTTATTGAATCTAAACTGTTATATGCTTTACCTACCCTAAGTGCAACGCGCATGCCTGTAGAGCACATACCCTATTGGTGCGCTCTATTTACTTGCAACCATAAACCGCATTAGGTGGAGTATATGGTCTGCAGTGTGGCAGACATGTGGAACAAGATCGTCTGTCTGTCGTTCTGCCCGCTCTTATGACTGTACGTCATATCGTCGAACTCAAAGGCGTGAGAAAGCATTGAGTGACGGATGTGGCACGAGTATCGAGTGTCGAGCTCTGTCTGGATAGTCCGATACTCGTTTCTTGTTATCGCATAACGATCAACAAATCGTGGGAGAATGACAGACAAGGGATAGTGTGTGCAGTTTAATTGTTGCGCACATGATATCACTCGTGAAGGCTGTCTGTATGCTTGGGTGCATTAAGGTGCATCACACGGAGTGCTTTTGAATGCATTAAGGTGCATTTGCATGAAGTGTTTAAAAGTGCATTACAAGCTGAAACACGGCCGTCTCCGTGGACCTTCCTCCTCTGTACGCATGTTGATATCTATTTAGAGGTGATGTGACTAGAGTGAGTGTTCTTAAATAATTGTCCACAATTTTCTCCATTGTTTGGAGTACAAAAGAGGTTAGACTTATGAGTCTGAAAGATTTTGGAGAAGTGAAATCCCTCTTTCCAACCTTCGGTATAAACGAAACTAGAGCTTTCCTCCAGATTACTGGAATATACCCTGTCACCAAGCTTATTCTGAATAACTTTATCATGTGCGGAACCAGTACCTTTATTCCTTTCTGTAAAAGGGCTGGCACTATGCCATCTGCGCCTGGTGTCTTGTTGTAGGGGACAAAAGAGCCTACAGCCCAATGTACTTGCTGTGGTGTTATTATCTTTGTAGAACGTCTCCAGTCTTCCATACTTGTGTGAAACCTTTTTGAGGTAAGTCTTTCTTCAACGGTTGTTGCATCCGAAAAGTGTGTTTTCAAAAGAAGTTCCACCCTCTGTTTGTCGTTCAGTTTAAAGCTGCCATCCGTTAGCTTCAGTGCCATCCTTCATTCTGTTTTAGCCTTCGCCAGTGCCTTGTGTATCCTGGCGGACGTCGATGTGGATAAAATATCTTCACAGAAGTTCCTGAAGCTATCTCTTTTAGCTTTCCTAATCTCAATATTATACTTAGTTACCGCTCTAGTATGATCTTGCCAGTTACCGGTGCGTTTTGCTCTATAGTAAAGGGTACGCACGTTGGATCTTAAATGTGCCAGTGTGTTATTCCACCAAGGTGTTTTCTTCTCCCTGTTGCTAGAGGTATCCCTGCAATTTGCTTGAAATGCCTCTAATATTACCTTATCTATCTTCCCTGCGACGCTTTCAATTTCTAGCGATTGATTCGTCTTTGCCCTAAAATTGAAATGGCCTAGGTTATCAAAAAGGTCATTCATGTACTCGTTCCTGTCTGTATTTCTAGGGTTTTTGATAAGAACCTTCTCAGGGGGTTTTCCTTTGAGAGAGTACTCTATTATACTATGATTAGAGAGAGATGGCTCCGTTGATACTCTCCAGTTTCTAATCAGGTTGGCCATACAAATGTAGGATTATCTCCCACATTGTAAACTTCTAGGTCATTACTTATAATAAACTCTACTACACCCCTCGTGTTCGTGTCACTGCTTCCCGATTCGGTGTTATGTGCGTTGGCGTCGTACCCAATTAATAGTGCGTTCTCCTTGCAGTATTGCACCAGTCCTTGTACTTTGCAGGATGGAATGACGTCGGAGTCCCCTGGGAAGTATGCAGATGCCAGCACAATCGATTTTTGATTACCACCGATGTAGGTGGATGTCTCATGGCAACCAAGTCTCTACTCATAAATTCTGAAATACAAAGATAGTTGGTGGAGTTGTTAACCATTATGCAGGCACGAGGTTTCTCGGATCCCAAATTCTGGGATCCCAAATTACTTTAGTATTTTGCTCTGTTAGTCCTCTTTTTGCCCCCGATAGTGCCAGGGTTCCTGTATCAGCACCGCCCCAAGGTTTTCTTGAGTGAACTAACGTGCAATGACAGCCGAGGCTGCTTTGGCATGGTGTAGATTCACCGGTGCCACGCTGAAACATACATCTTCCATTATTGGAAAGTGTAGGGGATTAGGTTACTGCCCAATCCCTTCTGCAAATCTTCCTCCTCTGACAATGGTTTCTCGCCTCCTCCTTCCACGTTCAGCATGGCTAGGTCTATGCCCTCAGTCAGCTCCTGTGAAGTCGGAATTTCTGGCAATGTGGACATGCACCTTGCCGAAGTTGAAACTGAGCAGGCCGCCATTGGTTTTTATGGCTTCGATGGAATCATCGACTTTTGCCGCGGCTATCAATTTTCCTGTCTCCTCATCCCGGCTGTTGGCGATCCTCCAGAGCTTGGTATTCACGCCCTGGTTTTGCGCTTGGATGAGAGCCAAGATGCTCTCGTTTGCTAGTCCTGAGCCCCTCGGAAGGAACACAGTGATGTTGTGGATACTTGGCACTTCTAAACCGATGCATGCTCTGAGTTGCGCCCCGTTCCATGGCAGTTTTGAAATTGTTTGTTGCAGCCATGTCGAGGTATTCTCATCGGAGCAGTCGATCATCAACATTCCTGGTTTGAAGTGTATTCCTTCGCAAACCAGTGGTGATGACCAACCTTTCGCAACTTCCGATATAATAGCTTCTTCTAAAGCTGTTATATCTTTCGAGGTAAGTATTTGCTTTGGATATTCCTTCGCTATAACTGCCACTCGGATGCCTTTAAGGGCGTGCGCGTAGCTGATATTACGCTTTTGGCGAGGGTGGTTGATGTCCTTGGTCGCTTTTCCCTGTGGAGTTTTATCGAAGTGCTTCGCTTTTTTTACCTCGGTCTTCTGGGTAGGAGTGATCTGGTCACTTTTCGCTTCAGCTGTTGAGAGGGAGGTTTGTTAGCTCGGTGTTCCTCCGCATTTTTTTTTTGGTTACTTTTGGCTCCATACCTCTCTGAGGTAGCGAAGATACCATTTAACACCGGATCCACTAATGCCTCTTCTCAGTGGATCATCTAAGCCGCCTGGCTCTCCTAGGGCTGGCAGCTTCGCAAAGCGTCTCTAAATTGCCTCTGGCCCTTTTGCTCTTTCTCCGTTCCCATCTTTTTCTCTCCTCTCAGTGGGTTTCCCTGAGTGAACGGGGTTTGATGGGTTGGCCGTGGTTCCTCTCGAGTCTCTCGGTCTGGGAGGTGGGGCTGCCGCGAAAGGTACTTTTTTGACAAGAGGAGTTTTTCCTTTCAGAATTTTCAGACAGATGGAGGACAGATTAATCGGTCTTACGTCCCCTGGAATTGAGTGCGTATCAAAATTACCCCCCACATGCTTCCATGACTCTGGAACATACGTTAATTCAAGACAACTTTTGGAGATCAGATCCTCTGATTGCTGAATCTCAATTGGAGCAACGCCATCCGGCCCAGATCCTTTATATGGTTTGAAGCTATGGATAGCCCATTTCAATTTTGGCGTCGTGACTATATTTGGATTGACCTCGACAGCATTCACGTTGGACCTCGTTCACTGCGGTATGGTGCTGGAGCGACTAGGGAGAATAAATGAGCTAACACTTTTCTTGATGAGGATCTCGGTCTTCTATCACTTAAATCACTTATATCAACAAGCTGTTACTATTCGTCCTGAGACCCCAAACCAAGTCCCTGTGTGCCTACGGTTCTTGGATCAGGACAACGTCAACTCCGCCTTTTAAAATATAAAGCTGAAGGCTGGCAGAAGCAGCCTTCGAGTGACGGAGGTCAATCTGCACAATTCGTAGCATATCTGCTACTTGTAGCGCTGGTAGGACTGAAATGGTTGTCCCCAGTAGACTCTCCAAGCCCTCCAAAGTTTACACAGAGTCACTGGTTTTTGGGTGCATGGCGGATTCAACAAAAGAAGTAGAATCAGGAGCCACCACTATAGGACTCGCTCTCTCGTGATCCGTGCCAGACGTTTGCTCGTCCTTTTTGAAGACCTTAAGGACAGTGGACGAAAAACCACAGCCCACGGACATTAACGGAGCAGGTGGCATTGATTGTGCCAGGCTCGTTGTCCTTAGCTTCAGCTACCATCCGAATTATCATTTGAAGACTGTCGGTTTTTGTTGTTGTTATTATTCTGCATACTGGTTCAAACGGCCACCCGCTCCACGGATCAAGCTAAGGCAGCCAAACATTTGAAAGGGGAAGGGGTTTGTTAACTGTAGCTGTGCCCTGTTCCACGGCAAGGCCACCGTTACTACCTGAGCCGGCCTGGTATCAGAATGGGGAGCTCCGTTAAGATACTTTCTGGCCACAAAGCAACAAACAGCATAAACAATACGGTTAACAGGCTTATTGCGCCTTCCAGACAATTTAGAGTGCTATGACCGAACTGATCACATGCATCGCAACTCAATGGAGTTGGCCCACTCATATTGCATTAACGCGCTAGGTAGCCTTGGAAATCACAATTAAAACAGAGCAACGGTTCGGTGGCGCAAACTTCTTTCTCCCCGCGGTTTCCACACCTACACCTCTTCATGCAGTGGACGCCGGCTCCGGTTGTTCCACGTACTGTACCGACTCTGTTTGGTTGGGGTAAAACTCAGCGGGTTCCAGGTGTCTTGTACAAAAATAATTATGTAACAGATTTGTATAATAGGTATTTATTTATTTTATTAAATTAAAATAAATAATGTACTTATTTATATAAAACTACTCTTAAAGCCTTTATTCTGATGTACCTGAATTCCTATGTATCTGTACCGTATGTGTTTTAGTGAGAAAACGATTGAAAACCAAAATTTTCACTGTGCCTCTATGTCTCTGTAGCGTATATGTCTCAGTGAGAAGGCGATTGAAAACCAGAATTCTCACTAAGTTCCTATGTTTCTGAAGCGTATGTGACTGAGTGAGAAGTCGATTGAAAACCAAAATTCAGAACTCAGTCTCTTCTGTCTCCATCACCTAACACAGACGCACCAACATAGAACGTCTCTTCTGACTCCAGCACGCAAGTTTGACAAATCTACTGATAACGATTTCTCGCATACAACGAATACTTTGAACGAAACCATATACTCCAGACAGAACAGAAGTCTAAACTTTTCACCTATTCTGGTGAGGTTAATTTATATGCAAGACAGTAATCCAAGTTTCTCATCGATTCTACAGAGACTTGCATTTACGGAAACATTCATCCCAAAAGCATATATCCAAACTATGTGCGTTATAGTCTCCCTCATGTAAATGGCCTCCGCCAGCCGCTGCTTGTGTAAGGTAGGTAGCAGAGAATACAGAGAAATGACTCTTGTCTAGCGCTCACTAACAGATGTGCAAAACTGTAGTAGCGTGGCTGATTTTTTTCCATACCAATGATAAACAAACCAATCCAGATTTCCCACTAATGATAAACAAAGCAGTGGGGGCAGGTAGAAAATCATATTGAGGGTTGTCGTTTGTTAAAATGTAACCACTATTCTTGCGCCAAAAAGTACCAATATCAGTTTCTTTAAATATTTTGCAATTTGATAATTTTGATCATTACTAATATTAGGAATTATACTCAATATATTGAAAGCACAAATTTGTTAATACTTATTTAATAGATAATTACTTATTTCAATATGGCTTGTCTAATACATAGCCAAATTAGAAGATATGTTTCCTGAGGATTTTAATGAGTTATGCCATAGAATTGGCATCAGCCAATTAGTTTTTGAAAAAATGGTAGAGCAGATCCCTTTATTTGTTCTAATAACTGTAGACCCACACTTATGCTCGCTATTTACATTAGAATTAGAATATACATTTTTTTGAAATTTTTTAATAGAGAGGTAACGGAACCCAATTTTAAAAATAAGATTTTATGCATTTCACATGTGTAGTATAGTAAAGTGTATTTTTTAGTTAGCACAAACCACATACTTAATGCATGCAATATGGATGATATTATATATTTATTACTTACATTACTCTGATAATAATACCCTAACATGACGAAATAATACATATACTCGTATAGTTGGAACATTTTCTTTTCATTATTATATATTCTATATTTACTAAATGTAATAATAATTATTATTTTGGTAACGCGCAAATTGGTAACGCGACAAATGGCATACCTCATAGGTGGTGTGGAAAATGCTACACAGACCTACAAATTATTAATTGTGCTTATATAAAAATTTTTATTATATACATTTAAGTAGAAATTATGTAAAAAAGTTATTTAATTAGATTAATAAGTTTTTTTTTTTTTTAACTCCAGTTTTATTTGCATTCTGCCCATTGGGGTAATAATCAAATCAAATAACAATATTAAATAGCTACATAAATCAATACACAAAGTAATTTTTTAAAATATTTATTTAAATCAACATGAGGAAGAGGAGCCAGTGCTAATCTCCCATAAGGTTAGTTCAGAACTATTGCGTTAGAAAAAATTATTATTATAAATTTAGTGGTGTTGCTCGCTTCAGTCGCCGTGTTGTGCCTTTCCTCTCCAGAAGATTTGAAGCTAGTATGTTAGGATGCTTACTTAGTCGTTCCAGATATTTATTGCTGTATCTTGCTATTTCCTCATCGACAGTAGGGATGTTTAAGTCGTGACGTATTATATCATTCCTGACGAACCATGGAGCCTTTACTATCAAGCGTAATACTTTTGATTGGAATCTCTCAATGATTTTTATATTATTTTTTGCCGCTGAACCCCATAGCTGTATACCATATGTCCATATGGGTTTTAAAATTGTGCTATAAACGAGCAGTTTATTGTCAAGCGATAACTGGGATTTATATCCCAAGAGCCAATATAAGGAACTAAGCTTTATTCCAAGTTGTTTTTTCTTCGTAAGAATATGCTTCTGCCATGTCAGACGTCGATCAAGATGTAGCCCTAAATATTTAACGTCTTCGGATTGGGGCAGTTAACAATCATTTAATATTACTGAAGGACAAGTCTTCTTTTTTAAGCTAAAGCTTACTTGCACAGACTTAGTTGCATTCACCTTAATCCTCCATTTATTTAGCCAGATTTGCAGCTTATCCAAGCTTTCTTGGAGATAATTTGCAGCGATTATGTTGTTGCTGCTTGTAGCCATTATGACTGTATCATCCGCGTAGGTTGCGATTTTTGTATTCTCCGTCAGTGGAAGGTCAGCCGTGTAGATAGTGTAGAGCACAGGACCTAGAACACTGCCTTGTGGTACACCCGCCTTTATAGAGAATAGTTCAGTGACTTCTTCTTTAGTCTTTACTCTGAAATGCCGCTCTTCCAGATATGATCTTAAGATATCATAAAATGTCTGAGGTAGTAACTTTTTCAGTTTAAATAGTAAACCAGGGTGCCATACTTTATCGAACGCCTGTGATATATCTAGGAAAGCAGTTGTACAATAACGGGTTTCCTCAAGAGCGTTTCTTATTATGCTGTACACTCGATGCACTTGTAATAAGTAAATCTGTTTAATTTAAACCTTATTTATCAAAATTACTCCATTTTTAAATTTTCTACTACGCTTTAGGTTTTAAAATATTTAATAGTAGGGAACTCCTTTTTAGCGTTCACAACGCTGTAAACTCACGTACAATTTAGGTGTTTTTTTTCTAAACGTCAGTAATTTTGACGTTTAAGTGTCCTGTCTCTATAGTCTCTGGTAGGTAGCTAGGAGTGGCAGCCTAGTTTACCAAGCTTGTGTAAGACTACAGACGTAAATATTGTGTTCACACGGAAAGTAATTACTTTCACTAACCTCACTTATACCCCCTCTGGAATACTATTACTAATTCTATTCACAGTCGCTCCCAAGGACGACTCTCAGTTTATATCTTGAGCTTACCAGTTAAGTGTACCCAGAAGTTAATCAGATTTGAGTAACCAACCACACAACAAGTGCTATCTATATGTGGGAGTAAAGCTTGTATATTGCTGGCCATATACTCGTATATAAAAATTACAAATATTTACAAGAATTAAGTAAATAATTCGCCACCAGCTGGTGGTGGGAAATTGTCTACAACAACAACAACAACCGCAACAGTAACAACAGCAACAACTACAATAGCAACAACTATATATCCATATGCAACACCTAGAACAACAACAAAGTCTACGCATACAATTCCAAATGGTGCAACCATTGCGTAGAAAGAAAACAAATTTGGTTCGAAAGGTGCAGATCAAACTTTTTTAGTGAATACTCACAAACACAATTATCCTTTAAACATACAAAATTATATATTTCAAAAATAAATGGCAAATAGGTCAGTACAATAATAAGTGGGGCTAATTTGTGAATTCGTCGCCTCAGAATGCTTGTGGCAGTTCTTACATCTGCCACTCTGATTAGGCCGTCATCTCCTCGTATCACCTTGATAATTCTTCAGTGGTGGTGCATTTTCATCCTTAATTATCACCATTATGCCAGGATTAACACTGTGACAAGCGCTCTTCCATCGGTATCGATGTTGGAAGGTGTTCAAATAATCATTTGTCCACTTCCTCCAGAATTCTGTACGTGATTTTCTTGTGCTCCTGAGTCCACTTTTGATGTTAAAGGTTCCCCTATCAACAAATGACCGGGCATGAGTGCTGCTAAGTTGTTTGGATCCGATGATAAAGGAGTTATTGGGAGAGAATTTAGGATTGCCTCAGCTTCCACTATCACAGTCTCCATTTCTTCATACGTTAAGGCCGCTGCAGCTAATGTTGACTGTAGTAAATGTTTAGCGGATTTGACTGCTGCTTCCCATAAACCGCCAAAATGTGGGGCGCGGGGTGGAATGAATGAAAATTCGATGTGCTGCTTACTACATTCGCTGATAATGTCCTGCTTGGCGTCCTTAGCTAGGATATCTTGTTGTAATTCGCACAAAAGATTTTTTGAGCCAACAAAGTTAGTGGCATTGTCACAGTAGATTTTCTTGCAGTGTCCTCGTCGTCTTATAAAACGCCTTAGGGCTCCAATGAAGGCCTCTGTTGTTAAATCACTGACTATTTCCATATGTACGGCCTTGGTAGCGAAGCAACAGAATACAGCTACATATGCCTCTAGCGGCCGCTTCCCGCGCAGCTTGAAGTGTGTGTAGATTGGTCCAAAGAAGTCAACGCCGGAGATTATGAAAGGTCTGGCCGGATGCACTCTGTGCTTTCCCATTATTTGTTGTAGCATTACAGGTTTCATTCTTACACATGTCAAGCAGCCCTGAATTACCGACTTGGCTAACACCTTTACCTTGATTGGCCAATATCTTTGCCTGACGATGGATATTAATGTCCGCGCGCCGGCGCGAAGATTTAGTTTATGTAGATCAGTTAACAGGAGTTTTATTAATGGATGACGGTAAGGCAAAAGCATTGGGTGTTTGGCGTCGCAGGTAAGGCTAGATGACTGTAACCGCCCTTATACTCTGAGAATTCCATTTGTGTCAACGAACGGGGAAAGAGAGCTGAATGACTATTGTTACTCACTGTTGAATATTCCGCTAATTGTGTGAATTCCTTGTTAAATTCTTGCTGCTGCATTAACCTTACAATTGCTATTAGAGCACCTTCCTGTTCATCTGCAGTGAGGCAAGTTGAATCGAACCTTTCATCCCTTTTGAATCTTTTGAAGCGTTGTATGTATGCTACAATCCTTTGCAAGAGGCGGAAAGAGTTGCCATGATTAATGCTTGAGAAGAGGTTAGATTCTTTGTTGATCATTGTTACTGCAGAGCCCCATACTATTGATTCCTTGGTCTGGCGTAGTTCTAATTCGCATTTTCCTAGAGCTGGTTGAAGTGGCCAGATTGTGATAGATCCATGTAAAAAACGGGGCCCGTAGAACCAGAAACTGTTATTAATCAACTTCCCTGGAGTCAGGCCTCTTCATATTAGATCCGCTGGCTTGTCTTGTGATCGGATATGTCGCCATTGTCTTGGAGATTGTTGTGAGTTAGAATCAAGCTGCCTGCGAGTTGTTAACTCACAGCACCGACTCCTAACATACACTACACATTTGGTGTGGTTAGCTTTAAGCAATTAAGTCAAGTAAGAAAGCACATATTTTTAGGGTGAAAGTATTATAAGTAACTAGAATTTATGTAATAAAGATTATGTAAACATTTAGGGTATTACAGTTCCGCAGTCGAGTCGACGAATGGCATTGAAATTTAGAATACACCGTCGACACTTTTACCGTAGGTCAGTTGGCTTGACCAACTGACACCAATTAAGACGTGCGGAACTGGAACACCAGAAAGGTCAGTTCACAGACTGAAAGTGCTGTTTGTAAATAGTATATAAGAATTAGTATTTTAAGAATAAAGTTGCTTGTTGTTCTAAAACTAAAAGTGTATGTAGTGATTCATTTTGTGAAGAGTGATTCTAGGTTTACAGATACACGCGCGGCCAGGACAGGCAGCAAGAGGATGCTCCCGAGGACAAACAAATACGGTCCCCAACAAGATGATCATCGTTGAATTGAAGAGATTCGATTGGCGATAAATGTATGATAATGTGCTGAGTCAGCATTGATCCTACCGAGGACTGCTGTGGAATCTGACCAATAGAACACTTCAGCATCGAGGAATGGTGCTCCTTGTTTTAGCTTCTCCATTAATTCTACCGCAACTTTAGCAGCGCAAAGTTATAGTTTAGGCAGCGTAATTTCTTTTGTAGGTGCTACTCTAGATTTTGCGCAAATGAATCGTACTATGGTGGTATCGTGGACATCTGATGATCGTATATAAGCCACTGCACCATAGGCACGCTCTGATACATCTGCGAAGATATGTATTTGGGGATTTTTGGGTGATGCTCCACTAAATATGTATCGTGGGACACTGATTTTTTTAGTTCCCTTAATTCAGTGCGAAAATGTAGCCACGTTGTATGAAGATTTTGTGGCAAGGATGCATCTACGTTGAGCTTCCAGAGTGTTTGAAGAGATATTTTGGCTGTGACGGTGACTGGTGCAATGAATCCAAGACGGTCAAAAAGCCTAGTATGTCAGACAGCGTAGTGCGTTTTGTGATTTTTCTTGCTTCTGTGGTTACTATCTTGAGATTGAATGTTTCACTTACTGGTTGCCAGATAAGTCCCATTGTCTTGATTCTGTCCTTTCCGGGTTCACTACAGTTTAACGCTAGCTCTTCATCACTAGTTGGAACATTTTTTAACAGATTATGGTGTTTCGCGCAGCACTTTCGTATCTTGAATCCGGCCGATCCAAGCATATTTTGTAACTGTGTTGGAATGTCGAGTGCTGCAGATAATGTATTGGCTCCACTCAGTGCATCGTCTACGTAGAAATTAGAATTGATTGCTGCTGCTGCTAAGGGAAATTTGTGAGCTTGTTGGTTTGCTAGTGTTCGCAATGTTTTAATGATCAGGCATGGAGCCACTGATGTGCCATATATGACTGTAGCTAGCTGGTAACATTTTAACGGCTGCGACGAGTCTTCTCTCCACCAGATAAGCTGGTACTTCCGATCCTCCTTAGCAACCCAAATTTGCCGATACATTTTCTCAATGTCAGCGGCGAAGGCATATTGTTACAACCGAAACCGAAGTAGTATTTGAACCACATCATCTTGGTTACTGGGGCCAATTAACAGAATGTCGCTGAGAGATATATTAGCTGATGTTTTGGCTGATGCATCAAATACGAGACGTAATTTTGTTGTGGACTTTCTGATTTCATCACAGCATGGTGTGACAGGAAAATAGTGCGGATGGTGTCAGTTGATACTTCCTCCATATGTCCCAAGCATTCATAATCTCTCATGAACGCGACATACTGGTTTTTAAGCTAGGGATTTCTTTCTCATTTGCGTGCGACTGCAAAGAACCGTTGAAGGGCTATGTCCCTTGACTCACCCAAATTCGTAGGGTCTCCTTGGGAAGGAAGTTTTACAATGTAGCTGCCATCATTCGGTATGATGGTGTTCTTCACATTGTCGTTCAGCTAATGTGAGAGTAGACTTGGTTGCATCACATTCTTCTAAGCGCCAGAATTTCTCCAATGATTCTTTTTTTTTTTTTTTTTTTTTTTTTTCATCGTCCGTGCAAACTGCACAAGTTGCAACTGGACTTGATGTATCCTGCCTGTTGTATGCTCCACCATCCGAAGAGTGTGTTTTGTAAAATTGTTCCCCCTTCTCCTGGTTATAGTTGTCCGACACATAATGTTTGGTAAAAGAACCCTGCGACTATCAGCAAATCAATTCGAGCTGATTCATTGAATGATGGATCTGCTAGCTTAATGTTTTTGGGAATTGACCACTGTGAAATGTCAATAGTTTTTTGCGGCTGATCAGACACGATTTTAGGAAGAATTTGTGCTTCTATGTGTGTCGTGAAACCAGTGGTCGTTGATTCCAATCCGACGATCACCGTCTCTATGGTTCGCTTTTTGCTATTGCCGATTCCTTCGATAGAAGTGTCGCCTTTTCGCTTACGCAATCCTAACTGTCTTGCTAGGCTTTGTGTTATGAAATTCAACTGCGAGCCACTGTGGAGGAGCGCGCGACATTTGGCTTCCTGTCCCCAATTGGATCTTAACGTTATGGGCACGGTACTCAACAGTGCTGGTCCATGAAGAGTTGGTTGCATAGGCAACGCTGCTAACGAAGCTGCTGATGATGGCTTGGTTGTGTTGGCGATTTCCTGTTTTCCTTGGTCTGATGCTAGGTGCAAATGCAAAAGCGTATTGTGTTTCTTTGGACACTTGGTACATGGTCTTGATGAGCAATTCTTTGAACCATGACCAGTTTTCAAACAGTTGACGCATCGTTTTAGGCGTTGAATTGTGTTCAACAGTTGACTTGGAGTCATCTTCAGGAACCTTGGGCACAGGTAGAGTTCGTGTGACTGCTTACACATGTCACACGCTTGAGCTGATGTGGTGGCACTTAAGGCGCTGTAGTTGCCATTGTGCTTGCCCCTTTCTCTGTTAGGCTTGTTGCTCTTGATTTCCAGCGCTTCCAGGGTTTGGAAACATATCCTCAAAAAGGCCAGCAATTCCTCCAGTGATGACATTTTAGTTGGGTCCTGGATGGATTGTTCCCATAAAACGTGCGTTGACTTGCTAAGCTGCTGAACTAGGATTAAAAGCAGAATTGGGTCCCATGATGAAGTGTCGATCCCCAAATTCTGAAGACTTAAAATGCACTCTCGTGTTGTATCATGTAGCAATTTGACGTTTGTAGCACTCTCGATATTTGATGTAGTTTGCGTTAATAGTCGATACAATGCTGCGTTAACTAAGTGCCCCAAGTTTTCGTACCGTTCGTTGATCACTTGCCATGCGGTCACGTAGTTGTCTGCTGATGTGAGATGACGAATGAGAGACTCTGCATCTCCTATAAGACTGGATTTCAGGTACCACACTTTTTGGCACTGTGGTATGGGCTGATTGTCCACCAGTTCCATGAATAATTCTCGGAATTGTCGCCACTGGAGAGAATTGCCATCAAATTTTGGTAACTCGTCCTTTGGCAATTGTAATTTTGGGGATGCATTTGTTGCCGTGCAGCTGCTCGATTATTGGCCCATGTCCGAGAGGAGGGCCAATTTGTTGCGAAACTGTTGTTCGCGTTGGAAGAAGTCTTCAAAGTCGTACGTGATGTCTCCAGCTTCACACAGTAGTTTGTGCAGACCTTGTACTATCTGCCAATGTTGCTCTAGATTGCTTGCCTAATGCGTGTAGAAACTGCCTCGGTGTATTGGCTGATTGTCAATCGTCTTAAAGATGTTAGTGATGAGTTGTCCTTGTCGTTGAACATGCGACAGAATGGGTTGCGAACGGGACTGTTACTGCATAGCCCCACATTCCTGGGTTAGTGGTTGTAGCCGTACTAGTCCAGGTGATTGTGCTCTTGGCACTGGTGTTGTTGCCTTCGGGAGTATCTTCGATGCCTTCAGCGTATTGATAGAGCCTTGCATTTCCTCGCAAAGCTTGTATTATTTGGCACCACAATTGCGAGTATATCCTTCGCAAAGTATGGGTGAGAAGTGTCATCCCCCTAGCTTTTCCGGATCACAACGTCAGATTGGTTGAATTGTTGCCATTAATTATCAAGTTCTTGCAGCCTTTATTCCACGAATTCTAATGTCCTTCGGTCCTGAGCTGTTTTCTTATAGCTTGATATCAGAGTTTGAATGGCCAATGCTCGGTCGTCTTGTTGACGATCCAGCTCTTCCATTGATATGTTGTCGGAAGTTATGATGAATTATTGATGGGCTGTATTCAGATGATGTCCTGAGGAATGGTATATGTGCCGTGTCCTGTTGATCACGTCGGGGTCACCAAAAATGTTTAAGGATCTTTTTCCTTAAATAGTTGCCAGTTCGGTGCTTGTACCAAAATGGCTGATGAATTGTTATATGGTGCTTGTACCAGTATAATGTAGTTTAATCACAAATTGATTAATTAGGTTGCTATTTCGGTGCTTGTACCAATATAGCTATTGCGATTGTTATATGGCCATGAAACAGTATAACTTAGAAAGAACACAAATTCGTGTGGTTGATGGAGTCAGTTATTAAAACTGACTGATTTATTTCAAAAAGGTGTGAACGTATATACTAATTGATACACATATAATTACAATAACAATTAAGTAATTTAACTAATGCTTACGTACAAAATAAAACGGAAATATCATGTTACTTAAAATTAAAGAAATTGAAAATAAACTTTCACATACATAAAAATGCTAGCTTGCAAATAGTGCATTATGTATGTGCAAATAAACCTTTTCTTTTTGTGGCGTTATGTTCGTACTAATAACCCTCACTTATGTTGCAAATATAACTAACTATATATATTGGCATATTCGTTCGTGGAACAGTGGAATCGCTACCCTCGGCATACGAAGTTTGTTCAAAAAGTATCGGGAATTTTCTTTGTGTGGCGTTATGTTGGTACTAATGACCCTCACTTATGTTGACAATCTGGGCCATTTTGAATGTTCAGTCAGTTTTTGACAGCTAGTGTGCGTGGACGTGTTTTAGCTTGTCTTCGATTGTTGTCTATCCCGAAAAATGGACCAAAGAATTTGTATCAAATTTTGTGTGAAAAACAACATAAAGTGCGCGGAAGTATTCCGAATGTTGACTGTTGCATACGGGAAGCTACTTTGGACAAAAGCAACGTTTATCGGTGGTACAAAATGTTTTCAGAGGGCCGAGAAGATATGGGCGACGAAGAGCGATCCGGAAGCCCGAGCACGTCAACAACAGATGAAAATATTGATGAAGTAAAGGAACTAGTATTGGCCAATCGTCGAATCACCGTCAGAGAAGTTGCTGAGGACCTAAATACATCGATTGGCTTGTGTCATTCGATTATCACCAAAAGTTTGGGCATGAGGCTGGTCGCCGCAAAATTCGTACAAAAAATACTCAATTTCGGCTAAAAACAGCATTGCATTAACATTGCTCAGGAGCTGTTGGAATATGTCCCAAATTTGCTGCAGAGAGTCATAACTGGTGATGAATCATGGGTCTATGGCTATGACGTAGAAACCAAAGTTCAATCATCCCAATGGAAGCTGCCGCATGAGCCAAGACCGAAAAAAGCACGCCAAGTTCGGTCGAATGTGAAGGTTTTGCTGACAGTTTTCTTTGATTGCAGGGGCGTGGTGCATTATGAATACTTGCCGCAGCATAGAACGGGCAATAAAGAATATAATCTTCAAGTAATGCGCAATTTGCGAGAAGCAATCCGCCAGAAACGACCGGATTTGTGGAAGAACAAAAATTGGCTTTTGCATCATGATAATGCCCCTGCTCACACATCTTTACTTCTGCGCGAATTTTTGGCCAAAAACCACACTGTAATAATGCCGCAGCCACCGTATTCCCCAGATCTGGCCCCCTGTGACTTTTTCTTGTTCCCGAAACTGAAAAGGCCCATGAAAGGACGACGCTACGCCACGATTGAGGAGATAGAGACGGCATTGAAGGAGGAGCTGAACAAGATCACAAAAAATGATTTTTCAAAATGCTTCGAGGATTGAAAAAATCGTATCGAAAAGTGTATAATGTCTGATGGGGAGTACTTTGAAGGAGACAAAATAAATATTAATGAATAAACAAATAACTTTTGAAAAAACATTAAATTCGCGATACTTTCGAACAAACCTCGTATGCTTAAACAATTAGTAACATCTAACCACTTCCCGAACTGATAAACAGTATAGCAAACAACGAATATGAATTGACAATTCTAAAAAGAGGATTCAGCTGAATAATGAGGATAAGTACTCTACAGTAACTAAAGGTTTATCTGCAAAATTAATAGAAAAGAAGATTATGCCATGCGCAGGTTCGCTATTCCTCTCTCGTCACAAACACAGTACAGCTGATTGGCTGAGACGTCGTAAGATACCTTAGATATTTTGTGATATGAAATATGCATGTGCAAAGGCAATCATTTGTTAATTAAAAGGATTTGAATTATTTTGAATTATATTCAAGTTAATTTCTATTTTAAATGAAACATGATTTTTTTTTTTTTTGTTTTTAATAATGCATATGTTTAACAATGCGTTAAAAATATTATTCAGCAATTTAAAGAATCAATTTAATGTGAATAATATATAAATGTATTAATGCTAGGGTATACTCGAGGAGTATTGTCAACCAGCGCAACAATAGGAGTAATATTTAACAGTTTTTCCAGTCCGTAAACTTCCGACTATGAAGAAAAATTACAGGAATTGGACTCCATTGCAAGTTATGGATTAGAGAATCTATCCAGTGGTATTTGCCAGAAGATCATATTTCATCTGCCTAATATTACGGTCATGGCAAATGAGAACAGAAGCTACACGTGGGTAGACCAGCTCAGCGAAGGTGGTTTATCAAAGCTGCGTGAATGAGTCACCTCACCTCTGACTGCCCTCGGAAGACTAAATCAAATGATGTACCATGTGTTTTGTGTGCAAAAAACCTAAGAATGTTCAATTTACAAAGAACTACAGCAAAAAGTCTATCCTACATTTAGAAAGGGACGCAACTTTGCTACAGATGAGGAAAACATTCAATCCATATCCAAAATAAAACCTTGAGTAAAATATGCACAAGCCGCCCAAAATGCAAACCATCATGCATCAAACACCAACCAACAAGCATCAAACTACCGTCCCAACAGCCATCTAACGACATGACAGAATTGATGGGTATGCTCAGATCCTGATGGAATAGATGGGAACCATGCTTAATCTATTAAATACACTAGTCAAAAAAATGGCGTAATCTCCCAACACAGCCATGAAGTGCACATATTTCTAGCACAACAAAATATCGATGTGACGCTAATATCAGAAATACCCTTCACAGAATGAAGCTACCTTAAGAAACCTATCTATAGTATATTCACCACCAACCAACCAGCCGGTACTGCTCATGGAGCAGCTGCCATACTAGTTAAAAACTCTATACGCCGTCATGCGGCAAACAGATATGAAGGTATGCACATACAAGCAACCAGCATCACTGTTGATTAGCCAAAAGTTCCGTATATAGCCACGTCATTATACTGTCCATCCAGACATTATATTAAAAAACCAATACGAAGAGTTTTTAAATTGTTAGGTCCGAAATTCAAAGCTGGGGACTATATGGCAAATCACACAAAATGGGGTTCACGGATAACTAATCCAAAAGGCCGCGAACTCTTAAAAATAATATAGGCAAATAACATTAGCCATATTTTAACAAAAAACCTGATGTGATCGATTTTTTGTGCTAAAAGGGCTTCCTGCCTGGACTTTTCTTCAGATCACACGCCAGTCTTAATCAACATTCACTCTGATGCCAAAAAAGCCACAAAACCAGCATCCCTGCACAATAGAAAAACTAACTGGCACAAATTTTGGTAAATTTTCGACCCAACCATTCCTGTGAATGCTCGACTTCTATGTGACTTAGACATTTAGGAAGTTATAGTATCATACAAGTTAGAGAAGCAGCTTGGACTTCAAGTCCGCAACAAAGGTAAAACTGCAAAACGGCGGAAATGCATCCGTCTACTAGTGAGAAACTTATTAGGAAGGGTACACTGAGAAAATTATGGGAGACCATTAGGCATCCTAATGACAAAACCAACCTGAAAAAGTAATAAAACACTTTAAAGAAGCACACACCCAACAACCAATACAATAAAAAGCTTCCAAGTCTTACAGCATCAGAATCCACAGTCAGTCAACCACTCACATAGCTCCAATTAAAACAAAAAATGGTGTGTGGGCAAAAAGCGATAAAAAGAAAGCAGCAACATTTGCAAAACATCTTGCAACATTTTTATGTCTTTCTCTAGCGATCCGAATCAAGCTAATATGGAAGCACAAACTAAATGTTTCCTATACAACTGTTTGCAAAAAGAAGTCAAAAATGTCATAACAAACCTGAAACCTAATAAAACTTCTAGCTACGATATCATTACCGTAAAAATCTTGCAAGAACTGTCAGAGGCAGGCCTCAAGTAAATTAAGTAAATGTGTTCAGAAATGCATATTTCCCAGTACAGAAAATCGCGCGGATCGCATAATCGCAAATCCATGGAAACCTACAGAAAAGGTTACGTCCTATCGACCAATCAACTTACTACTAGTGACGTCGAAACTTTTTGAAAAATATTTGCTAAGAAGATCAAAACGAATAATAAAGAAAAATAATTTTATCCCGATTCATCAATTTAGCGTATGTGAAAGCCATTGGATGGAGCAAATTAATCGTCTCTACAACACAAAAAGAAAACAGTACTGCCCTGTAGCTTATCTCATTTGGCATGCAGGATTGTTATACAAGCTAAAAATACACTACCATACAATCAATATGAGTTACTAAAGTCCTACCTTTAGAGCAATTATTTCATGTAATATATAAAGAAGCTTACACCTCTCACCATGAAGTACAATCTGGAATACTACAAGGCAAGGCAAGGTCTCACTGCAGACCTACCACTGTCAACACAAACCTCAATAGTTACATTCGCATTCGATACAATGGTGATGGCGGCTAACATCAATCCATCCACAGCGTCAATATATCTACAAGTGCATTTGCTTGCAATAGAAAAATGGCTTAAAAAAATGCAGAATCAGAACAATTACCACAAAATCCGTGCAACTCACTTACACTCTTAGGAAGAACAGCTGTCGCCCAGTAACCTTCTTTGGTAAACCATTACTAGCCGAATATGCCAAATATTTTTGCTTTCATATCGGTCGTATTCTTAACTAGCATAAACATATCTGTACCAAAAGAAAGCAACTTGGCATAAAACTAACCACACTCTTCTGGCTTATTGATCGCAACTCAACATTATCAGAGGATAATAAATTAATCACTTACGAGTACAAGTCCATTCTCAACCCTATCTGTACATATGGAATCAAATTGTGGGGGGCCTGCAGATAAAACAAATTGGAAAGGTTTCAATGCGCTGCGTTCAATTCTAAACGCTCCATGGTATGTGAGCACTAACGTAATTCACCACTACCTAAAAATCGCCACAGTTTAAGACGAAATAAGAAGCCACAGCATCAGATACTTTAAAAGCATTTAAATGCACTCAAACAACTTAGAGTGAGAGTTCTTTAAACCAATTGTGATAATTCTCCACTTCAAAAATGACTACACTCAGACCTAACAGATCCCATATAAACATCATAAAATTTCCATTTATATCTCAGATGAACTCATTTTTGTATAATTTTTTGTTTATTAAGATATTTATTGGCAAAACAAGTTGCACACAGTAGTTGCAATTGTGTATGTGTGGTTATGCCGCCGTACTAATTTTCTAAAGGAGAATTATTGAAACATTTTGACAGATCTTATAGCTATTTCGGACACGCCACTTGTCCTCATCAGAGATCTTTCAGTGAAAGGAATTTTTTTCCCAAGCATTTATTACGTCTCAGAAATTAACAGCACACCAACTATGAACCCTCCCAGGAATCGAACCTAGGCCTTCAGCTGTTGTAATTTGTCCATCCAGACAACTACGCTAACTGCAGGTGGTGAACTGACTTCTGTCCATGTACTGTCTCATTCCACCATACTCTAAGCAACTCTGTCTCATTATTACCCCTCATTTGTTCCTTTCTCTCTCCTTCTATTTTCCTACATTTCAGTGGTGTCATAGTACATTACTTTTTTAGTGGACTTGTTAAATAAGCAAAAATTTTTAAAATCACTACCCTCTTCTCACAGAACATCCTTTAAAAGATGCGTTTCGATGTCGTGAATATTTCTTCTTTCTAACAAAGGATTCACCCAAAATCTATGGTTATATCTTTCCTTTTTCTTTGCTTCTTCAATTTCTGATTGGAGTTTTTATAGTTCTCTTAAAGCATTTCATGCGAGAATGCATCTCTGTTGTTTACTCTTAAGACATTTTATGAAATGCTTTAACATAATTTGCCCACTTCATATTCTGACATGAACATGAACATTGCCATGAATTATAGCTAGTCGAGACACTATGGTCATATTAATAATTTTTATACACAAATTATTACAACAAATGAGAATACACTGGTAAAAAACTATAGACGACCACTTACACACTGAAATATTTATTTATTAATTTATTTATTTATATACATTTATTTATATAATTAATTATACAAATAAACTTACAGAGGTACTAACTACTATGATATTCGGCCCTAATTATTTAATCTATTGTAATTAAACTAGATAGTAAACATTGGATTTTTTAATATATCTATGGTTATTTTAATATTCTGAATTCTGAATTTACATTTTTTATTAATTCTGGGAGTAGGATTTTCCGAAATGTGTTTATTTGAATTGTATTGATGAATGTGTAATTATTGATGATATGGGTAATTGTGAGGGTATTGCTGTGGTACAGATGACAGATGTAGGCTGGTCTTTTTTCCATAAGGTGTCTCTGAGTTAAAAGTGTATGGCCCATACGAAGGCGAACATATTTTTGAAGATGCGTAGTATGAATGTCAGCGGGATACTTTGGAGGTTTACCTTCTGAGTTAGAAAATTTTTAGTGGCGTCTGTATTGTGTCCACTTGTGTTCGTTACATTCAGAGTGGAATTCTCTGATTTTCCTGTCTGGCGTGTCCTGTCTGTTGAAAGTGGGTTGGATAACGATCGGTGCTGTTTTACAAATTTAGCTGCTTCGTCTACAAGATTGTTTCCTTCGATTCCAACGTGTCCTGGAACCCACATAATTTTAACTTTGTTTGGGTGTTGGATTAGTATATTCCTAATTTTAGATATTGTTTCATTCCTGTGGTTGATATTTTGGACAGCTTGTATTTTTGATAGTGAGTCGGTGCAGATTATATGTTTTCCACGAAGCGTTTTACGGTGATAAATAGCAGAATAAATTGCTTCAGCTTCTGCTGCAAAAATTGAGGTATGGTGTTCCAAGATTGCAAGCTTTCCAACTATAATTGATGCGTTAATTCTCGCATAAGAAGTGTTTGTATCGGTTTTCGAACCATCAGAAAAAAAAAATGTTCCAGTTGTTAAGAATAAATTTGTGCGATTTTTCTTTGTAAATACGTCTGTACGTACCAGCAGGAGTACGGTTTTTTGAAAAATTGATGAGGTCGTTGATGAAGCAGTTCGTATCAAGTTTCCATGGTGTTTTAGATGGGAAATAGACAATGTGCTGTTTCTTTTCGAATCCTATAGTTTTAGCATTTGATAATATGCGGTAAATAGGAGAGGGAATACGTGGTGGGTGCTTGTTGGCTATGTTATTTAAATTATGGACTAGTTGATGTTCAGTAGGTTACATATTCTACTCTGAGATTGAACGTTTGTAGTGCAGTCTCTGTAAGTATGTTAGTTAATGGTTCTGTTTCAAAAGCTGCAAGGCATAATCTAGCAGCTGCATGAGAAACTGTTTTGATATTGTTCAGCGTGGTTTTTGCCGTATATCCATAAATTGGTTGCGCGTTGAAAATATGACAAAAATTTTAATAAATTCAATCTACTAACAAGTGATTTTCTTAAAGATTATATGTGCGAAGACCAGTTGTACCTACTATTAAAAATTACGTCTAATATTCTTAAAGAATTTACGTATCTATATATGTATTGTCTATATAAACTTCTGATAAAGCGCAATTTACCTTTCGACATACTCGTATATGCAAAATTTTGGTTTTTTGAATCGATATTTTTGCCCCGGAGTAGTGCTCCTACTCTCCTATTGTTAATATCTTGAATAATTATCTTTAAATTCCATATCTGAATTGATTTTGGAGATAAGGTACAAATCATCTGCATATATGCAGTGGTTAAAAAATTGGTTTGGCATGATTGTCTTATTTAATTTCTCAGTGGCTACCCGAAACAAGGTCACAGACAATGGTGATACCTGTGGAATCCCATTATATATGCGCCTCGCCTCAGAAAGTTATCCGTTTACTCGAACTCGAATTTTTCGATTGGAAAGAAAGGAATTCAGAAATTTTAGTGTTTTTGGGCCCACCTTCCATTCTAATAGTTTTGCAAGTATCGCATGTTTTCCAATTCCGTCGACTGCTTCTTCGAAATCTACAGATAAATCCGATATATGTGTGCTTTTATAAGAACCAGTTTCTATTATTTTTGTGTTACAGAACAGAAGAGATATGGGTTGGTACCCATCTAATATGTTTTTGGATTTGTTAGGGTTTAGGAATGACTGTTGCCACTATTTTCTATTAATGGGGAATGGTACGAGTGTCGAATATTTTATTGTAGATGTTTAATAGATCTTTTTTCCGAGTAGGTGTTGTAACATCGAGTAGGAGATTCGATCAAGACCTGGGGTTTTGCCTGTTGCGGAGTGTAAAGCAGAGTCTAACTGTATTAATGTAAATCCCTTTTCAATTAATTTTGCTGATATCTTGATGTCATAATCTATAGATTTTACTGTTTATTTTACTAATTATAAACTCATATGAAAAATTAGTCTTTCGCTCGGATCATTGATTGTAGAATTGTCAGTTTCAAGATGCCAATTTGTAAAGCTGGAGGGCGTACCGTGAAGTTTTGTAATATTATCCCATATTAGTTTGATCGGAGTGTTTGGGTTAATGGTAGTAGTAAAATCAGTCATGGCTTAACGCTTTGATACTTTTGCTTGACGCTTGAAGATTTCATTGGCTTTTTTATATGCAAGTCTATTTACTACAGAAGGGTATCGTTTAAATGTAAGGAATAGTTTCTGCTTTGTTTGACGTAATACTTTAAATCTGTATTACTGTTTGTTCCACCAATATACAGTCTTATGTTTTGTAGTATTTGACGTAAACAGGATAGATTCATTGGCCGCGGAAATAATTAGCCTATAAAAAATGGCTGCATCTCTGTTAATGTTATTTGTAAGATTCATTGAGTCTCTGCTTGTAAAGATAATATTATGAAATTTATCCCAGTCAGCGTCAGTGATTTTGAAACGTGAAACTTTGTTGGAGTATGGGTTTGGATATCTGGATGGAAATGTGAGGGTGAGATAGATGGGACAGTGGTCACTACTATATGGTTGGGAGTCAACACACCATGGGAGGCACGGGTGGAATTGTGCAGAGACTAAAAGAAGTCTATATGTTTAAAGGTAGATCGAGTGAATAAGTGAGTAGGGGAGCCTTCATTTAGGACCGTCATATTTTTTTTTGAAGGACACAATTTTTAATTACTGAACCTCTGCTCTTTGTTGACGGTTATCCCAAATTGTGTTGAGGTGATAGTAAGAAAGTATGTTCGATGGAGTATTTGATAAGTAGTGCTACACCACCTTTGGCATTCGAATTTGTTGAAGTATTAACGATCAAATTTGAATAGTTATTGAGTTTGATATAGTTGTACTTAAGGTGTAATTCCTGAAGGGCTATGATGTTTGGTGAATGTTTATTTATTAATAGTTGAAGCTCGGGTAGATTATTGTGGAAATCAAATAGAAAAAGTAGGAAGTCTTAACGAAAAGTGATAGAGAAACATGTTTTAAAATAAACAAAATTCAGACAAAGCTTTAGTTGCAAGTGTCGCTTTGCTATATATATATCAGAATGAATATATTGCATGAATTATTTTAAGTAAAAAAAATATATAAATTTATACCATTCTTAAATTGTTATAAAACTTGTAAATAAAAATCATTCTAGTCCCACAGTCACGACCTCATGCGAAATGCTTGTTTTGTAAACCTTTTTCTCTTTAAGGAAAGGCCTTAGTTGCTAGTTTTTTTTAGCTTCATCTGTTGCAGTATTATCTGAAGAAATTTCTCACATTTGAATTCTGATACATTTAAAAAATATACCACCATTTAAAATATTGCCTGCCACTTCTAACAGCTAGGAAAATACTTTGAAAGTTCTGAAATAATTTGCATTTCAGTTATATTTTATTTCATTTGAAACATAAATTCGGTCCCTATCGCGTGCCTGCACCTTGACGTGGTGGTAGGGCTTGAGTGCACTAATGAAGAGTCTAAGCTACGCCGGCGGAGTGGACTCTTGTCCACTCTGGTCTAGTGCCAGACCAAGCCAGATACAGAAAGCACTTTAAGTTAAGTTGTGAAGGTATCCGTGCCGATAGCTGCATGTTGGTAGTGTGAAAACAACGGTCCCAGGCAAGGTCGATTATATTTAAGAGCATTACGACGGAATGCTAGCTCTGCTTGGGCGGACCATCCTTTCCGTGCATACTCGTGGGAACAAAATACTAAAAATATGAAAAAGTATATAAAATGAAAGAAAAGAGTATGAGGACAGAAGGGGGTGCTGGGCGCCTCTTCAGAAGATGAATTCCTGGCGTCCAGTCAAGAGAACATAGTAGTCGGTGGTGCCAAGGATGCCAGTCATAGCAACATAGAACTACCAAGCCACATAATAACCCACTGGCTACCCAAGAAGAACCATTTTGTTCATTCAATTTTTGACACGAAAAGAGGAACCACGTTTTTCTAAAAAAGCAATAAAGCTCAAATAATTAAATTGCCGTAGTTTAAAACTCAGATCTTATAAAGAAAAATAGATATATAGTGAAGTGTTTGAAGTCTTAGAAACTTTGTTTATTTTTGATTTAAAATATTATTTGTGGAAAATGGCGACACGAATGTCGGAGCAGGCACTCATTGACGCGCTGAAAATAGCTGGGATAGAATTCCCAGTAACAGCAACTGCCACCCAACTAGGAAGCTGAACGAAGGTGCGCGTATGATCTTGATGAAGATGCTGATGCCGTTGCCGCTAGGGACGATGCCGTATTAATCGACGATGCCGTTGTTGCTGCCGACGTATATGCCGCTGCCGATAGACACGGCGATTGCCCGCACATCGCAAACTTCGGCAGTAGTAACGAATGTTGAGGATGCTCTCAATGCACAGGTGCGAGAGTTACAGAAAAGGCCCAAATTAGAACTGCAGCGCAAATATGCGAATTAGAAGGTGAAGCCGTTAGAGCCTCTACACAATCGCCATTCCTCGCTAGCTGACGTCGAGCACGCAATCACCAAATTTCGTGGTGACAATGTAGCGCATTCAGTGTAACATTTCGAGGAGGCGATGTCTGCCGTAAATGCCGATGACGCAATGAAGTTATTTTTGACGACAACATCAGAACTAAATTACAGGGACTTAAAGAGAACGTTGACAGAGAGTTCAACATTACCGTTACACATCAAATGCTGTACAAAATGCTAGCGCAGCGTAAATGGAATATAAACGAAGAATCCTTGCAGAGTTACGTCTCACCAATGCAGGCTATAAGCAAGCGCTCAGACATAACCGAGGTTCAGTTAGCTGAATTCATCATTGACGGTATTGGGGATAAAGCACCGAACGTACACCTATTGCAGGGTGCCGGCTCACTTACGGAACTGAAAGCTCCTGTACTCTGCTACCAGTCCAAGTATTTTTAATCGACGCCTGCAGCTGCCGTTGCCGCCAGACGCATCAACAAAGTTGCCGAAATACCGAAGAAAGCCGTACCGATTGAGCCGTTGTGCTATAATTGCTCGAAGAAGGAGCACCTCAAACCAAATTGCTCATATCCATTAAGGATGAATGGATCATGCGTTCGATGCTGGAAGATGGAGTATGAATATAAATCATGTCCAAACCATCGTAAGATTTTGACGAAGATTACTGCCGCTGTACCAGAAATCCAACTCTCTGCCGAGTTTGGAGCTCAAGCCGCTGCAATACAGAGTACAGATTCCGATAATGAGCCATCAGAGTTGCTTAGTGCATTAAATATGGTAGGTATTGCCTTTGGGGTTGTTTCATTTGAGAATGCAAAGTTTAATCAAGTTACTTTCCTTTTTGATACCGGCAGTACAATTAGTTTCATCAAAAGGTCCCTAGTAACTTTCAAACTGTTAAAAAGTCGAAAGAAACTAAATTTCGAGGAATTGGGGTACAAAGGTTACGTGTGGTAGCTGAAGTAAGATCTACTATTAAATTCCGGGGTAAAGTGAAGTTAGTAAATGTTTTCGCTTTGCCTGATGAGGAAATAGTTGCCCCGCTAATCCTCGGAAGGAATTTTTTATACTCTTTTTCCATTTGTTTAAAACAAATAGGGCACTTGAAGTATTTAAGATATGAATTATTGAATATTATTAAACCTATTTGCACTCTCATCTGAGACAACTCAGGGTTGATCCTCAATAGTTTTGATCCCTTAAAAGAGTGCTCCCTGCCGAATTCTGAATGTAAATGTAAGTTGACTAATGACGTTCTAGGCAGATTAATTGGGGCAATTGGCGTTAGACGTAAATTGCCAACTGAATAAGGGGGATATTAAAGAAATTACTACATTGGTTACTAATTCTTATGTTACTCCAAGGGGCATACCTTTGACTATTAAATGAAAATTCATTTGACGACTGACGCTCCATTTCATTGCGCTCCACGCCGCTCGGCTGAACCAGTATTAATTAAAAAGAAGAATGGCCAGACACGAATGTGTGTGGATTTCCGTGGATTGAATAAAATAACGATACGTGACAACTACCTTTGCCGCTAATTGGTGATTGTATAGAATACCTTGAGGGAAAAAATGGTTTTTCTGTGCTAGAATTGAAGAGTGGCTTCTAACATGATAGCGTCTCTGATAGTTACGTCCCATATACGGCGTTTGTAACTCCGATCGGAATATACGAATTTTCCGAAGATTCCTTTTGGACTTAAGAATGCCCCTGCGGTGTTCCAAAGATATATTCCGAGACTTAATAGACGCAAGGAAAATAATAATGTACATGGACGATATCTTAATTGTCACTGCCGATATTGACGATCACATCTACTTATTACTTGTTGTATTACAACGTATTACTAGTGTTCATTTAAACTTAACTTGCGAAAGTGTAGGTTTTGCCATATTGAAATAGAATAATTGGGCTGTGCCGTGCCCTCTGCTGGAATTTCACCAAATGAATCACATAATGCCGCTATAAAGAAATATCCAATACCATTAAGCTAGAAAGAGTTACATTCTTGTTTAGGGCTGTTATCATACTTCTGACGATTTATGCCGTCATTTTCTCGAACCATTTGCGAAACCATTGCAAACTCTATTGAAGAAAATACGAGTTATGACTTTAATGGACAATGCCTAAAAGGATTTACTAAGCTGAAAACAAGATTAATTGAATCCCTGAGCTTGGCATATATAGGTCCGATAAGGGAAACGGAATTACATTGTGACGCAAGTAGTATAGGTTTCGGGACCGCCAGGATGACGGAAAGTTCCATCCAATTTCATATTTTTCAAAAATCGCATCCTCTGCCGAGGCTAAATATCACAATTTCGAGTTTGAGACGTTTGCGATAATATATGCACTAAGGAGGTTTATGGTATATTTGGAAGGTATTGGTTTTAAGGTAGTTACTGATTGTAACTCGCTGTCGATGACGCTAGAAAAGAAACAAATAAATCCACGATGGGCTTTGGAACTCGAAAATTATAATTAAACGATACAGCATCGAAGGAATACGATACAGCATCGAAGTGGTAAAGTATACGGCAGTGGTCCGGGAATTTGAGACGACCGGGACACTAAAGAACAGCCATTACCACTACCGGCCGGCGCGCCAAAACGAAATCGGTCGCAAGAAGTGATCGATCCCGCCGCAAAAAGAGGGCGGTATATCTCTAGGCGGGAGGAGTGGCCCTTCTTGGAGCACCTCTTGGAGAACCAGGGTTGGCCCCCGGCCTTCAACTGCGAAGAAGTGTACCGAGTTTGTAGGGTGATCTGGTGTGCGAATGGGTTATCGAAGGAGTTTCTGGAGAGGTTCGTTGCTGAGATCAGCAATGCATGGTTCGGTTTCACTTTGAAACTTATCCCAGCCTCGGAGATTCCAAGAAAACCTAGGTCGCGCATCTGGTTGACAAAAATAAAGCTGGAGAGCACTAAGCTCATCCAGTGACTACGACTGCAAAATCCTGGGGTTCCGATGGACAACTAGTCAGTCCTAAAAGTAGAGGAAATCCAGAAGAATAGTCAACCTGTGTTGCTGTTGATCAGTGAGGAGTCCCTGGGGATACTCGAGAAGCAGCAACATAGGTCGAGGTTTGGCATCATCATCATCATCATAATTGGCGTACAACCATTTCTGGTCATTGCCGCGTTATCAGCCTTCGCCAGTCGTCTCTGCTTCGCGGACGCTGACGCCAATTGGAAACACCAAGTGCAGCCAGGTCCTCCTGAACATGGTCCTTCCAACGTAGTGGTGGTCTCCCCCTCCTACGTCCGCCACCCGGCGACATCGATTCAAATACTTTTTTCGCCGGAGCACTTTCATCCATTCGCACAACATGTCCCAGCCAGCGCAGCCGCTGTGTTTTAATGCGCTGAACTATATCAATGTCGGCGTACAGCTCATACAGCTCGTTGTTCCATCTGATTCGATACTCTCCGCAGACGCATATAGGACCATGGATCCTTCGAAGAATTTTTCTCTCGAACGCCCCCAAAGCTCGCTCATCGTTGTTTGTCATCGTCCAGGTTTCGGCACCATAAAGCAGGACGGGAAGGATGAGGGCTTTGTATAGCGTAATTTTTGTTCGTCGAGAGAGGGCTCTGCTTCTCAATTGCCTACTGAGCCCAAAGTAACACCTGTTGGCAAGAGTGATTCTTCGCTTGATCTCCTTGCTGACATCATTCGTGGTGTTGCTGCTGGTTCCCAGATAAACGAAATCCTTCACAACTTCAAAGTTGTAGTCGCCAACAGTGACGTGGTGTCCAAGACGCTGAGACTCTTTGTGTGTTGACACCAAGTACTTCGGTTTGTCCTCGTTTACCGCTAAACCCACTCGCCTCGCTTCTCTCTCCAAGCCGGAAAATGCTGCACTCACGGCGCGGCTGTTATGGCCAATGATGTCAATATCATCAGCATACGCCAGTAACATGACACTCTTGTGGAAGATAGTGCCTGTGCGATTTAGACATGCTGCACGTACGATTTTTTCCAACATTAGATTGAAGAAAACACACGATAAGGAGTCACCTTGTCTGAATCCTCGCTCAGTAACAAACGGCTCGGACAAGTCATTACCGATTTTAACTGACCCAGTTGTGGTGCTTAGCGTTATTTTGCACAGCCGAATTAGCTTAGCAGGGACGCCAAATTCAGACATAGCGGCGTATAGTTGACTCCTTACGGTGCTGTCGAATGCGGCTTTGAAATCGACGAAAAGGTGGTGTATGTCAATCTGCTTCTCTAGGGTTTTCTCCAGGATTTGGCGTAGTGTGAACATTTGGTCAATGGTGCCTTTACCAGGTCTGAAGCCACACTGATAAGGCCCAATCAGTTCATTGGCGATGGGCTTCAGCCTTTCACAGAGTACGCTCGACAGGACCTTATATGCGATGTTCAGAAGACTGATCCCGCGGTAGTTGGCACAGATTTCCGGATCACCCTTCTTGTGGATTGGGCAGAGCACACTTAAGTTCCAGTTGCTAGGCATGCATTCCTCCGACCATATTTTGCAGATGAGCTGGTGCATGCGTTTCGTGAGCTCATCGCCGCCAGCCTTGAATAGCTCCGCTGGTATACCACAAGCCCGGCGGCTTTATTGTTTTTGAGCCGCCTAATAACCAGCAAGACCTCGTCATAGTCGGGGGGCGCTACTTCATGTTCGTCGTCAGCAACTGTGGGGTCGGGTTCATCTTCATTGCTATCATTAGCGCTGTCGCCATTCAGCAGCTTCGAGAAGTGTTCCCTCCATAACGTGAGTACGCTCTGGACATCCGTCACTAAATTCCCGTTTTCGTCTTTGCAGGAATTGGAACTGGCTCCGGTCTTAAAACCTTCCGTTTGGCGCCTCACACGTTCGTAGAATTTTCGAGCCATATTCCTTCTGCCAAACATCTCGCATTCTCTCTTCTCGGCTTCTCGTTTCTTGCGCCTAAAAAGACGCTTCTCTTCCCTTCTCTTCTCTCAATATCGCTCCTTAGCAGCTCGCGTTGCAGCCGATCGCAGGATGACTTGGTATGCTGCGTCTTTCTCTGCAGCTGCGTTGCGACACTCTTCGTCATACCAGCTGTTTTTCTTCGGGCGGTGATAGCCAATCACCTCTTCAGCGGCCGTGCGCATGGAGTGGGATATAAGCGACCACTGCGCGCAAATATCGAGATCAGGGGGAGAATCCATCAGCATATTCGAGAGCCGAGAAGCAAATGCGGTAGCTGTCTGTAGCGATTGTAGCTTTCCGACGTCAAGCTTCCTCTGCGAATTAGAGGGAACGTTTTTTGCCGCACTGAGGCGAGTGTGAACCTTAGCTACAACATGGTAGTGGTCCGAGTCAATGTTGGCACCTCGAATTGTACGTACGGCTAACACGCTGGATGCATGCCTGCCGTCGATCACAACGTGATCAATTTGGTTCCTGGTTTTATGATCAGGGGACAGCCAGGTGGCTTTATGAATATCGGGATGCTGGAATCTAGTACTACTAACTACCATGTTCCGCGCTGCGGCGAAGTCGATCAGCCTCAAACCGTTTTCTGATGACTGCTCGTGGAGGCTGAACTTACCGACGGTTGGTTCAAAAATGCCCTCTTTGCCCACCTTGGCGTTGAAGTCACCTAGCACAATTTTTACATCGTGGCGGGGGCATCGATCGAAGGTTTTTTCTAATTGATCGTAGAAGGCATCCTTGGTGTTTTCGTCTTTCTCATCCGTCGGAGCATGTGCGCAGATTAGGCTGATGTTAAAGTATTTTGCCTTAATGCGGAGTGTGGCAAGCCTGTCGTCGACTGGGGTAAATCCCAGGACTTCATCTCGCAGTCGTTTGCGTACCACAAAACCTACACCGAGTCTGCGCTTCGTCGCATGGCAGCTGTAGTAGATGTTACATGTAGCTTTTTTTGAGCGTCCATGTCCCGTCCATCGCATTTCCTGGAGTGCGGTGACGTCAGCTTTATATTTTTCAAGGACGTCAACCAGCTGGATAGAGGCACCTTCCCTATTAAGGGTCCGGACATTCCAGGTGCATATCCTTAAATCGTGTTCCTTATAACGTTTGCGGGGGTTGTCGTCAACAGTTGTGGGGTATTTCATCCGAGGCTTCAATCTTATATTCACTGGATTATTTGTTTTTTATGTTGCGGGTTCCAAGCCCAGCGCACAACCCTAAGCTAGGGATTTTTGTTTGGTAGTGGTAACCCACTTCGGGGGTATGGGCGCTGCCGTTGGTACCTATAGTACTCCTCCGCCACCGTTCCTACATGCGAGACCCCACCTGGCCTCGCACACTTTGATGAATCCTTAAACCGAATATGTCAGAGTGGCCTCACCAAAGCTCCCTCTCTCGTTGGCCCTGACCAAGGATCCCACATGGGTTGGTTACCACATCTTCACCTAGGTTGCTCAGGTTACCAGGGTGCACTACGTGGAGGTGAGAGTAGGAAGATTTAAGAGACGTGAGCCGTTAGTAGCAGGAAACCCTAACGTGAACCTGCCCCCCTTGGCAACCCAACGAGGTTTGGCATCAGAGAGGCCAAATTAAAAATCTTTTCCGCCTTTGTTGCTCCAGACGACAACCTGGAGGAGGTGCCGGATGTAAATAAGCTCCTGGGAGGCCTCAAGCTTTCTGAGATGGCAGTAGTAGGCGAATCAGATCCAAAAACGAAGCTTACTGAGAGTAAGCTACCCCCAGGCGGCAAGAAGGATTCTGAGAGTAGGTTAGGTTAGGTTAACGTGGCAGCCGGTCTAGGACCAGCTCACTCAGACCACCATGGGTCCATTGTGATACCACCGCGCAACAGCGCACCTCCGATTCAATCATCGAACCAGTTCCACAGTCTCCTCCTCCTCCTCATCCCCATAGCTTCTGCAGTATTCATGAGAGAATACTCCCAGCCTGAGATCATACCTGCCGAACAACCTGTGACCAGTTACACAAACCACGACTTAAGAGATATCTTCTCTCGACAGGGCAAGCAAGTCTCAAGATTCCCTTCTATTAAGTTCCGGCCACATTAGCCTAGTCGTCAAGCAAGTGCCATTTTGTGCCCAAGACCCGTTGTCCTAACGCACGACCCTATCCTTCAGCATCAGTTTACTGGTGGCAATTGCTATTTTAACCTCGCATCTCTCCGTGCATAAAGGAAGGTTGGTACCCCGTCTGGCTAAGTCATCAGCCCTACAGTTCTCCTCAATATCCCTATGCCCCGGAGCACATAAAAGGCATACCCTGAAAACGGTATTGATACCATTTAGGGCTTCCCGGCAGTCCTGAGCAACATTTGATTTCAGTGCCACCGAGTTCATTGACATGATGGCCCCCTGGCTATCCGAGTAGATATTTATAGTATTTTTTGTTACGGCATGTCTATTTAAGTAGACGACTACCTCCTTTATGGCTAGGGCCTCTGCTTAATAAACACTGCAGTGGTCGGGGAGACGGAAAGAAAGTTCCAGTCCCAGTTCTTTTGAGAAAACTCCAAAACCGACTCTAACATCAAGATTGGATCCGTCAGTGTAGAAATTCAGTTCCCCACTTCTCCATGGCATTGGTGTTCGCAACTCTTTTCTAGACGGAATATATGTCTGGAAGTGCCTATCGAAGTTGAGATTAGGTATAGAGTGGTCAATGTGTTGGATAGAACTACTACAGGTATGCGCAATAGTCGAGTGACCAATCCGCCAATAATGCAATAACGCCGCACATTTCGGTCTTAGTGCTGATGTGGCGGCCGCTTGTTTCCCTACCAGCTCTAATGTAGGTAGGTTGTGTATTAATTCTAATGCTTTAGTAGGCGTGGGCCTTAAAGCACCAGAGATGCATAACAACCCCGTTCTTTGTACCTTGCTCAGAAGCTTCAAATAGCTTTGTTTCTGATTGCTAGACACCATGCCAGTATTCCATATAGCACCTGCCTGATTCCTACCGCTTTTTTACATGTTTACAAAGCAATATTGGCCTTTCTTACTCTTTCTTCAATATTAGGTTTCCAGGTAAGTTTCCTATCTCGTACTAGTCCCAAATATTTAACTGTCTCCTTCATCAGAATTTCCAAAACTTTGTATGTTAGCGCGTAGACCTTAGGAGATCTATTTTTCTTGGAAAAAAGGATTAATTCCATTTTATCGGTGTTTAACCGTAATCCCCTTCTTCCCGTCCAACCAGTAAGGGAGGACATGCTAGAGCGCAAAATATCCATAAGAGTGTTTGGATATTTTCCTCTAATCACAATTGCCAAGTCATCTGCATAGGCGACGACATGGCAACGCCCCCTCTCTAGGGCTAGCAGTAATGAATTTACCGCCAAATTGCAGAACTCCTCCCTGAGGAGTGCCTCTGCATACCTGTCTGCTTAAGGTGTAGGTACCTAATCTTGCAGTTACGTTACTGCTGACGAGTATCGGCTTTATCAGCGCAACCATATTAGGATCGACGCCCAGAGCTTCTAACGCTCCCGCCATTACATTCGCATTTATGTTGTTAAAAGCGCCTTCTATGTCAACGAAGGCCGCTAGTGCAAAATCCTTCTGCTGGATGGCATTTTCCACTATACCAATAAGTACGTGTAACGCCGTCTCTGTCGATTTGCCCTTCGTATATGCAAGTAGTGCCGAGAAGATTCTACCACCTGTAAGTGTGCATCAATCTCTTCCATGTTTTTCGGAGAAAAGACGTGAGATTGATTGGTTTGAAGTCTTTAGGATTTACATGTGAGGACCTGTCCGCTTTGGGTATGAAGGGAACCTTCGTTTCTCTCCATCTTAGCGGAATATATCCCAGATTAACACAGCTGCTAATTGCAGTCACAACCTAGGGCGTAATTATGTCCGTGATTGTTGCAATTCTGCTGGATATATTCCATCGGGACCCTGATATTTCTATGCACCAAAGGTGTTAATGGCCCACTCAACTTTCTCGACTGTAAACATCACATTCCCTATCTCAGACTGCCTGCCTCTAGGTGTCGAGCTATTACCCTCCATTGTGCTACTGCCTGGAAAATGTGTATCTAAGAGAAGAGCCAAAGATTCCTCGCTCGTTTCGCTCCACACATTACCCGGACCTTTAAGGTGGCCCAGGTTGTGTGGAGTCAACGCTAGGATTCTTCTTAGTCTAGCTGCTTCCGATGTTTCTTCCACATCCCTACAATAATTTTGCCAGGACTGTCGTTGCGCAGTTCTGGTTGCTTTCCTGATATTTTTTTAGCTCAGTCTTGTAGGTTTCCCAGTCCGCAGGCAGACCCGAAGTGTTAGCTCTGTTAAATAATGGCCTATTGGATTTCCGGAGAAGGCCAAGATCCATTGACCACCAAGGTGGTTTGTTCTTGCCTCTCAGTTTTACAACTGGGCACCCGGCTGTCAGTGAACTAATCAGGGCCGTGGTTACCTGATTGATCAGCTGGTCTAATTCCACAGGGTCTGTGGGGACAGAAGGGATTTCTTGGCAGTGAGGCCCTGAGAATCTTCCCCCAGTCCGTCTTAAGTCTTAACTGGAGATACGGGGAAGTTCAATTCGTATTCTATATAGCGATGGTCAGAGCAGGAATTTTCATTCGACACTCTCCATTTATTTACACTGTTCGCGAAATTATCGAAGGTCAGGGTAATATCTAACACTTCCTTTCTATTTTGTGCTATAAAAGTCGACTCTGAGCCTTAATTCAGGACACTAAGCTTATTTTCAAACCGCAGATTTAGTTGCAGCATATCCACGGCTCTTGGATGAGGGCCACGTCAAAACCACCGGAACCCAGGTGGACCATCAAATTCGCGGAGGCGAGTTTACAATGGTAGAGGGTGATTTGGATCAGCTTCGTAGGAATCTGTCTTTCTTACCACCACCATCGTAACGTCCGCGTCGTCCTCTCCTTCGGTGTAGTCAAGGAGATCGTCCTCCTCAAAGAACTGCCGACTCCGGTCAGCTACTCTGCGTCAGTCGACTTTTGGCTGCTGGACATCCCTTCTTCACCACCGCTAACCACGCTAGCCTTGTCACCCTCTATTTCCTCCGCTTCCAAAGCTTGCTCGTCGCTGCGGTAGATCCGAACGGACGCGTCAACGAACCCGAACCTAACTACCCCTTTGCTCTCTGCCAGTGGGGCAAGGGACTCAGCGTTGAGTATTAGCAGCACCTGCCTCCAACCTTCTACTGGCACCTCGAGTTTCGCCACCCTCCAATTATGGGTTGGCAGCTCTCTATTACAAGATCTAAAGATCTCCTCTATTTTCGCCAGTTCAGCTGGCTCAGCCGGGATCCAGACCCGGGATCTGGATCTGCTGGGAACTTCTTCAGTGCTTTGAGCCTGGCTCCCGGCGAAATCTCGCCAACCTTGCTTTCCGCGATCTTGTATAGTTTGGCTGACCTGCTGTCATCGCATGCGATGAGCTTGGCTCTGCCCTGATACCAGCTCGTATCGTGACAGAAAGTCCAGGGGGTCCAGGGTTTTCCTCTAAGACTTGGAGGTAGACTTCGGTAATCGCTTGCTCCAGCCACCTTCACTTCTCTTTAGGTATGCCCCCTTCCTCCTCCTTTCGGCCAATGATGGCCAGCATCTCACCCCCACCTTTGACAACTTCGCTGTGTGGGTATTTCTGGCCGCCGACTTTTTGTCTTTTAGCGATCTCACCCGTCTCTTCAGCCGAACGTTGTCTCTTTGGGGCTGTACCCGCCGGTTTTCCCAAGCCGGATAGCACACCCCTTGCCCACTCTACCGACTTGGCCGGCTCCTCATTGAGCTGATCAGTTGGTTGAGATTCATATTTGGCCATGACCTTGAAGGCCGCCTTCTTTTCATAAAAGGCCTGCTTTGACGGACGGGCGGGTTTAAACGACCCTCCCTTGGCCTACCCCATCAACTATCTTTGAGCTGCTGAGCCCTCTACTATCTGCTGCCGATAGATCCCCGGGGCAGCCCCCCCGCACCCTGACCGCAGTCAGCGTTTGGGTTTTTACCACCTCCCCCGGGTTTCTTCCCCTCTGAAAGAGATGAGAGACCGGTTTCCCAAGCCTCCCCGTCCCCTGCTACCAGCACTCGTGCTGGGACCAGCCCTAACGCTTAAGACCCCTCTGCCTCCTGCTGCTATCGATCTGTCTGCCACTCTTGTATTAGCGGTAGACAGGATCGCCTCTGTCGGTTTTTTGGGAGGGCCACCCTCCTTTGGCTTTGAGTTTTTTTGGTTGAATGACATATGTGGTCCCACGAGTATCGGACAAGAGAGGTCCGCTCGCGCAGAGGTCCGTGTGCGCGGGAAAGGCTAGTTAGAACCGGAGGACGCCAAGTATCTGGAGCACTCCATTAGAGACTGGGCTATTTTTTTGACCTGGGTCCCCAACCAGGCTGAGCATCGACACGGGTCGTATAACATCTTGCTCCAACCCAGAGGTTTTTTATAGAGGTTTGCTCCTCAACACCCTGTATCTGGGGAGGTGTTTATTGACTCCTCAGTCTAGATCCGTAGTGTTCTGTTATGAATAGGGGGGTTACCTAGGGCAGGATGTAACTCTTCGCCACGCACTATCGGTCTAGATGGGATAGAGGCTAATGTTCCTAGAACTATAATCCCATATTCCCATCCTGTGAAAATTTACGCATCAACGAAACTGATGCTTCAACCCCATGCTGAGGGCAGCTCAGATTAACGTCCAGCACTCCAAATCAGCAACTTATAACCTTCTTGTCCTTCTCAAAAAGGAGGACATTGACATCTGCCTGATTGCAGAACCATGGGTCAGGCAGTCTCAAGCTATGAGTCTGAGAGACGGACAATATAACTTGTTCTATCCCCATAGCGAAGGCAAGCCGGGGGCATCAATTTTGGCCAAAAATACGTTCAATATTTTCTTCTTACCTAGATCAAGCCTCAGAAGGGTCTTTAACGAATGCTCCAAGCTTACAGAGAAAGCTTAAAGACATACAAAAAAGCACTTCTGGATGCGAAACGCAAAACCTGGTAAGGCCACTGCGAATCTATTGAGGCCAGGCTCGGAAGAATTCTCGCCAAGAATCGCTCCAACAGAACCTTTGTAAAAAGTACTGATGGAGTGTGCGCAGAATCGGCGACAGACACATTGAAGATTCTTGTGGATACTCATTTTCCAGACTGCACTTAATTATATACCAAATAGGTGGAAGAAAATCCGGGTGGTTTTTATTCCGAAGGTGGGGAAAGAGGGGGGCATGAATTGACCAAAGATTTCAGACCGATTAGTATTACTTCCTTCTTTCTGAAAGTTCTTGATAGAGTCGTCGATCGTCACATTCGAGACCTCTTTGCGGAGCACCCACTTTCTCTGGCGCAGCATGCATAGTTAAGGCGAGATCTACGGAGACTGCACTACTTGAAGTAGTGCGAGTGGTAGAAAGATCCCTTCATTTTAAGCAATTTACTCTGACTGCTTTCGTAGACTTCGAAGGTGGTTTTAATACAGTAAGGGCTGAGACTATTAACTTGGCTCTTAACAGGGCAGGGGTCGATGGACCGATTTGTAATTGGATCTAATCCCTGCTCGCAAACAGACAAATCATAGCTGAATTAGGTAGTGCCAGGATTACGAAAAATGTGTGCAGAGGTACACCCCAGGGCGGAGTCCTTTCACCTCTGTTGTGGCTAGTAACTATCGATGAAATTCTCGCTAAACTTGACTCTGAATGAGTCAAAGTAGTAGCGTATGCTGACGACGTAGCGGTACTGGTCTCTGGACCATTCCCCACTGTGATGAGTGACATCATGGAGGGTGCGTTGGGCGACCCTAGTAGATGGGCGAACAGGTGTGTCCTGGGGCTTGCTTTTCACAAAAGAATATAAGCCTCCATCTTTCAAACTTCCGAGGCTTAACGGTCAGCGGCTCTCACTATCATCCAGGATAAAATATCTTGGTGTCATATTGGACCCCAAACTTAATTGGAAAACGAGCGTCGATGATCGAGTACGGAAGGCCTGTATGGCTTTCTATGCTTGCAAGTCGATGTTTGGCAAAAAAGTAGGGTCTTAGACCAACAATTGTGCTCTGGATTGTTGGGGTGTCCTTGCTGCTCGTCGAGAGACGTCCTGTCCCGGTAAGCTGGCGGCGTAGCTGAAAACACTAAACCACTAGCTCTAAAAGATAGACAGAGACACTTTTTGGTTTCAAAAATAATAATCACAAGACTTTATTTCTTACAAATACTAATTCTTATATACTATTTCTTAACACTCATCTCAGTCTGTGAACTCACCTTTCTGGTGTTCCGCACATGCTAATTGATGTCAGTCGGTCAAGCCAACTGACCTACTTTAAGAGTATCGATGGTGCATTCTAAATTACAATGCCCTTCGTCGACACGACTGCGGATCTGTAACACCCTAAAAGTTTACATAATAAATATTCCATTAATACTATTAATTTACAATAAGTAGACCCTAAAAGTATGTGCTACTCTTAAACAACGTTAGCACATACTAATCCCACATAAAGTGTGGCATCTTTTAGGAGTCGATGCTGTGAGTCAACTACTCGTAGGTAGCTTGATTCTAACTCACAACATCCCTACCCTCTTTCTAAAAGAAGTTAGTGCAACCAACTTCTAATGAATCTTTACAATATTTTTTCTCTTTTCTGCACTTCAAACAATCTGTGCATTTTCTTAAACCTACAGTACATGCGTATAGTTTTTCTTTTTTTTTTTAAACGCCTTACTTGGGTTCTATTATTGTATTCTTTTCTTTCTTACTCTTGTGTTCTTTTGGTTTTTGTTTTTTTTTTCTCTTACTACTTCTTTTTATAGTTTTTTTTTTCCTTTGTACTTCTTTTTTAGTTCTTTCTCCTTTTGTTTTGTTCTTTTAGCTCAAATTTTCTCTTTTTTTATATTCCCCTTTTTATATTTGGTCTTTTATTGACCCTTTTCTCACTGGCGTATAAACAATTTCATATACTGCTATTTTTATACCTAAAATCTTATGTTATACCGCGTCCTCTGCTTTCTGCTGATTTGGATGTCGGCCGTCGTTGTCGGAGTGAAATCCCTCGATGAACTCTGCATACCCCTCCCTCTTTCTGGACCGGTACGTATAAAGATGTTATAGGTTGGCGATTTGATGCGCTTCTGACGAAGTCAAAATCAATATTCGCTTAGTAAGTGACAGTGTATATTTCCTTAGTTGGGGAAATTGTTATGAAATTAACCGATAAAGCTTGGCTATGTTGTGCTTGATCTTTTCGTGGTTAAAACGATTTTTTGCGCTAGGAGAATATTCTCCAATAATGTAAGGGCTGAAGCTATTAACTTGCGTCTTAACAGGTCAGGGGTGGAAGAACCGATTTGTAATTGGATCTCATCCCTGCTGGCAAACAGACAAATAGTAACTATAGATGAAATTCTCGCTAAACTTGACTCTGAAGGAGTCAAAGTGGTCGCGTATGCAGATGACGGCTGTCCTGGTGCCTGGACCCTTCCCCACTGTAATGAGAGACATCATGGAGGGTGCGCTGGGCAAACTTAGTAGATGTGCGAACAGTTCTGAGGCTAACCTCTGATAAAATGGAACTATTGCTCTTCACCAAAAAATATAAGCCTCCATCCTTCAAATTGCCGAGGTTTAACGGTCAGCGGCTCTCCCTATCATCCTGGGTAAAATATTTTGGTGTAATATTGGACCCCAAACTCAGTTGGAAATAATATTAATACCAAAAAAAGCAAAGTTAAACAATTATAGCACAAGTTACAATAATTACATTAATTAGGTAGAATATTATTTATATACATAATAGATAATGCACATAATATACATGCATAGGGTGTATATAATTTGCACACCTTTGACCCATATAGGAAATGGAAATTCAGAAACTTTTATAATATCCTCTTGTAGGCAAATTCTTTACCAATTGCTAATTTCTGAGTTGCACAAATTTTGGAAAGTGTCGCACACCAGGAGTACCCTTTTTTAATACATTAAATTAATTTGTAAAATAATTTAGTTTCTGTAATGAGAAGCTTCGAAATATTTCTGTTGATGGCATTTCTCTAACCCCCCTCTCATTCTTATATAATATCATAAAAATAGTTAATTACCTACGCTGTTTAGAGAATAGAATTTTTTGTTGCAAGTGCCAATAGGTAGGACAAAGGAAAAATCCAATTGATAGACTTTTTCTTGGTAAAAAGTTTTCATAGCAGGGAAAATTAACGTAGCTCTTTTATTCAATCTTGGTTTTTGTCATTATTGCCAACATTTTAAATAAATCCATCTTAAAATTGCTACCCTCTTAGTGATGCATTTTTGTTTATTTATATTTTATTGTCTGAAGCAGTAAAAAAGCAATAATAAAAGTAACCATAAAGTATTTTTAATTTATTAGAAAAGGAAACTAGTAAACTGAATTGGAGTACTGAGTTCATTTAATGTTATGTTTTTCCGTTACTAATACACTATATTGATATGAATTTGCATCCTACTACGAAATTCTAAGCTTCGGTAACACTATTTTGTAAGCGGAGTGCAAATGGTGTATAAGAAGTTTTTTCCACCAGGTCACTTGTATTAAAACTTGAATAAGAGATTCCCGTATACTATTGCAATCAATTTTGCTTTGATTTTGTTGTTGGATTCGCCTAGGTACATAGATTAGTAATCTATGACAGTTTTGCGGATGGGTTGGTCCAAGGTGAAATTACTTACATGGTGACTGCAAGGTGAATTTCGTACTTCCAGAATTGTCAAACATAAGCAATGTGCGATTAGATACTGCTCAAAATGAACGAAATTGAGAGGAATGGAGAAATGCATATGAGCTGGTGGAGTGGTACACAATTTATATAAAATATTGTTACGAAATTGCCCTCTTGACAATTTACTCTGTTACAAAATTGCCCTCCTGACAATTTCTCTAACTCTCTGTACTCCGACTCGTACCACTGGATTGTGTAGTAATAAAAAAATCGCTGGTTAAATTAAAATAATTAGGTTTATTTAATTATTGCTATTTACACATTTAATATTAGGCTTAAAGTTTACTTAGTTATTATTTGCACTTTATTTCACAAACCATTTGTCACTTTATTTAATAAGTAATTTCATCACTTTATTTAATAATGAATTTCATCACTTTGCAAAATTACAAATACTGCTAATACTGCTGCTTCGATTAAAATGGCTGCTGTACACACTGTTACGGTGTCTGATCTACTATATACGACTTTGAACAGTCTTGTCGCTTTTATAGTTTTCGAAGGTTGGAGTAGAAAATTCCACGCTATTCTCGTACTTTCTAGAAGCTTCTATAAACTTCGACAGAAGTCGAGAATATTCTTTTTGATATTACCGACAGATGGTTCTTGAATAAACTTTTATTCGAATATTTCGCATCTTGACTCACAGGGGGCACTCATTCTCCAGATGGGATCCTAAAAGTATGCAATCCCGTTTCACTGATATGCAATCACGTTTCACTGCCCTCCGCTTAATCTTGCTCGTCCCGAACAAGGATAGTACTGCACCCTTTATAAGGATATAACCTCTCTAAATGGACGACTTTCATTTTGCTCCTGGCATTTCTCGCCAACTGGATGCGGTATACTACATCGTTGAGCCGCTTTATCACCTTATAAGGGCCTTCCCAGTGTGTTTGCAGTTTTGGCGATAATCCCTTTTTCCTTTGCGGATTATGAAGCATAACTAGCTGCTCTTCCTGAAATCCCTTGGAGTTTGCTCGTAGATCATATCTGGCTTTCATTTTTTCACTCATCAGTTGTGTGCGCTTCCTGATGGTTCCATGAATTTCATTCATCTGTTCTCGTGTTTTAGGTATACAACTGCTGCATGAAAGTTCTGTAGACTCTTTAGTCCATTCTTCGTCTGCTTATCTACTACTTCTCCTCGCTTACCACACTGTCAGCAATTAGGCCGCTGACTTTCCGTGGGATCTGAGAAACGAGGATTCTGGGGCTGCATGTTGTGGGAGTCAAATCTTGTCCCTTGAGACTGACTCCATTTAGTTAGTCGACAGCTTAAAAACATCATCCAATTCCCTGCCTTTGCGGTCCCACATGCGAGTCTGATGGAGAACGTTTGCGTTTCGTCCGACAACTTTCCGTGGGATCTGAGAAACGAGGATTCTGGGGCTGCATGTTGTGGGAGTCAAATCTTGTCCCTTGAGACTGACTCCATTTAGTTAGTCGACAGCTTAAAAACATCATCCAATTCCCTGCCTTTGCGGTCGCACAAGTTACATACAATCCTCATTCAACGATGCCGATCACGCTACCGTTGAATGATCAACACAAGAAACGTGACGGAATGCACAAAGTCAGCATATTCTAGCTGACATGTATTCCGCCACGATAATGCTCAGAGAGAGCATAAGTTTATCTTAATAAATACATACATATATGTTTATACAACAAAAGATACATATTTATAAAGCTCAGATGGAGCATAAGTTAGAGTAAGAATAAAGTGGCAGTTGAAGTTTGACGATGACAATAAACAGTCAGATAAAATAAAGAGTGTTGAGTTTTTAATAAATTATTACAACCTATATAAATATATATATAATTATAAAATATATATAATTATAATATATATAACTGGCGCAGTCGGTGAACGATACCGAGTTCCTTATTATTATTATTATTATATAAAATATATAAGGAATAAAATATATAAATATATTCAAATTCAACTCAAGCCAACACTTATAAATAAAAATCAATAAAGATCACTTATTAAAGTGAACTAATTTATCTCGGAAAAAGTGTAATTACCGCAAAGAAGGCAGCAGCACAGCATCCTACGGAAGAAGAATTGTGAAGTTCTCAGCAAATTATCACAATCATTACCAGCGGATCTGTATACCTGGAGGCAGCAGCGAAATATACGACAGTACATAAGACGAAAAAGTGTAAATCGGATCAGCATATCAACATACTTAGCATCAGTTTGAAAATGAGGATAAAAGTAAGAATGCATTTTAAATCATACTCAAAATTAATGTAATTAATAATAACATAAATTGTTAATTGTACTTGATAATAAGATTTGATTTTTGTAATTAAATTTTGCCGTTAGGTGTAAAGATTTTATTTTGGTTGTGAATGATTAGTGGTGTTAACAGATAAAATAAAAAAAAAAAAATATAGCAAATACAAAAATGGCAAACCAACAAATAGAGCGTTGTTTAGTGGCGATAACACAATTGCTGCAACAGAATGCAAATCATCAAGGAAATACATTTAGGCAGCGAGTCGAAAAAGATTTAAAGTATATGCAATCTTTTGAGGGTGATTCGAAAAAGTTACCAGCGTTCATGGGAGCTATAGATAGAATTTTATTAGATTATGTAGGACAAGAGGTGGCAGTTTTTCAAGTGGTTTATAATATGAAAATACTTGGTTCAGCTAAAAACTATTTACAAACAAATCCACCATTAACATGGGCTGACTGTAAAACAAAGTTAAGACAACACTACAAGCCTACAAAAGACCAAATGACAATTACAAAAGACATTACGACACTAAGAGTAGGTAGTATAAGGGAACTTAGTAGAAAAATAAAAGAGTTAATTGATAATATTACAGAATTCAGTGCACTAAGCGAAAATGAAGGACCAATGAAGGAAATTTTTTCTGCTTTGTTATTACAAAGAATAAAACAGTTAGCATCAGGCACTTTGGCATATACGATTATGAGGGTTACATCATTGTCGGAAATAACAGATAAAATTCACGAATTTGAAGGATTGGATGAAGGCAATTTAAATCCAAACTTAATTTTAAAAAATAATTATTGGACTCCGAAAAACAAAAATAAAACTTATAGTCAGCAAATTGATACAGCAAGTGAAACCAAATATAAAAACAAATGGAAACCAAGAAATAATAGTTCAGATCAACTTAATTTGCCTAGGCAAGGCTATAACAATTATATTCCACAAAATCGTTTTCAAAATGTTTCAGGGCAGTTTCGTCCTCAAAATTTTTCAAATCAAAATAATTACAGACCTCAAATTCAGGCAGGCCCCTCAGGACACAATCAAAATCGTCAGTGGAATGCCAATTCAGCTAATACTAGGCAAAGCTATCAAAACAGAACACAACAGTCAAGACGCTCTTTTCGACCAGAGCCTATGGAAGTAGATACTATGAGTAGATCCGAGGAGGTTGAAGAAGTAAATAATAACGATTTTTTTATAAATTAGCCTCGGAAAATCAAAATAAAATTATAATATCTCTAACAATATTTGACAAAAAATGGCGCACTTTAGTGGACCCTGGATCCACTATCAGCATCATGAAAAAGAAAAGTTTTTTAGAATACAAATTGCCCATAGTAGAACGTAAAAATACTATTATAAGTACAATAGGCGGGAATATCGAGAAGCCAAATGAGAAAGTAAAAACGCCGTGTCCTTCGGAATTTTGTTTTCCTTCAAATGCGAAAATGAGATGGTTAAAAATGGATTTTAACAAGCCATATGATCTTCTTTTAGGAAATGATTTTATATTCAACAATGTAAAAGTAATTGATATCGCAAGTAAAGAAATCATCCTAAACAATGGGGTAAAGCTTCCTTTCCAATCGAGGACCTTGCAAGAACAGGTTTATTCGTTGGATAGAAGTGAGGTAAAAAATATCAAATTAAACCATTTAAATTCGAATGAAAAAAATCAAGTGCAGAAGCTTTTGAAAAAATTCAATAAATTAATTTATAAAGAAGGGGACGCTCTTACAAATACAAAAGCAGTGGTACACAAAGTAAAAACCACAACTAATCAACAAATAAATTCACGAATTTATAGGTTGCCTCCAAAGCACGAAGAAGAAGTCCGAAAACAAATTGTTGACTTACAAAATCAGGGAATCATCAGAGAAAGCAAGAGTAGATATAGCTCTCCGATTCTAATAGTTCCGAAAAAAATTGATAACTCGGGCATACAAAAGTACAGATTAGTGGTTGATTATAGGAGATTAAATCAATTGACGGTAGACGATAAATACCCAATGCCAAATATTGAAGGTATCCTTGACAAACTGGGCAAAGCACAGTACTTTAGCACAATTGACTTAGCCAAGGGTTACCACCAAATATTGATGGCAGAGGAAGACATCGAAAAGACAGCTTTTGTAACTCCGGCTGGACTATATGAATATGTCCGTATGCCTTTCGGGCTGAAAAATGCCCCAGCCACCTTCCAGAGAATGATGAACGAAGTTTTGAGAGAATATATCAATAAGATATGTGTTGTCTATCTGGATGACGTTCTCGTATTTTCAACCTCATTGGAGGAGCATATAAGTTCTCTTGTAAAAATTTTTTCGACATTAGAAAAACATAACCTTAAAATTCAAGCCGATAAGTGTAGTTTCTTAAAGAAGGAAACACAATTTTTGGGGCATATACTGACTAAAGAAGGCATTAAGCCAAACCCTGAGAAAGTTATGGTTATTCAAAATCTGGTGGTGCCTAAAACGGAAAAGCAACTTAAAGGATTCTTGGGAGCCACAGGCTATTATAGAAAATTTATTAAAAATTATTCTAAAATAGCTTATCCTATGATAAAGTATCTGAAGAAAGGATTTAAAATTAATCCTAAAGATCCACAATATATAAGCAGTTTTGAAAATTTGAAAGCCTTAATAATATCACACCCTATTTTAAAATTCCCAGAGTATGACAAGGAGTTCACTATCACTACAGATGCTAGTGATTACGCTATCGGTGCTGTCCTTTCTCAGCAGGGACAACCTGTATGTTATATCTCTAGAACGTTAAATAACCATGAGCAAAAATATGCGACTACTGACAAGGAATTTTTGGCTATAATATATGCTATCACGTATCTTAGACCCTATATCTATGGAAAGAAGTTTAAAATAATAACTGACCATTGCCCAATTAAATATTTAAATAATAAATATAAAGGGAAGGAATTCTCCCAACGTCACCAAAGGTGGCTTTTGAAACTCCAGGAGTATAGTTATGAGATAGAATATTTAAATGGTAAAGATAACGTTGTGGCAGACTTTTTGAGTAGAATTGAGAATTCGCCCAAAATAAATGAAAATAATGACCATGAATCAAACTACGAACTGACAGACACTATACATTCCGCTGAAGAGGAGTTGTTAGACCATTTTTTTATAAAGGAAGAGATAGTTAATAAATACAAGATACAAATAATAATTACATATAGCCCAGAAGCCGAGTTGCAAACACTCCATAACAGAAAGATTATTGGAATTAATCCAATGGAGGATGAAAACTATATTAAAAATATTTTTAAACGTTATATAAAAAAGGGGAAAATAGGCATTTTTTCAGAGGTCTCTGAGTCAGATTATCACAAAATACAACTGATACTTATATCTATGTTTTCACACGAAAACCAAATTGAATTCATAAAATGTACAAAAAAGGCTTCCGAAATAGAAGACGAGGAAGAGTTGCACAAACAAATTTCATTATATCATAGTAATGAATCAATGCATAGCGGTATTAACGAAACCTATAACACACTAAAAGAAATAATATACTATCCAAAATTCAAGGAGCATATTCAGCTAATAATTAATAACTGTCAAAAGTGTCAACAAATCAAATATGATAGGAGACCAATTAGACCCAAATTTCATTTAACGGAAACTGCAACCGAAAAGAACGAAATCATTCATATCGATATTTTTCATTTTAAAAAATTATCATTTGTAACAGTTATTGATAAATTAACCAAATTCGCAGCAGCTTATAACATTACTGATAGAAATTGGAGATCAAAGAAAACAATAATAGTAGAACATTTTGCCAAATTTGGGAAACCTAAAAAAATCATTATGGATAATGAATTTAGAGCAGAACAACTAATAGAATTTTTGTCTACAGAAGGTATAGAGGTACATTTAACAAAGCCCAACAACCATACAGGAAATGCAGACATTGAGAGGCTTCACTCAACCCTGTTGGAAAAACTAACAGGAATTGATGATCCAAGTCTCTCAACGGAAATGAGGATACAGATCGTTATAGGTAACTATAATGATCGCTATCATTCTACCATCAAATGTTCTCCTAGGTCCGCAAAAGAAAACGTTTGCTCCACAATTTTACAAGATAGAATAAATCAATCCAAAAATCACATCATAGAGAAAAGAAATAGAACTAGAGAACAATATACTGAATATAGACCAAGCGGCTTTATAAAAAATTATCGTAGAGTCAGACACAAAGACCAACCGTATTATAGAAGCAATCCATTGAAAAATGTCCATATTGCCAATATAAAAAGACCATATAAATTCGCAAGCATTGAAATCTTGAATAATAATGAAAATGATGATAAATTTAGTACTAGGGCAATGGCTGGTGATCCTGGTTATTGAAAAACACAATTTATATATCCATTAAAATTTATTTTATAAGTGTAGGATCATTTAAACGGAGTGATTATATAATTGTAATTTGCAGGGATTATTGACGATCGTAATTTTAATTGCAACAGCAATAACAGCAAGAGGACGCCTACAAGTAACCCCAATAACTGAAGAAGCAGGTTATACTATAATACAAATGGGGGTGGTTGAAATAGTAAATGAGGTAAATACAGTGTTACATGTTATACGACCACATGAAATAGCTAGTGTAATAAATCAATTTGAAGAAAACATAATGAAAACAGAAATAAATAATAAAGAACTTCTAATAAATGAGATAAAAATAATTAAAGCTAAAATCAAATCTATTACCCCTAGCGAGGAAAGAAGAAAAAAAAGAGGATTAATAAATGTTGGGGGCTCCATGTATAAATGGATGTTCGGCGTAATGGATGATGAGGATAGGCAAGATATTGTAGATCATATGAAAATAATAGAGGAAAATAATCACAATGCAATTACAAATTTAAATAAACAAATATTCATTAATGAATATTTCAATAACACGATGAATTTAATGAAAACAACCATTGAAAACGATAGAATCGAAATTTTGAGCTCATTAAATAAAACACAATCAGTAAATAAGGAATTAATGAAACAATTATTGTTTAATGACCAAATGAATAAGCTACGGTATTTGGAAGGAAAGATTAAAGAAATACAGGATAATATAGCTGCAGCAAAACATAATTTAATACATCCAGGAATGCTAACCAAAGAAGAAATAGAATATTTCAATATAGATTTCTACAAGCTTAAACTTGCAAAATTAGGAGTTTTATCATACAAAAATGAGTCAATTATATTTGCTATACAGATACCAAACAATTATATTACTGCTGACCGAAAGTTGATAACACCACTACCAAATAAAGAAAATTTGCAAATAGAGGAAAAAGATGAAATTATTGTCACTGTAAATTTCAAAAATTATAAGTATATCGAAAACATGATGTTAAAAAAGTTAAAAATAACAAAAAACTGTATTTTTTCAAATAACTGTATTTTTAAGCATAATAATCAAACTAAAGTTAAAGACATAAATGATGACACAATTTTAATAAAAAATGCACATAATGAAAAACTGATACAGAATTGTGACAAACGTAATTTTACATTATATAAGAACTATATTATTAATTTTTCAAATTGTAAATTGCAGATAAGAAACCAAAAATATTATAACAACAAAATTGAATTTGTAGAAAAATATACCTACCCTGTCAAAATGTTAAATCAAACATACGAAAGCCAAATTAGTTTTGAAAAAATTGTATTAAATAACTTTGAAAACATAAAACATATTCAGGAATTAAAGTACCACAAAAATGTTTCTTATAGTATAAGTGCTGTAATAATTGGTATAATTGTAATAACTCTGGTTTTGTTTTGGCTAAGAAAAAGAAATGTAAATGTAAAAATTTTAAATAAAAGGATTCAGGAGAATCCTAAAAGCAACCTGGGAGGAGTTACATACAATCCTCATTCAACGATGCCGATCACGCTACCGTTGAATGATCAACACAAGAAACGTGACGGAATGCACAAAGTCAGCATATTCTAGCTGACATGTATTCCGCCACGATAATGCTCAGAGAGAGCATAAGTTTATCTTAATAAATACATACATATATGTTTATACAACAAAAGATACATATTTATAAAGCTCAGATGGAGCATAAGTTAGAGTAAGAATAAAGTGGCAGTTGAAGTTTGACGATGACAATAAACAGTCAGATAAAATAAAGAGTGTTGAGTTTTTAATAAATTATTACAACCTATATAAATATATATATAATTATAAAATATATATAATTATAATATATATAACTCACATGCGAGTCTGATGGAGAACGTTTGCGTTTCGTCCGACAACCGCGTATTCAACCTCACCGGAGGCAAGGCACTTGGCCGTGCAACCCTGTCCACTTTCAACTTGCACCTGACGGGCTCTGCATACTGGCTGACACACCACGGCCGCTATCTCAAACGTTAAAGCTCCAACCACTCTTTCCATACATTTAGCTTTTGGATTTGGCATCGCTGAACAGTCCATTTTCGCATCGGGAATACCATATACGAAAGTATCCATCATATTTCTCTCAGCCATCACGCCTGGACAGGCAAAATGGGCGAACTGCTCCACCTCCGCCACATCCTGTTGTAAAGACTCACCACTCCTCCGCTGAATGGCATTCATCACGTTTTCATAACAATCTTTCTCACCCTCTACGATATTCAGCAGTACATCAGCTCCTTTCAATGACATAGCCAATGGTGCCAGTACTTCGTGATTACTCCAACCATCTGTGCTGGCAGTAGCTTCAATTTCGTTCTGCCTTTGCTCATTCGCATTGGATTTTTGTTCCACAAATCCTTCGAACGACTCCTGCCGTGTCCCAACCTCACAAACCTTCCTATCCACTATCTCGGACATTTCATTCTTCTGTTGGGAGTTCTGTTCCGCTAGTTGAGTAAATCGCGTTTCGCTCTGCTGTAACTGTTCCTTGAAATCCTCTTTGACTGCTGGAGAATATTGTTTTATTCCCTGGTGTATCTCATCATCGTATTGCTGGCAGAGCTGCAGCATTCTCTCACTTCGCTGCTGCAAATACTGTTTGAAGGATTCTAATACCCCGATGAGTTCGCTCATGTCGAAGTTACCCGTATTAGTTTCTTGCGGTTTTTCTTCCTGTCGAGATGTCGTTGGCTCCTCACCTTGGAATACGTACTCCTCGACGTCTATACCTTGCTCCTCTAAAGCGCTTCTTAATCGCACCTGCAGCTCCGCTTTAAGCCCTTGTGTTCCAATTGTTACGAAATTGCCCTCTTAGCAATTTACTCTGTTACAAAATTGCCCTCCTGACAATTTCTCTAACTCTCTGTACTCGGACTCGTACCACTGGATTGTGTAGTAATCAAACAATCGCTGGTTAAATTAAAATAATTAGCTTTATTTAATTATTGCTATTTACACATTTAATATTAGGCTTAAAGTTTACTTAGTTATTATTTGCACTTTATTTCACAAACCATTAGTCACTTTATTTAATAAGTCATTTCATCACTTTATTTAATAATGAATTTCATCACTTTGCAAAATTACAAATACTGCTAATACTGCTGCTTCGATTAAAATGCCTGCTGTACACACTGTTACGGTCTGTGATCTACTGTATACGACTTTGAACAGTCTTGTCGCTTTTATAGTTTTCGAAGGTTTGAGTAGAAAATTCCACGCTATTCTTGTACTTTCTAGGAGCTTCTATCCACTTCGACAGAATTCGAGAATATTCTTTTTGATATTACCGACAGATGGTTCTTGAATAAACTTTTATTCGAATAGTTCGCATCTTGACTCACAGGGGGCCATCATTCTCCAGATGGGATCCTAAAAGTATGCAATCCCGTTTCACTGATATGCATTCACGTTTCAATATATTTAATAGTTAAATAGACTCATAATTTCTCCATAATATTTAAACTTGTGTTGTGAGTTAGAATCAATCTACCTACGCGTAGGTGACTCACAGCACTGGCTCCTATTAAATTCATTAAAAACGCACATATTTTTAGGGTGCAAATATTGTAAATGAATAGTATTTATGCATTAATTATGATGTAAACTTTTAGGGTGGCACAGTTCCGCAGTCAAGCTGACGAGGGGCATTTAGAATGCACCGACAACACTTTTACTTTCAGTAGGTCAGTTGGCTTGAGCAACTGACACCAAATAACAATTGCGTAACGGGAACACCAGAAAAGTCAAGACGTAGACTGTAATGTTTATTTGTAAATAGTATATAAGAACTAGTATTTTAAGAATAAAGCTTCTTGTTATTTTAAACCTGTAATAGTGCTGTGCTTATTTACCAAAGTGGTTTAGTGTTTTCAGGGACGCGCCCAGCGAACCGAGACAGGATGTCTCCCGAGAACAACAAGCAAGGACACCAACCCCAATATTTTTGGCGCAGCCGGTCTAAAGGACCTATTGGAGGAATCCCAGGGCAAGGAACTCTGAAGCAGAGAGGCATCCAGCAACGAATTCGAAGGACCTCAACTAAGGCACTAAGGAAAAAGATGTCATCGAAAAACATTTTGGTGAGTAGAGTGTATATTCGTAATCTAAGTAGATACTTCTGCGACCCTGAAGGCGCCGTAGCGCTGGTCAAAGAAGTTGCAACATACAGGCGCGTTTGCGCTGTTGCACGCAGCTTTGAATGGCAACCATAAACCGTCAGTATGATCGGACGGTCTATGTATGTTCATCCTAGCTGTGAGGATTTTGTTTTGTAGGGGATTTGAATTTGTTTGTCGTGAGGGACATTTATATTGTTTATAAGGCCATGTAGTCTATATTAAGACATTTAAATTGTTTTTGTATTGTTTAAATTCTGATGTTCTAAATTTATGTTGTTTGAAAACAAACATAGAACATTTGATTTAAATATTTGGCATTTTGAGCTTAGGGTATTAGGCAAAAATATTTCAAGAGGTGTTTACAACACGTGTTGTTGCATCAAAGTTTGTGTAGTTCCGAAACTACAATTTGCGTAGCAACTTTAAAGCAATTTTTCGCACGAAAAAACAAAGCAGCTAAGCATATCATTGTACTGAAATGAAAATGCGTATGATTCTGCTGTAAAATTTTTCTTTGGGTATGAAGATTTTTGGAAACAATTTGATGAAACCAAAAACATCTTCAGAATTAGGAGAAATATTGTAAATGATCAATATTTACCTACGGTAGTTGCGTAATAAATTAAGTATAATTTTTTATACTATTAATATAAGTATAATTTTTATACTAGTATAAGTATAATTTTTATACTAATAATTATACTAATAGTTTATTTCCACGGCATTACACTATGAAAAAATAGAGACGAAATCGTGTTTAGTGAGAATCTAATCAATCACAATTGTTTTTTTCTTTGATTTTAAAGAAAACAAAAGTTGGAGACGAACCTGGAAGCACTGAGCAACAACTGAAGAATATAACGTTGTTGCTGAAGGACGGAAAGCGGTTTGGGATTAGGAAAAGAGGAGGAGAGCAAAAGCGGGAACGAAAGCGACTGGCGTGTTTAAGAGAAATACTGAAGGAGCAGCAAACTGTGGAGGTCCCTATGCCGTGGGAACATGCAAATAGATTGTGGCAAGAGGTATGCCAATTGGAGGAGCAACAATGCGAGAGACGTGGAATGCTATAGGCATAGTATCATTGTTATTCTTAATTTGTTAGTTTAAGTATCACAACTAGTTTTAAAAAAAAAAGTATTTGTTGATTAATAAAATTTATATACAATAGTAAGAAAACGAATCTGTAGCATTTATTACGGCGTCATAGATAAGAATTTGTTCGGAAACGCCAAGAGAAGCTATAAGATTGCTGGAAGCTCAAAAGCTGCAGAGCGAGGCAATCCATAAGAGAATCAGAAATTGTAGAAAGGATAGCAAGGCAAGGAAAAACAGCGCGTACTACCGTAAGCGCATAGCGGAATTAGAAGCCTTGTTGAATACATTCAATAATAACAACGAGGACTGTTGTGGTGACAAGGAGTACTTCACCAAGGATTACCCGTTACATGTCAACGGTTTGACACGGGACTGGTTGACCAAATTCAGATTGGATCTAGAAGAGCTGGAAGCACAGGAAGATAGTCCTAGTTCGCAGGAGGACAAGGCTCAAGACAAGCTTAGGTCTTTACAAACTGAGGTAAAATTATTCGCAGAAAAATTGTTTGAACAATTAGAAGCGGCAACCAGCAAGAGTGAAGCCCAGGTACTCTGGAGATTAGCGAGAGACGGTGGAAACTTGTCAACTTTGGAAGCAGCAGACCGAGCGTTAGCGACTATTCAAAGTCGGATGGAGGATAGAAGTCTTCAAGGATACAGAGGAATTGAAGATAAATACGGAATTTCTCGAGAATAAAACCAGAGTATTTTCTAAGCAACTCCGCGAAACTGAGGAAGCCGCATCGTATCTGGAGAAGGAAAATTTAGAGCTTAAGAGAATCGGGGCAACTGCTAAGCCAGCAAGAGTGAGATCGGCTTCAACCTCTCAAATACAAACGCAGACAGTACTAGCCTTGCCACCAGAAGTTCGTTGGCCGGAGTATTTAACTCCGGAAGGGATAGGTCGTGTGGTAAAGCCTAGATTAGTATTGAGTGGAGTGAGCGAAGCGGAGTTTTTGTTTGGCGCATCTGATATCGGTTTCGAGCCTTTTTCTCCAGGAAGTCCGATTAATAATAAAAATCAGGGTTATCCGTCAAAGGAGCCAGAAGCAGTAACGGTACAGGAAAGTCTCGATACAGTAGACAATATTTCGCCTGTACGAGCAAACGGCCGAAGACTAATAAGTTTGAGTCCGTCACTGGTTAAGTACCTCTTAAATTCGGGAGAAGAAAATCTGGAAACCCCACAGAGGTTAACGCTAATTTCTTTTCAGAACTTAAGCAAGCACGTAGGAGTAAGATGGGCATTCTGGAAGTAGCTCATGCGGTGGAGAAGCTGGTGCCCAAGTTCTCAGGAGTCGAGTTGTATGATCTGAGAACTGAGATACGGCGCTTCAAAGAAGGTTGTGAGTTAGCGCAACAGAACAGTTCCGGAAGCAGAAGGGGAACACTTGATAAAGTGTATTAGACAAAGAACCACAGGTGATGCGTTTGATTTACTAGCGCATAGCTCGGTAAGCACCCTGCCGGAGTTATACGCACTTTTAGATCGGACATATTTGAAACAAAAGTCGTACGACTGTCTTGTACGGGAAATACAGGAATCAACTCAGAAACCAGGGGAGGAATTGAGAGCCTGGGGACGAAGGCTCCAGTCTCTGGGGAACGCTGCTGAGTCAGAAGCCAACAGGCAGTTTCCAGGAAATGTTGCAGCATACAAGGCTCAAGTAGAACGAGCTATGATTTCTGTGTTTAAGGCAGGTCTGATAAATTGGGACTTGGCTAATTATACTCTTAATCTCACGCAGAGGAGTATGGCAGAATTAGTCGAAGCGGTCTCTTCCGCCGAAGCAGCAGTCCAACAGCGAGCGACAACAGGTGGAATCTGTTGGAATAATGATCCTGCAGAGGTAGGACCGGTACAGCAGCGGAACCCAAGGGGAGTCGGCAGATTGATGGATAAAGTTCCGCAACAAAGAGACCAAGGATTCCTAGTCGAGAGATTCCAGCCGAGGAAACCCATTTGTTCATTCTGCCATAAGCCAGGTCCTACAAGGGATGAATGCATTACATGCAAAAACACGACCTATTGTATGGAGTGCCAAACATATGGTCATGAGGCAAGTAGACAGTGCCAAATAGACAATAAATGGGATCAAAGTAGAAGGCAGCCTGGTACGAGGCGCCCGGATCCACCCTTAAGGGACAGCAGGGGTAACTTCAGTAGTCCCCGGTTTAAGTCAACAGAAGGAATTAACCAAGGAAGGAATCCTTTCAACACTGGGAGTGGTCAGCAGCGACCAATTTGGAATTCTAGAGGTGAACAAAGGATAGGCAACACCCAACAGGGGTTGAAATTCTTCTCATGTGGACGAATGGGACATCGGGCAGCAGAATGCAGGGTTAGGCAGTTCCAACAAAGGAACCATGGAAACTTCCAGCGGCCCAGTCGAGGCAGGAGACTGGAAAGCCAAAAGAAAGGAAGTAACAGTTAGGCCGGAGGTACGTTTGACTAGTAATGTAGGAATTACAGTCCAGGAAAAGGAAGAGCAAGAGGCTCTCCAATACCACGTACCAAGTAACGTAATAACAATGGTTCAAGTTACGGAGAGGCAAGAGTCTCTCCGGGAGAAAATTTTTGATTGCGTATTGATTTGGGTAACTATGATGATTCTAGTACTTAGATTAAGTTTCAATAAGGTTAGAGAGTATAGGCCAATCGCCGCGTACGTGGTACGAGGATGTATAGTTAAGATATTCACGGTAATTTTGAGGGAGTATAGGATTGTAAGGGATAACTGCGGTGCATGGAGGAGAAAATTGGAAGAGATAGGAAGTAGATACGCGTCCATTTTGGAATCAAAAGGGCGTTGTTTCGTTGTGAGCAGGATAGGAGATGCTTTTATCGAGATACCCTACAATGAAGCAGCTAGTGGAAAGCTAGTGCTTTTGGTAGACTCAGGGGCGGACACTAGCCTCGTAAAATCTAGTGTTTTACGGAAAGGACTAGTTGTTAACCCAAAAGATGTAAAAACGCTTAATGGAGCGTTCGGAGGATGCATCAGGACACTGGGGTCACTCAGGTAATGAACGCAAGGTCAACTAGAGTAGTGACTATGCGTGTAAACACGAAAATGAAGACTCTTGTTTTGCACAAGCAGCAGTTAGCGGAGGGCGTATATATGGGAGAAACCATAACGCACGTTGACAAGGGTAAGGTGTACGCTTGCGTACTCAACGCATCAGAAAAGGACTACCTGATGGATGAAGATTTTAGGCCTAAGTTCACTAGTTATGATAATTTTAAAGAAACGAATCATAGATCGGTTAATCAGATTAAGCAGGTAGATATAAGGAAAAGAATGGAGAGAGTGCTAGAATCATTGAAGTTAGACCCAAGCGTAAATACAGAAGAGAAGGCATCAATAGAGGCCATTTGTACGTCATTCCATGATATATTTTTGCTGGAAGGAGACCAGTTGACATATACACCAGAGGTAGAGCATGAAATACCTACTAGAGTGGATCAACCACCAATAAACCAGAAGCAATACAGATTGCCACAAGCTCACAAAGATGAGGTAAATAGGCAAGTGCAAGGAATGTTAAAAGATAACATAATTTCACCGAGTATCTCGCCTTGGAACTCACCAATAATTTTGGTACCAAAGAAGGGAGGTGCTCAGGGTCAGAAGAAGTGGAGAATAGTCGTCGATTTTAGGAAATTGAACGCCACTATCAAGCAAGTGTTCCCAATTCCAAGGATAGAAGAAATTCTGGATCAGTAGATGTTTTTCTGGCATAGTAGATATTTTTCTACGCTTGATTTAGCGAGTGGCTACCACCAAGTTCTGGTGGATATCCAAGATAAGCAGAAAACCGCGTTCAGCACCGGTTTAGGCCATTATGAGTTTAATAGAATGCCGTTTGGATTAACAGGAGCACCGGCTACCTTCCAACGGCTAATGAACCATGTGCTAACAGGCTTACAAGGGTTAGATTGTTTTGTGTATCTCGATGATATTGTAATTTATGGGAAGAACTTGCAGCAGCATTCGCAACGCTTGTGCAAGGTGCTCCAGAAATGACGAGAACACAATTTGAAATTGAACACGGAGAAGTGTCAATTTTGCGAAGAGAGGTGGTTTATTTAGGCCATCGTTGCTCAGAGGCAGGAGCACTGCCTGGCCCGCAGAAGGTGGAATGCATTAAAAATTTAGCGGTTCCAAGAAATAGAAAGGAAGTGCAAGCATTCCTACGACTAGTGAACTATTACAGAAAGTTCGTGGAAGGACTAGCCGGAATTGCGTTGCCAATTAATAAGTTGCTACGAAAAGAAGAAAAGTACGAATGGACAGAGAGATGCCAGCAAGCATTCGAGAGGCTAAAGGAAATAATTAGCTCGCCACCAATTTTGGCGTACCCCAACTTTGAGCAAACTTTTTTGTTGACCACTGATGCTAGCAATGAAGCATTAGGAGCAGTATTGTCACAAGGGGAAGTCGGTAATGACCGACCAATAGCATTCGCAAGCAGAGCGCTTAGCGACGTAGAGAAGAGATACTCCTTAATAGAAAAGGAATTTCTAGCCATAGTATGGGCTACGAACAATTTTAGGGCATATCTGCTAGGACGCCCATTTAAGATATACACTGATCACCAGCCGTTGAGAGGCACAGCCAATTTGAAAGACCAAACGTCTAGGCTAGCCAGGTTCAGACACAAATTGTCTGAGTATGATTTTGAATTCATATACAAACCTGGGAAAAAGAATCTGAATGCGGATGCACTCAGCAGAGTACCGACGGCACAGAAGGTAGCAGTAGTGCAAACGAGGGCCAAAGCAAGGTCAAATAAGGAGAAGGCCGAGAGAATTCAAGGGGATAAAATTGATGCAACAAGAAATGTTAGCAATGCGGGTGACGATGCCAATGAATAAAGAGCCAGTAGTGTGGAATGGCTGGAGGATATAAAGGATATCCAGGCACTGTTAAAGAGTTTCCATGATTCACCTCTAGGTGGACACCAGGGATTCTGGAAAACCCATGACAGAATTAGGCGAGTATACGGGTGGAAAGGTTTGCTCAAAGACATAAAATAATATGTAAAGAGTTGCCCAAAGTGCCAGGTCAACAAAAGTTCAAGGGTAACAGAGATGCAAATGGTGTTCACACCAAAACAACCATTTGATAAAGTTCATATGGATATTGTAGGTATTTTACCTGAGACAGTTTCGGGAAACAAGTACATATTGACGTTCCAAGACGATTTCTCAAAGTACATGGCGTGCGTGGCTATACCCGATGCGGAAGGAGGTACGGTGGCCAAAGCATTCTTTGATGAAATTATAGCACGATACGACAATGGTTCCAATTTTGTATCGAAATTATTCTCAGAATCTTGTAAGATGCTGTGGATAAAGAAGTTGCACATAACACCATATCATCCACAGGCGAATGGCTCATTGGAACGTAGTCATCGACCTCCGGCCGAGTACTTGCGCAGTTTTGCCAAAGACGACGGCTCCAATTGGGATCAATGGTTGACCATTGCAATGCATGTACACAATAATACGGTACACGAATCAACGAAGCAAACTCCGTTCAGGACGCTCTTCGGGTTTGATTTCAACATGCCAGCAAATCTGAAGCGCAAATGTGCGCCAGTATACAATGCTGATGACCCGAACAAACTGCAAAAGTATCAGCTACAGCGAGCGCACGAATTGGTCAGAGAAAACCAGGATTGTGCTAAACGAGTAGCTAGGGAAGCCTATAACAAGGTACTAAACCCAGCCGTTTTTAACGTGGGTGATCAAGTACTAATGAAGAATCAGGCTAGGAGAAACAAATTCTCACCTGTGTGGATAGGTCCGTATGTAGTAGCAGAGATCCGAAGCCCAGTTACAACAGTCGTAACGATTAAGGGCAAAAATAAAAAGCTACATAATAATTTGTTGAAATTATTCCACATTAGGCCACGCGACTAAAGACATGTGTTAGCAGTGTTTTACAAGTGTAAACACAAGAATAACAACGTAAACATGTACGTGTGTGTATCAAATAACACACACAGCTCCGATTTTCAAAGTCAAGGCCAGCAGAAGTGTGCCAAATAAACTCGAGCAAGTAAAGTTGACGTAATGAAAATTTGCTTATTAGGTACTATTGCCGAATGAAGACAGTAGGGAAAAATATTTTTTAAATATTAAATAATAAAGAAGGGGTTCATTGGACACATTTTAAAAAATAAAATTATAAGACAGTCGTGGCTAAGTAATTTAAACTGAACGTAGAGTATATACACACATATATACGACTGTTAATGAAGTGCAATATGATGCGTAAGTAGTAGCGCCGACACCGTTGGTGAAGTAAGTATATATACATATGTATATATGTGTATAATGTACAGAATGAATGTACGAAGATATATTTGCGAAAGTAAGTAATTTTGTTAATAGGAATGGGTATGGCCATATAAGTAAGTATATAGGGACATATGATTAGGAATTGGGAATCTGCAGTACTTTTCATGCTGCAGCAGGCTATATGAAACTATATGTAATTATACATAGATTTTTCAGTTTATCGCTTAGGAGATTAGTGTGGGGAATAGTAATGTATATATATGTATACATATATTGAATTAGAACAATATATTTAGCTTACCATTACACATTAGGTAATAACTGTAGCAATTAATTTTAAACAATTGAAAGTGCCTTGAATGTATGTATGTATTCATATAATCGCAGGTTACATGTTGTAGGGAACTACACTTGTTAATGGAAATATACATACCGGGCTATTGGTAAAATTTAAATATATAGAATAATTAAATGCAATGAAAAATTGAGTCATGCAATGGACAAAGTTCTCACATAAACGAGTTTATCGTAAATATTCTGGTTTATGTCAGAGGGCAAAAAAATTTGCTCCGAATTGAAATATTTAAAAATATATATAAAAAGAAAAATGATATGAAAGGAATTATGAATTGTCTAAAGAAAAGAAAAAATAAATAATAAATTTATCTTTCATTTAATCGCTTATGTAAGATCCCAAGAATTTTTGGGCGGCATATAATTTAATTAGAAAATAATTGTTATGTATGAATCAAATTATTATAAAATGTATATTCATTGAGAAGAATTTTAATTTTGAATGCCGCTACCAATTTAAAGAAAATTGTATCATAATCAATTAATAATATTTGTAAAGAAAACTGTTCTTATTACTTACTTATAGTTTGGTTATTAAGACGTATTACATTTACGATATATAAATTTAAATAACACATAAAAGTTACAATTTTCGTTAGCAAGAAGATTAAAAATGAAATAAATGTAATAGCCAGTAAGAATAATTAAAACTCGGCAAGTCCGATACATGTATAAAAGTATGGATTTTAGGTATTCAGGCGTTGGTGAACAGACAAGGACATCTGGATGGTTCAATTTTGTGCAGCATGAACCGGGAAGGGACTTCTTGCAGCGTCAAAGGCAGAGTAGGAGGTTAACCAACATCCAGGAGATTCATAGATGAAATGCAAGAGCAGCGAACAAAAATCTGACTGAATAAGAAGTGAGAAGACGTGGACGAAGGGTAATCAGTAAGCCGCAAAATGATAATACGAAATTTGCTACGATAATGTCCAGAGATAATTTTTGGTTGGAAGAAAATGAAAGCGAAATTAGTGAGAATTCATTTTTATATGAAAGAGTGAAAGAGCTTCCAACTTCCCATGTGCGAGATGACTACGATTTAAGCTTATACAAAAATGGAGATGGTATCGGCTGAATACAATAGTCTCTACAGACAAGTAAAAGTCTAATAATACTTGAGTTTTATTGCATAACTGACGAAATGGCATGAAAAACACTAACATGTACGTTGTCCGTATAAAAAATCCAACGTGTCTGCCATTATTATATATATATCAGTATGTATATTGTATTATTGTCTAGAATGAAGAAGAGATAATTTTAGCCAAAACCCGAGGTTACATCGTTCAATTAGCTTCGCAGAATAATCTCCTGGCGCAAAAAATCGTTTTAACCACGAAAAGATCGAGCATAACATAGCCAAGCTTTATCGGCTAAACTTCGTAACGATTTCTCCAATGAAAAAATATCCATTGTCACTGACTAAGCGAATATCGAATATTTATTTTGACTTCGTCAGAAGCGCATCTAGTCGCGCAAGCTTGCATCATCTTTTTACGTACCGGTCCAGAAAGAAGGGAGGGGTATGTAGAGTTCATCGAAGGACTTCACTCTGACAACGACGGTCGTCAGCTGGACCAACAGGTAGCAGAGGGCGCAGTATAATATAAGATTTTAGGTATAGAATAGAATTGTATTATTGTATAGATGTTTGTATATACGCCAATGAGAAAAGAGTCAATTAAAGACCAAATTATAAAAAGGGGAATATAAAAAATGATAGATAAAAATAAGAAAAAACAAAAACAAAGTAAAGAAAAAAAAACTACAAAAGAAAATAAAAGCTACAAAAAGAATAATATGGAAAAGAAAAAATAAAAACCACGATAGAACCCAAATAAAGCGATTTAAAAAAAATAAAAATAAAAACAAATTATATGTATGTAATATAGAGTTAAATCGATGCACATATTTGTTTGCAGTGCAAGGAACATATTGTAGAGATTTAATGGAAGTTAGTTGCACTAACTTCTTTTAGAAAGAGGGGAGGGATGTTGTGTGTTAGAATCAAGCTACCTACGCGTAGTTGACTCACAGCACTGGCTCCTATTAAATTCATTAAGAACGCACATATTTTTAGGGTGCAAATATTGTAAATGAATAGTATTTATGCATTAATTATGATGTAAACTTTTAGGGTGTCACAGTTCCGCAGTCAAGCTGACGAGGGGCATTTAGAATGCACCGACGACACTTTTACTTTCAGTAGGTCAGTTGGCTTGAGCAACTGACACCAAATAACAATTGCGTAACGGGAACACCAGAAAAGTCAAGACGTAGACTCTAATGTTTATTTGTAAATAGTATATAAGAACTAGTATTTTAAGAATAAAGCTTCTTGTTATTTTAAACCTGTAATAGTGCTGTGCTTATTTACCAAAGTGGTTTAGTGTTTTCAGGGACGCGCCCAGCGAACCGAGACAGGATGTCTCCCGAGGACAACAAGCAAGGACACCAACCCCAACACTTGACAAATATAACAATCGAAAAACTCATCTTCACTGAAATCAAAACTCTATTTGGAATTCCTTGCACATTTGTTTTGGTCCATTTTTCTATAAATTCAATTTTGACAGCTACATCGGGAAAATTGGATCAAAAAAATGTGTCTTCGAGTCACCATGTAAGCAAATTCACATTAGTTAGTGTGATCAAAACGAAATACATTTCTCTGTAGACTCTGGTCAATCCACTCAAAATCGAAATGTGTTTCCCTGAACTGTAAGAAAAGCACACAGCCTGCTGCATGCACTAGCTCTGCATACCAGGGCACACCTAAAAGGTAATCGCAAGGGAGAATTGCTCTTCTTCTTGTTTTGGTTTTGACGTTCTCTCATTTTTTATTCGTAGCTTTTATATGCGTATGTATTGTAAACAAACAAAGTTTTAAGTATACAAATAATAGTTTGTAAATAGTTGAGATATAATAATTACTAAAAAAAAAAATGGGAAAGTGCACTTTATGTGGAAAAAAGACAAATTAAAAAATAATTTAAAATTTCTACAATGTTATAAAATAAAAAAAAATTAATTATTCATTGGAAATATACTTTTGTTGTTGCGCTTCTACATATATTCAACATTGGGGATATTTTCAAAAGAATCTTTATTTTAAATAATGTGCCTTTGCTGACTTTGGAAGTGGGTGCTGCTGTATGCGTATTAATTGCAGGTATGCAGTTTGAACTTTTGTCTCTGCATGGGCACCTACGATTTCGGCAGTGTATTGCTGCGCTTATTTGTTTGTTATAATTGTTAACTGTAAGTAAATAATCATCAAAAAATGAAGCTGCCTGAAAATTCGCAATTATACCCTGCTCCTGTTGGGGGGTTGATTTCACAAATGGATATGGCGATTGATGTATGCAACTAATACAACGTATTATTGGGAAGCCGCATTTTCGTTAAATTGCAAAAATTTTTTTAGAAAACTATTTCTTTAAAAGCATTGCATACCTTTGTCCAAGCATCTTCTAGAATTCACTGCAAATGCATATTGCTACTCACTGGCGCTGGCGGCAGCCCATTCTCACTTGATAGCCTTCCCAAACACAATTGTGAACAGCGGAAGTAGTCGGCACACTTGCTTCATTGATCCATTCCCACACACAATATTAAACATAGTTCCATTTAAACATTATCACATTTCCACATAATTTAAACATGTTCACCTTTCCTTATAATTTAATTTTGCAGTCTGTTTTTCTACATTTATTAGATTTTATTTAATTTTCCTCACTTTCAAAATCGCAAAATTTTAATTCAAATCCAGGGTACACCGATTAATGGTTCCTGTTCAAATCTAAAATTGGATTTGAACTTGTCAAAAGCGAGCGCTTTTCACTCAACTGACAAGCCAAAATCAGGAATTTGTTGTTGTTGCCGACTTGTTCTAGCCTTGCGGCCACTTTATTAGTGCACACTGCTAGATGCGCTAACAGCGAAAGAGATATTCTCTTCTGTATATTCTCCGCGCCAAACGAGAGACGTTTCTCTGGATGATACATTGCTTTAATGCTGCTTACACATGAGGCAACCGTTGTTCACACCAAGGCATGTTGCTTCGACGGTTGCCTCGTGTGTAGCTGTGTTGTTCGTTGAAATGCGCGTTATCGCAGCCGTTGTCTGAAATATAAATATATTTTGTAATGGTTGCCTTGTGTGTATCGTTGGGTACTGCTTTTACTGGCTTAGTTCGTTGAAAACAAGAGTGGTGAACATTTGTTTTTGCTGTTCGCGATGGGAAGCAAAAAATGAAAACAGTGAATTGTGAAACAATCAAAAATCGCAAATTCAAAAGAATGAAAATATGTTTTTCATTCTTTACAACTATTTTCCGAATATTTCTTCGTCCATCGTCATATTATTTCGGCAGTCTTTTTGATCATTTTCTCTTAATTCCTTCAACAACCTTTCATTTAAAAATTCTTCTTTCTCTAAAAGCCAATTTTTTAACCACATTCTTCTTTTCTTTTTTTATTGCATCTACTCTTCCTCATCTGCATACAGAAGTTCGTCAATAACAATAATTGCACCTATCTTCCTAAGCACATCGCTCATTTCGAAAATTTGCCTTCTTCCGCGTATGTTCATTTGATTACACAGTACACAAAGTAATGAAGTTGCTGCAACGGTTGCCCCTTGTGTGATGAACAAAACACACGCCTCAACAAGTTGTTTGCCTCGTGTGTATGCAGCGTAACGATCTTATTCTTGTCTATACAATTCAACTTGATTTTTTTTGCTAATAAGTAATATAATAAAAATTTCAGTCGTTATATTTGAAGAGGCGTAAAATATGTCGACTACATTCGAAATCAATTTAAATCAAAGTAGTTGTGCCCAATCGCTGCAAATGCATTATTTGCCTGCTAAAATTATTGGCGATGGTGCGGCAAATGTGGAAAAATACTTCAATAAGTACACTCGTTCAGAGGAAGGTAATTTAATTAATGCGTTGCGTGGCTTCCCCCTGCAAGGAAAAGAACTAGAAATTCCAGATGGTTATAGAGCTGTAGTACTGCAAGAAACCAGAAAGCCATTGTGTGCAGAGGCTGAGCGCTTACTTAGAGTCGCGGGGACTTTCAAAAAGTTCAAATATTGGAATTACGATAGAATCCCATCAAAGGATGATGGCTACAAGCAAGCACTACAATTGTTGAATATCACGCAAGAGGTGTGCAAAATATTATTTTAATTCAAGCATATAGTTTCTTTTATCTGATTTGTAGCTTGCGAGACCAGTATCAGGAGAAGATGTACAAAATGAAGTTCGGAAAATTAGTGCCAAAGAAAACAACCAAGGTAATCAGCAATGAAGATCAACTTTAAAATATACATATTTCATTCCATAAATATGATGTGAAAGAAAGTTCAAATCAAATAAAATATAAATGGGCAAATAATACATCTTTGATTTTCTTTAAATCAGATAACAGCTTAAGTCTTAAAAATATATCATCAGAAGCTATTATATTTCTATTCTTCAGCATCGGCAAACCGTTCGTCATTAAGATTTAAATTTTCTAACCCGCCTTGTGCCCCATCTGCTCCATCATTATCGCTATCATCGGCGTGTTCCAAACCAATATTTTCGTTATCGTCCATAAAATCGATTTCTTCTGAAATACTGTCTGCCGAATCAGGATGTAATGCTTGACAGTCAGCCATAGCTTGAAACATGGTATCCACCGAGTTGATATCCTCTGGGATCAACCAACATTCAGTCATATGATCCACTACATCATCATATTCTTCATCCGTGGCATTTCCTTCATCTTCCTCAACATTATCTTCAATCATTTCATGGTCTATTGGTGCTGCAACATCACCCCCGTAAGCTATTTTATCGCCACCGTTGGCAATTGCTCCTTCGTAAACGCTAGGCCATAATAGCTTCTGATCCAACATAAAGTAAATACATTTAGTAGGGTTGGTGGATATGCCATGTACACCAATCTGCTTCCAGAGTATGGAAATGCCCTCATCTAAATTATTGGGCTGCCAGCCTAATGACCTACAATATTTTTTTTTTGTTAAATATTAATACTAATATACATTTGGATTACTCACTCGGAACTAATATACAATGTCCCGGCACCTATTACCTTTTCGCCGATTTTGAATTGAATGTTATTGTTGGCATAAATTAGTCCTTCTACAGGTTCTGTTATAAACGTAATTAAGACCATTTTACAATAATTAAATTTTCTACAAGTGTGGCAAATTTGTTAATTCATTTTTATTACAACTTAATTCAAACAAAAAAAAAAAAACTATTGGGCTGTATTGCGATCCTGGTAAAATGAAACGAGGTCAATTATATAGCAGAGCAATGAAAGTGAAAAGCCAAGGTGGATTTACTTATATGGTGGCTGTAAGGTGAATTTCGTACCTCCGGAATTGTCAAACAAAAGCAATGTGCGATCAAAATAAACGAAATTGAGAGGAATGGAGGAATACGTAAGAGCTGCTTAAAGTGGCACACAATTAATATAAAATATATTTAATAGATAA